>BMAW01093680.1:466259-532641 GCA_019974015.1 Nephila pilipes
CACGCACACACACACATATATATATATATATATATATGATTTTTTTTTCCTATATGAATAGCTTTACTTTTTAAAATTATTATACGCTACGCAATTGTATTACGGAAAACTGGTCTTTAATGGAATTCTATTTTATGACAAGAGTTTCCACGAGAAATCATATGAGAGACATACAATTTAGAAATTAGAGACAGCAATTTTTACTTAAAAGATGACGAAAGCATGGTCGCGCAAAAATGAATATAATGCATGTAATAAGAAATCAAACAAAAAAGACTTTATTGAACTCATAGTATATTTTTACATGATTGCCTGTCCAAGAGGAAGAACAAGCAGATGTTCTTTCGTATGAGACATTTCCCCTTACTGCAATCGTTGCTTTTTCACCGTCTCTCCATACTCAGCACCACATTGTCCAACAACTCTTGAGGTAAGAATGCCCATTCCTCAATCAGCATCTGTTTCAGTAGTTGGGTCTTCCCCGGAGGATGTAATCATGCCACAAGGCGTTTCCTCGAAGTCTCCCACGCGTGTTCTATGGGATTTAAATCAGGGGAGAACGCTGTCCACTCCATTCGAGTGATATCTTCACTTTCCACCAGCTGCTGAACATCAACAATCTGGTGTGGCCGTGTATTGTCATTCATAATAATGAAGTCTGGTCCAATAGTACCTCGGAACAGACATGTGTAAGGATCGTCTCCTTACAATAGCTGTCTCCGATTAACAGAACCTGTATCGAAAACATGGATCTCAGTCCGCCCGTTCAGCATAATGCCTCCTCAGACGAAAACTCCAGGATCACCATAACGGTTTCTGTCCATAATGTCACTAGGATGAAACAGTGTCCCGACCTCTCTCCAAATCAATTGGCGTTGAGAATTGCTTGTGGCGCTGAAACGATTCTCATCCGTAACGAGGACACGATTTCTTTGATGAGATGCTCAGTTTTTGTTCTCCTTACACCAATCTAAGCAGTGCAGCCAATGGCCAACTTTCAAAGGGATAAAGCTTTTAGCACGGCAAGCCAATTGGCAATCTTTGTGAAGGCGTCTCGCCGGAATAAACCACAGCACTTGTCACCCATACACAATTGCTGAGCAATTGCCCTTTCCAACTACTATCGTACACTTTTCGCAAGCAAGGCGATATATCGGTCATCCACTGCAATTGTTTTGTTAGGGCGGCCACCACCAACTTTTCTAATAGCTGTTCCTATGGATTTTGGAGGCTTTCCAAACGCGCGAAACGACACTCTTGTTGATTCCAAACTCTTCAGTTACACTGGGCAAACTTCGCCTCTCCACCAGCTTTCCGATTATTCTTCCAAGTGTAAAGTCATCCAGGTGATATCTTCTAACCATATTTCCCGAAAGAACTCACTTGCATTTGCAGAGAATGTCCTTAATTGCTCATCAGCTGTTACTTTTATTGTAGTATTCCGCTGGGCTCGCCAACCACACATGTTTTGCGTACATTCCCGTCGCCTATGAAGTTTTGTTCCTGACATTTGCATGCGTATCACCTTTCAACTGAATTGCATTTTCATTATGCTGATCGTAATAACCCTTTTTCTCTGCTGTTTCATGGTTATCTGCTTAAAATTTGTATATATATATATATATATATATATATATATATATATATATATATAAACAGAGGGCGAGAAAGAGACTCGTTAAACATAACTGAAAATAAAGAAAAGAAGAAAAAAATATGAGACTTGCTTAATCTCCAAAGGAAACTTTCACACCTCATGTTATAGATCAATATTTATTTTGTGACGGCTCTACCCGCGATCTTCTCACTAAAAGTCCTCTTAGGGAATTTTCAGTTTTTAACAATTATTTTTTTTAGAAAGCTTCCCCCGAAGAAGAGAGCGTGATCATGCAAGTTAAGACTGATATATATATATATAGTATAAGCTTTCAGGTAAAAAACAGGAGAGATAGGATAGACTTCTAGAAAAGTAATGAATATGTACTAATTGATAATTGCATTACTTAAAGTGACGATCTGTCACATGCGATTGAAACTAGATTAGATAGCTAAGAAGTCAGAGCTCTTGAATTTAGTAAGTGTACTAAAGTCTTCTCATATCTCGCATACTTCGTCAGTCGTCCTCATATTTATTAATTGGGTGCATATCTTAACTTGGATTGATCAAACTTGTGTTGTGGTTTGTGTTGTATATAAATTAAGTGTTTTAGAACTTGTCGAGTCTTCCTTCTGACCTCCCCACACTGAGGGAAGAGAGAGAGATTCCCTCGCAATTTTATGAATTATTCTTATTTTACGCATAGGGATATTGTAATTTTTCAATTCCTATACATGCTTATTGAATGCCACGCATCTTTACTGGTTCTGGCGGCCGCAAAAGCCGTGTGATCTTGGTCGCAAATTCACGGCCAGTGTTGTTTTTGTCGAGTTAAGGATTTGAGTCCTGATACCATTTTAGACCCATTGTGTAGCAGTCTGTTGCACATCAAATTTGTTGAGACTCCGTATATATAAGTTAATGTGGTATGGAAGTGTGTAGAGTGGGGTGTCAGCTAATATCTCTTTCTGGTCAATTGACGGAAGCTCTAAGTATCAAGATTCGTTGCGAATAGCCTTCGTATTGCTTCTAATTCCGACGTTAAGAAACTATCCCATTAATAGTTTATGAACGTCGTATTAAAACTATATTGTTTCATAATCATGTAGTATATGGCGCTCATATTAGCATGTTTATTTCGTTACAATGGTAGAAACAGAAATGAAATAAACTGCAGTATAATTGCTTCAAAATTATCAATTCCTCCTTCTGTGTGAAAGGTATCATATAAAAACTAATATTTCTCACAGAAAAGCTTCTAAACATTTAAGTCTAAAATTAACGCTTTTCAGATGTTTTAAGTTCATTCGAAACCCCCTTCTAATAGGCATTACAAAATTATGACGATTTTCGTTTCCCTGCCCCTCCCCCCCAAATTGGTTTTCCCACAATTTTTCATTTGCTAAAACTGTCTTCATATTTTTTGAAGTAGATTCATGGGTTTTTGTTTTGTTTCTCAATTTTTTGGTGTATAATGATAAATCCAAGTCTCTTTGGTGATAACTATTCGACGCAAAATGATGACTGCAACTCAAAGAGAAAGCATTAAAAACTAACTTTTGAATCAATGTTACGTTGGTTTTGACTCCTTTTTACAGATGACTGTATGAAATAGTACTCCCAACTGTTGTACTATTGTGTGTTGTCTTAGAAACGCTGTCTTGAAACACATGTACTGTTTGAACATTACACTCCATGAGGCACATGGGAGGTAATTTTGTGGTTAAGCCAATCTGATAGGCTATAATAATTATTTAAAATAAAAAAAAATTATCTCTTAACTTATACAATTTTAAGCTTGCATGAGTATCTATAATGAATCACAACTTTTACAAAATATTGCTTTATATTTGAAAACAAAATTTATTGATACTAGCATGCCCGAGTTTTAAAAATATTTATCTAACAATTCTGAAAATATGTTTTGAAAAGTAAGCAGAAAATTTGAAATTAACTTATGGAATATTTGATGTATTAAAAAAATATATATTCGGCACCTAAGGTTAGTTACATTTTTGAAAAAAAAAAATAAGCCTATCTCGCCAGATCATCAAAAATTGTATTAATAACATTAACCTTGAATCAGTTCATAAGGAATCACTACGATTGGAAGATCTATCCAAATATCCAGAAAGGAACCACTATGAAACTTATACTTGAAGGAAAGCTATCAAGTTTTAATTTCATATCATTTCATTTTCTTTCACATGTTGCCTCTTAAATTCTTCGATAAAAGAGTTGTGAAGGGGTGTTGTAAATGTACTGTGTTTTTATGATTGTAGGGGGCAAAGTTTATGCCGTTAGTGAAGTAGAATGATCGGAATGCCAAAAAGCATTGTTTCCGAAATAAAGTTTGGTGTTCTTAGAAGACGTTTCATTAGTTATTTGCTGTGCACTAATTGTTTTGAAAGCGCAACAGTACTGCACTAACTTTTCCTTTTTCGAACTAAGCCAACCTTTCTATACGATTGTTTTTTAGTTTACCTATATTTAAACATTCTTTATTATATTCGAGTTTGTCTCTCAGTCCTGAGATACTTATTACGAATAATATATAGTGATTACAACATTCCTTTATTACATTTATCGTTGCATTTATTGTTAAAATATTTCCTATGCACATATTACTGCTTTCTAATGCTTTTGATGCCATGCTATCATTATGCAGGGTATTTATGAAGGAAGAGCCGAAACTTGAAAATCTACAATTTCGAAACTAGGAAAGTTGGAACCTTTTGGAACAAATTAAACTAGAAATACCATTTTAAAATTTATAAAATTATAAATGTTCATTGTTATCGTCATCAGTAACTCGGAATATGTCCAATAATACGATTTGGTAAATGGGTCGCAAAACAGATGATGACCTTGCTCTTAATCTCAGAGGCCCCCCTAAAATGCCTTAGTTAATCTCTTTGGCGATTTCATTCCTTAGGGCTACTTAAAAGACATAAAGTGTTTTTTCCGCCTCTATCATATTACATTGTAGAAATGGAGGGGAAACAAAAAACGAAAAGTTGCAATCGTTCAAAGTGTAACCATTAATTCCCTTACTGACTGGAAATCGTTCGTTTTTCTGATGGTGGTGACTGAATATTTATAATGTTATAAACATCTTAGTATTATTTTATTCGATTTTTCCAAAAAAGGTTGTAACATTTTTGGCTTTGTAATATTAGCTCTTCAAAGTTAGAATATTTTTTTTAAACATCTCGTATTTACAATTATTATTTATAAGTTAATGAATAACCATTTTTGATCAATTTCGAACACTTTATTGCAAACTACAAAAATTATGTTTCCAAATCATGTATCAATTTCATTTTAACTCTGTATTATTGAATTCGAAAATAAATAATAGGCATTACAAAAGAAATAATTCATACTTATGTTTCGTATATTTTTGTATATATTAATAAATATCGATATTCTAATTATATTAATGTTAATTGCATAATTTAAGTAAAACAGATACGTGTATTCAATAAAATATATAAGATAAAATGAGACAAAATGTGATCGTATGAGTTATGTTGATTTTATTATAAATAAATTACATTAAGATTCTAACATGTACAATTACCATATTGTCTCTTTTGCGTTTATGGATGAATTAAATAAATATTTTAATATTTCACTTTTATAAAAATTTAATTTCAAATCCTCTGTCTTAAATACACAGGGAGAAATATGAAAGTAAACGCATTTAAAAAAAATGTAGAAAAAAATAAAAAAATATGTATATTACATGCAGTAGTCTCCAAAGTGTGATGCCTAAGAATATTTAGAGTTATTTCGGGTCTCATTTTCTTAAGAATATATTAAGAATTATTTTGGATTTCATTTTTATTAAATATATTGAGAATTATTTTGGATCTCATTTTTATTATAATATGGGTCTCTCGTGTTTGAATTCAGTTCTGTATTTTTATGTGAAAAATATAGAACTGCTTAAAAAGGGTAAATAGTTTATTAAAGAAATTCTGATGTATATGTCTCTGGCACTTACATCTAAAAGCTATGTTTTGAAATTCAAAGGAACCGAAAGGAAAAAAAAATTGCAGTAGAACTTCTGGCTATTCTAAGGTTGCAAAAATAGTGAAAAGAATGTTCGAAATTCAATAAGTCGGTGAAAGTATTTCCAGCAAATATTTCAGAATACTTCCATTAGAAATATTCTTGATAAATCATCTAAAAAGAATTCTTTGGAATAGATATGAATGAAAAGAATTTTTCCTCTCTGAGTGTATATGACAATCTATCGTTGGAGGGGGGGGTGTCATTTAACAGTATAAGCGTTATTGAATATTATTAGCTATATGTTTCCAGTATATTATTTCCCATAATATCATCCAGCGGGCGACAGGAAGATACCTTTGTTTTATGCAGGTATCTCCATGCAGGTACAAAGTATATCATGATGGATTCCTTAACACACAGTCAATATACTGAATCCTTTGAATAAATTATGATATCTTTAAAACAAAGAAAGATGGCGTATCACATTTTCCATACGTTATTTGTCGGTAAAGACTTCGAAGCAAGTGCAAATATACAATAATCATTCTTTCGCTTTCTATTTTTGTGTTTTGCTTCAAGAAAATATATGGGGCTATGATAGCCTAATAATTATGATTTAATAATCCATATGCAGATTATTTGAAACCAATTTTTACTTAACATAATAATGGGGAAAATTGTTGATAATTTCATTCTCCATATAACCAAAACTAAGTTCTTCTCATGACATTTTATGGAATTTTATACAATAAGGTTTTGATTCTCAAATTTCTTTCATTATTTGAACTTGTTTTAAAAGTCTGGTTTTAGGTATTGGTCTTTTTCAATATCTTATTTTACAGTTTTAGAGATAAATCCGTTTATTTAAAACTAAAATCAATTTAAAGTATTGAAGTATTTTACATTGTTATTCCCTCCCCCCGAACAAACCTTCTTGAAAAACCTTGATAATAACTTTTCCAGGTTTAAACTAAAATTAACAAAAAGCATTGAAGTATTTTAAATGATCATCCCTTCCCTCCTCATACAAACTATCTTGAAATACTTTTAGAATAAATTTCAAAATACAAAAACTTAGATTATAATTATTTTACTCAAGGTTGATATAATTTTATTCAATCATTCATTTGATAATTCGTGTGCATTGATTCTTCTCTTTTACCTTTCATTAACTCTTATATATAATATGAAATATTAAAGATAAATGTATTAAGTTTTGGGATGTTCTTAAGGTTATGTAACGATGCATTAAAATATTCTCAGTATTAGAAAACGTCATGCATAAATAAAAATTCTACCGGATATAAGTTATCTATTGAACAAGTGTAAACCGTCGCATAAACTCCATGTAAAAAACTGAAATTTCCAGCTCATCGGAATCAGAGAAGCAGCTACGAAATTATTACTCGGAAAAATTCTGCGGAAATTCTTTATTTGAAAAGACGATACACTTATATACTTAAATAAGTACACACACATCATAAACAGTTTTTCCTTTCAAAAACATAGATATCAAACGATTTTTTTTTAATGAAATACCATAAGTTCTTCTTCAAGTTATGAAACATTGTCAATTTTAACAACAAGATGAATCAAAACAAACGATTCTATGATGAAAAAAAATTAAATAGTTTTCAGATATTAAATCAAGGCAAATAATAATATATTAACGTGGGCAATAAATTATCAAAGTTAAGATAATAATCTTTTTATGTATTAAAATTAAAGCAAAAGTTAATTAAATTAAAAATATATTAAAAGCAATTTAACTACTGTTCCCATAAAACAAAATAAATCATTGCATATTAAACTGTTCTCAGCTCTTTAATGATAAGTTATTTTTTGAAAGAATTTCGTTCTTTTCTAAAAATTATTAAGCTTCATCTTTTCTCAATTTTCAATAATTATGATACTGAAAAAAAAACCAGTAAGTTTTCGTAACGTAAAGAAAAATTTATTTGTCTTCAAAGAAAATTTAATGTGTATATTAAAACTTACCATCCAGTATTATTTTTTCCGAAGGATATTCCAAAATTCATCTTTTAAAAGTTATTTACTTTTAATTTTCAGCTGTCTTAAACAGACTCTGGGAAGTGAAAATTAATTTACAGACCATTAAATCGATTCGCATAGATTAAAAATATAAATGGCAGAAAAAGTAAATTGCTTCAATTGGCTCCAAGTAACACTTAAGAATTGAGCAAGATTGGTATGAGGATTAATGTTAAAATAAAAAAAAGCATTTGATAAAACTTGGTAAAAAAACTTTCATGATACTTTAAGATTTTTTTGTGTTCATCTCCTGAAAATTGTTAAAGGAACTATGTAGTAATAAATAAAGTGTGGTGTTAAATATTAATACAAAACAGATAAAACTTTGTTTTACTTCTTTGTATTTTGCAACTTTTTTTTTTTTAAAAAAAATGATTATTTATACAGATTTTAATTAATATTCAGAATAAAAGCTTTTTTTTAAAGCCTTTATTTACTATCCGTTCCATTTAAAACAGCTTATATTTTGAAAGAACGATAATTGTTAAAAGTTACATGGTTCAAATTATCTTCCAAAATTTGCAATTCAAGCAATATGTAAAAATTAAATATTTAATTCTCAGGTGTTTTCTTTATTTTGTAGAAACTCTTATTTTGCCTCGGTTTCTTAACAATTCTCATACTGAAACATACATTGGGGAGCAAAAATTAAGGACGAGACGGGTTTTTTAAATATAATGTTGCACAAAAGGTTTTTAAATCGACACAAATAATACCATAAAATTTCGAAGATGTAAAAACATGAATAATATAAGCAAAATTTACCAAAAAAGAAATCAAAAGAATAAAAAGGAACTTTATTAAGAAAGTAGCATAGAGCACAATGCGACTCAAGAACGAAACATTCATGTACAGGTGTCTAGCCAGAAATATCCAGCCTTTCGTTGGGAAACGATCTCCCCTGACTGCTAAACAGATTTCCTATCGTATGGCTATGTTGAGTATGAGGTTGTCAATGAGTTGTTGAGACATTGCAGCCGATTCAACTTGTACTGCCAATCGGAGCTCCGGAATCGTTGCTGGCGGTAAGTTACGTGCTGCCAAGCGTCTCCTTAGAAAGTCCCACACATGATTGATGGGATTTAGATCAGGGGATCCAGCTCTTTAACAGTTACTGAGCGATGAGCTGGTGTATTGTCGTTCATGAAAAGGAACTGCGAACTCATCACATATCTAAAAAGACGCACATACGGAAGGAGAATCTCGTTACAATAAAAGGACCTGGTGGTTGAACCTCCTTCGAAGATGTGAAGGTCGGTAAGGCAACCAAGCGTGATGCTTTCCCTAACGAGAATACTGTGACTCTAAACCTGTCGCTTTTGTTGATGTTGGAGTAGTTATTAGTAGGTTATCCGCTCTCTCCTGATGTGTATGCGTCCAGAATCGCTACTCAGACTAAACCTGCTCTCTTCCGTAAAGAGTACTCGATTCCATTTATTATCTGTCAAATTTTCGATGCAAGTTATCGATGCAAGTTAAATCTTTCGATGCTCTAAGTCCTCGTGGAGTGTGGTGTGGAAGTTTGGAGATGGGATACCAACACAAGTGTCAGCCTCGACTTGACCGATGTTCAAAATTTCGAGGTCCGTCGTCGATGGCCTTCATATTGCTTCTAACTGCGACGTTAGCAGCAATCAATTCATGGTATAAATGAAAATCACGTGTGTTTATTTTATTCCTAAGCATTTATGACAATATAATTTATATACTAAACTGTATTTCATTACTAATCCAACAAAAATCAATACATTATTCGAAATTGTATTAAATGATTACTATGTATATAAATTCTTCACTTCCGACATTGTTCTCAAATGACCAAATTTCTTTCATCCTTTTAGCTTTTTTTAAATGCTTCTAAGAATAAACTGGGCAATCAGCACGCTTTTCTGTTATGTAAATCAGCCCTTATATCAATTATGTTGTTAACATTCCGATCTAAGGATCTGCAGCTATCTGAAGAATCAGCAAGTCTTCTAAGATTAGTGATTTTAAATACTCTTTATTTGTCCGAGGTGAAGTAATCCATAAAAAAGAGATTTTGAGCACAATTCCTAAAACTATTAAACACCCTTCATTAAAATAGTTTGTAATATTCCTGAGATTCCCAATGAATGTTGACATATCTGGCGTTATATAATCCCGTCGTTCTGAGTTCCAGGAAAAGTTCCAAACCAATCTTGAATCATTAATACGCGAACAACTTCCTAATTTCTAAAAATAATAAGAATTTACTGAATTTTTTTTTTTTTTGTTAATTTTCACTCATTAAAATTAAACCGAGTTTCTCTGTCGCAATATAAATCACTCTAACTTAATAGGATTCTTACCCAGCTGTTAGGCATTTTTTGGTTTTCCTCTTGCCGAAATCCTAAATGTCTCTGCATTGAATTTGCCGTGTAATAAAACAATGTTAGTGACTTGAACAAAATGTTAACCTCGTAAATTATTTTTTAATACTTTTGCGACCACATGTACTACCAATGGTACATGGCGTAAATTATTTATAGCCGATATACACCATCTGTTGTACATCGCTGCATGTTGATTGAAGAGTAAGAGATAGAGTAACGGGAAGAAAAAAATATGTATTGTAACATGTATGGCACATCCACATTCCTCGTTTGTATTACTTGATTCGGCCTTCTTTAATGTTTGTTGGTCGATCTGCCAACGTTGACTCTCATGGTGCGTTCTGGCGCTTCTCTACATCTAACGACTCCCGTTTTTCTCTTATCGAACTCATAAATAGCCGAACGCATCTGGACTGCCCGAGCCACATGTGATCTTCAAAAATGTCAACAGTTTGAGATCGTAAACGGTTGAATGTGAAGGAGTTAAGGAGATTCGCCGACAAGAAGTCGATGCCACGCAAAGAGCGTGAGTCCCTGCGTGGTTCCCATTCGAAACGGTTGTCTTGGTACCTTCTGTCAAAAAATTCTGTAAATAGCTGTACATAACCGTATTAAATACTTTTAACTTAAATTCATAATTTTTCTTATTTTTTAGTTATATCTTAAATTTTCTTCGAACTGTACAGCATTGATAACATAACGTTTATTATATGGGCCATGACCAAATACTTTAAAATTTAACACATCATTGCTTACGTTAATTTTAATTCATTCTTTCCTCTCCAACAAGATGTCATAAGACCTTCAATATTGTGCTGGTATTAGGATCCAAAGTGGAGAGGAAAATTTAAATCAACAATTTAAGGGTGTTTCTCTGAAGTGTTGTACTATAAACTGTAAATGAATTCACTAAGGAAAATAAAAGATTTGCTCTTGTTTATACGAGGATTTTGAGGCAGGTGTGTTGATTTCACGGATAACATATCAAAAAATTATATATGCATCGTAATTGAAAGTCATTGAAGTATATGATTTTAAATTTATTACAAGAAATGCTATAGTTCTACTCTATAAAATAAGCTGCTATTCTTTATCACTGAGTAATGACAGACAGAAGGTTTCTACATCTCTACAGTTGAATAAAATACTCTAGTAGATCTAAGTAATTAGCTTCAAGGGCTTATTTCAATCCAAGCATTTACAAGTTTTTCTTTCATGTTAAGAATCTTAATGGAATGTTCCGATGCTATTTATGAGTCCGATGTTCAGAATTGAATACTTTTCCTGTAGAAACCACGTGACTCTCGGCCTAAGGACGCTCTTGATTGGAATAAGCAGTGAAAAAACAAAACTAACTTTTAATAAGAGAACGCTTTTTGCTCTCCTATGTAACCTGTATTGTGTCTTGTAGTGTGATGAGTTGCTAAATATTATATTTAAGTTGATGTTAATTACATTTTATTATTTACAAGGGAGTGCAGAACTTTTATTAGTGTTGATAATAAATCGAAAAGTTTTGTCACAGCTAAAAAGGAATCTCCCGGAATGACCAGCTCCCCGGAACAACAGAAAAGGTATGTAAATTTTTGTTATTCTTAATGAATACTTACACATCAATTCTAAATTAAAAACAAGAATTTATTTCTTGACAGCCGAATTTTTTTCACTAAAATTTTCAATCTTGTTCGTCTAATTGGATTTTTGTAAAAAGATAGCAAAAAATAATTCTATTATATGTAATAACTTGTATAGATAATTCTTGCCTCTTAATATAATCTTATTTCATTCAAATTAAAGGTCTTAATTCAAAATTAAAAAAAAAATACTTACAATAGTTTTCATCATGATTAACAGATTTATTTTAAAGAAAACGAAATGCTTTTGTTATGAGGATGAAGTTTTTTATCACACAGAAATCTTTCCAATAGTCTAGGTTAAAAAAAAAAAGAACTCGATCATCAAGACAAAGGCCTTTATTGAGGCCACCATACGATGCAATTGTTAAAATGTATTTTGCATTCGAAATTTGGAATATTATGTTTTATTCCTTGAATAATCCAATTACAATTCCTTTTTACACTCTCACAGGTTGTTGATTATGTATTTAATATGTATTCAATTTTTCACTTTATAAAAGCAGTAATTATACTTAGTTTAAGACATATTTAATTTAATAAATCATCGATTGTTTTAATTTAATAGCTGATCGGAATGTTATCTACTCAAAATTTCTTATCGCTTGCTTTAATGTTAACGTTTAATTTAATAATTTGATTGTTATCGCAAAATCGTTTGCTTTCCTTCTTTTTGTTTAAAATTTGGTATTGATTTTGTATTTTAAAAGCTTCATGTTTCATTATGGCAGTGGAATAAATAATAAAGTGAGAAAATAAAAATAATGAATTTATTTTCGAAATTTTAAGTTGATCATTCAATTGAAATTATTTTTACGCGGATACTTTGGATTATTTTTACGCGGATATAATTTAGCTCACTTTGTGATAGACTTAGTATTTTTTTCGATGTTACGTTGCAATCGGGTGTTTTCATCACATTGCCGGTTTGCAAAGAAAATTCTCAGATATCTGGTACATGCGAAATATTTCAATTAAATGAGCAATAGTTTTCTTTTGTCTCCTACCATTTTAATCAAAATAGGAACAGAAGATTTCAAAATGTTTAAATGAAAAAAAATACATGATCATTATTTCATTTATTCAAGTATGAAATTAGTTTGTTTATAGGATAAATGTTACAATTTTTTTTTTTAAAAAAAAAAGCTAATTTGAAATGAAAATTCATAAAGAAAATAAGAAATTATTTTATTCACGTGAAAATTCTCTTGTTTTATTTGTTTATAATTTTAACTTCATTAATATTTACATGTTTTTTACACGCGCTAATATTAGATTAGTAATATATGCTCGAGTTTATGTTTTCATTTTCCATTCCATTTCAGCCATATTTGTAATTTAGCATATTCTCTTTAGCATTGTATGATTACTAAGTGGTTTTTTGGGTTAGAAATGCGAGAAATAGTTCATATTCAAGCTGGCCAATGTGGCAATCAAATTGGAGCAAAGGTAATAATTAATTACCTATTTTACTTTTTTACTCCGTTATTACATTTTTTTAGATAGATATACACGGTTTTCAGATCTTTTTAGCATTTAATTAAAAAACATGTTTTTCCTTTTCACAAAAATTTTGGAATTGCATTTAAGGAGTTAATCACTAATCGCTTTTTCATAAGACTTTATTTTTTGTAGATTTATAACAGTACTTTTCCGTTAAAGGGAGCCGTTGGCGATGGTTAATGTTTTTTTCGCGAAAGGTTAGCGAATTCACGGGCAACCGCAGTAGTACTGTTACGGGAGAAAGGTGAATTTGCACAACGCCATTTGGCGATTTTTTTTCGGCTCCCTTTAACGGAAAAGACCTTTCTAACTATAAAATCGATATTTTCTCAGAATTATAAATTTGAAAGTATAAGGATTTTATTGAAAACTTCCACTTTAAAGAAACTTTATGAGATAGCATATTCTTTAATATGCTAATTATGTAACATTAAATATTGACACATCAGGGAAATTCCCAACTGTCAAATTGATTGATTTTTATTTAAATTGCTTTGTATTAAATTGTCTATTTTATCGTTTCAATTTCAGCTGCCTATTGGTTTTATGTTATGAATGAAATTTAAATTCTTGAATTTAGATTATTTGCGAGAAAAAAAAGAAACAGTATCATATATATTAAAACAATTTTTCTTCTTTGAAAATTGTAGGTACTAGTGATGCAAAACCTTTCTCTGGATGATTGAATCCTATTCTAGCGTGTTGATTGATGACAAAAAAAAATTGTATGATATATCACTTAAGTGGTAACCTTTCTTCTAGTTACCTAACCCTTTTTTCTGGAAATCCGCGTTTAAGGCCAATTTCAAAATCGCCTCAAGTAGCACGCAAATAAGGATTTTATTAATTTGGTTTCTAATGTAAGATCATTCTTAGCATTGTATCGCTCATTGGCCCGTGCGGTTTTATATATTTCTACAATTGCTTTGCAAAACAACAGCGCTTGCTTATAGCTCCTGAAAGACTTTCGATTTCCGTGAAATTCCATGGTATTCGATTTTGGAAGTTAACAGACTCATTTTTCGTGTTTTGCCATTCAATAAATTCCTTTAGAAGTAATTTTTTGAAGTATGTTTATCAGTTTTGTTTTCTATCATGTTTATTAATGGCCTATGGTTTTTTCTATTTTTGGCAGAAACTTTAATTTTCGGTAAATCTTCATGTTAAAGTTCCTTATTTTGTGATGAAATATTCATTTGATACAATTGTGAATTATTATACCAAAAGCAGAGATTTTGTAAAAATAGAACGTCATTCTCGGAAATTTTCATTGATTCATGGAATTATAGAAAAAATTTGGTATTTAATAATGTATAGTACGGTGATATCTAATTACGTATAGTTTCGTAATATCTAATAATATAGTAGTGCAATACTGGAGCTAAATGATACTGATATCCGGTAATGATATTTTGGGTCCTGTTTAGAGATTACAGTTGTTTATTAAATGTATTTGATTAGTAAATGTTGTAAAATGAAGATATTATAGAGAGCGTTTTTGCAATCCTTACATTTCACCAAATCATGATGTTCCGAATTAAAGATATTGACTAGCAATTTGGAAATGCTAAGAATTATGAATATCTACATCAGTATAGTTTTTTTGCACGTTTCAAACAGGATTACGCGCCGAGAATAATGTTGTTTTCTCAACAAATGGATGTCAATGACCTGTAAATTTTGTAAGGAAAAAAAATATATGTAACTATCACTAAAGTGGCCCATTTTCTTCGCCAATAATAGTTAAATGTACAATATAGGCTATCGATGAAGCAGTATCAAGTGTTAATTACTAGAGAACATGAGGGTTTCCTAACACAATACAAAATGATCAAGAAGAGATGTTCTTGTCCATTGGCTCCCATTCAGTAGAATACTGAAAGGGAATACTGGGTCAAAAAGGTTTATTTATATAGTGTTTACAAAAACATTATGAAACTATGAATGAGCTGCAAAGTTGCAGTACACGCTTTGACTCCAAGCTACATTTGCTTTCATCAACTTTATATTACATAAGAGGCATTTAGGCCTAACCTAGTAAGTGTTTTGCACGAAATTTGGCATAAAAAATCGCCAAAAAAAAAAAAAAAAAAAAGATGGGGGGAGGGACTCCTATTCAGGATGAATACTGAATCAATCAGAATACTTATATTTAGAGAAATTTTTATTCATCTCTAGTTTTATCCATTGTCGAGATTCATAAATATTTCATCTTGAAATTTCAGAAACATTTAAGGTACGGTACGAATTTATCGCCAAATTTGCGAATTAAAATAATTATTGCCAAATTATATAGCATTACCATTGCTACTGCTGCTGATACATTCCAACTATATAAATAAACGAAGTCATGGAAGAGAGCATTTCTCAGTATTTGGTTTCTGTATTGAGTTCTTTTCATCGCAACCAAAATTAAATCTCAATAACATTGTATAAAAATAAGATTTAAACTATTCAGAAAAAGTTGCTGCTATTGATTCTGTGTAATAAAATGTACTAAAATGTATCAACTACAGAAAAAGATGTGTGTGTGAGAGAAGAGGCTTACATCTATTGATTTTATTGCTTTATTTTTAGTTTTGGGAAGTTATTTCTGACGAACACGGAATTGATCCAACCGGGACTTATCATGGAGATTCTGATCTTCAGCTGGAAAGAATAAATGTTTATTACAACGAAGCGACAGGTAAGAAAACATTTTTAAAAATAAATTTAAAATGAGAAGCATGGAAGAAATACAGTGCATCATATGAATATTTATTATAAATATTCATGCTTGACTGCATTATCTAGTATTCCTTAAAAGAATTCAACTAATGCTTTGAATTTGGCGAGGTGAAAATCTTTCTTTTGTCGTAATTCATCCAACTTTCTTGAACAATTTTGAAAAATTAATATCTGATTTTTTACACTTCACATCATCAAAAGATTCGATTTTACTGCAAGACTTCGAATTTTCTCAAATGTATTCACCACATTAACTCTTCAAGAAAGAAGGATTTGATCTGGAGGAAAGTGAAATGAGTCATCTTGGAAATATATTGCCTAGCAAGATTTTGTGAGTTATAGAAACTCCAAATAGAATTCATTTTTGCCACGATTTATTGATTTCATTTTCATGGTTGAAATGGTATCGCAGTAAAATATTTCTAAAACTTTTCTAATCTAAGTAAAATGCCTTTGTTAAAACATCTTCCGCTCATAGAGCATCTTTCCTTGATTATTCTTAAGTTAGTTTTAAAGAAATTTGTTTGTCATAGTAAATAGGAAAAAGGAAATATACAAACTAAATTGTTTTGGTTCTATTCAGACTTCTATAACACTGTTTGGATAGAAAAACAAATATTATTCGTTGAGAGGGATCATAAATACTTTTCTTGTTTCCAGATGCTTTAAGTGCTTTTAAATACTTTACACTATACGCCTCTCAAGTACAAGGCAAATTATTAAGCCGGAAGGGGGGGAGATGCATAAAGGGACATATGTATCCCCAAGAATTTTTCTCGAAATCGAAATAATTTAGGATAAGTCTTTTATTATACTATCATGGAAATACTTATTTCAAATATAAGAAATATTTTCTCCTTATGCTTAAATATCTTACGATCACGAAGAGAAAAAAGGATCTCAACAAAGCCGATTTCTGAGAAAAGAATAGAGAAGTATTTGCTGTTTTCGTTTACGAACTCTGAGCAAGAGGCTTCGTGTTTGCAAACGAAGAGAGAGAGAGGGGGGGCGGTTAGGAAGTTATATAGGTCCCTAAAGCAAATCCTCCCCACCCCCAATTGCAAATTTTATTCTTTTAGTATTTTAATTATTTTTCTTAAATGATCTACATTTATACTTTAAAGTTATATCAATATTTGATCAGTTTTAAATATGAGAAATTGCGTATTATTTACTTTTTTATCAAGTGGCAATTCTAAACTAAAATATTGCTTTTATAACGGCAATGACGATATGCACACCCCAAAATTATTTTCTGTGTACGTTACTGCTGGCAACCCTTTTTTTATTCACGATAAGTGCGCAAATGTTGACGTCTTTTACCTTAAATTTTTTTTTCGTTTACCTTAATTTTATATACAGAAAGCTCATTCTTATGGAATTTCTTTTCCAATATCAAGAAATTGCTGTTCATAAATACGGAAGTAAATTCTGAATGAGATGTTGGAAATCTTGCCAAGCATTAGACTAAAGCATAATTTCCATATCCTTATTCAATTATTTCAAAAATTAGTTCAATTTTATTTTAACAGGTGTAAAATAAATTTCAAACGTTAAACATAACTTTTTAGGAAAGAATTTAATATAATATACATCGTTCTTAATTATTTATATTATTTCAGGTAATTTGAAGGAATGATATATAAGTATTATAACGAATCCCCACAAATTATGCAAATATAGCACTCTATATTAACGAACTAAACGCACCGGAAGCATTATTAGAGCAGAAATATTGGATTAAGGAACTCACTCTTTTTGTTAATTTTTGTATTGATATTACCGAAGAACTACTCTTGTTATAAAATAAATATTTTATTATATTTGGTACTTGGGCAAATAACTTCGATCGGTATCCTTTTAAGAGAAAAATAGCTGCAAATGTTCAACTCGGAATGAGTTTTGGGAATGCTTTTTGCATAACGTTTACGTATGATGTAGTTTCTGATAGCAATGTCAAATACAGGCATTTTTTTTTATCAATAATTTTAGTTAAAATAAATATAAGGTGCTACTTGATGATTTTGGCAGTATTTAGTTTTTTTTAAAATTAAGATACCAAACTATCT
This sequence comes from Nephila pilipes, assembly GCA_019974015.1. NCBI lineage: Eukaryota > Metazoa > Arthropoda > Arachnida > Araneae > Nephilidae > Nephila > Nephila pilipes. The sequence goes on from BMAW01093680.1 coordinate 484,216, forward strand.
TAAGGGCTTAAAAATTAATTTCGTATGAGTTTACTTAAAAGGGTTCAACGAGAAAAAAAATTGCCAAAGAGGGCATTAACTTCTGTTTCATTTTAACCAATAGTTTCTAAAGATGTGATCACTTTCTGACTAATAATTAAAACAGGTATAAAATTTTTCAAAAATTAGAGGTAGAATGCATTTCTACAAAAACTTTAATAATTTTTTTAATTCTTTCTTGTGTACTTTATTTCATTCAAATCAATACGATAGTTTAAATTTTATTCCGCTTACGATTTCAAAATTTCTTGCAAATAAGAGCCTTAAATATAAATTTTTATCTTTTTTGGTAATTAAAAAATTTCCACTTCAGAATATTTTTATTATTTGCCCTCATATAAAATTATTTTTAAATTGAAGAAATTGACTTTTCATTACAGTTTTATTCATTACAGTTCATTACAGTTTTATCCCATTTGATTATATACTTTTTTTAATTAAAAAATAGGATGAAAATGCTTGGAATTATTTAATACGTTGACAAATGTTTCTTTCAGTTCAAAACAAATTAAACATAATTATATAATTATCTTATGAATATAGAAAGCAATAAAATTATAAGGCAATGATTTTACTATCAGATTTGTGAAAAATCAAATGCAAAAAGAAAAGAGTAAAATGAAGATCAAAATAGGATATGTCGATATCGATTTTAATTTTGGAGCTTTTCGCAGCTTAGATGCATCATATGCATGAATAACAAGTTCAGTGTTTAATTTAATTGTTGCCAAGTTTCAAGATTTTTGTAGTTTTGCAGTGATTAAGCATACAGCTATAACATAGCAATTGGCATACGTAAAATTTCGCTTGAAAGGGCTCATCGTTAAAGGAAGTATGGTACCGATCTGAAGGAATTCTACACTTTATCCCAATTTGCTTGCAAAAAGTAATTCTTTGATAACAGAATGTTTAAGAATAGGTACTTCCCTATTATAGCGGCTTTTGACAAGAATCGCCAAGCGACTGAGAAATACTGCTAAGAAGGTTGTATCCGAAAGTAGGCTTCACGAATTTGGCGACATCGTAATGTAATCATAATGTGATGAGGGTCTCTATAGCAGAGAAATACTAAAGTACATTGTACATTGATGCCTTCCAAACAATCCGAACATGTTTCAAACTCAAAAAGAAATTAAGATAATGTATTTTTTTTATTTTGTTTATTGATTTTTGTGGGATATGGAGCAGCAAAGGCTGTAATCCCAGGGTAATGTAAATTTAATATGCAGTGTGTGAAAAAATATCTAATTATTGTTGATATAATATAATCAATATTATAAAACAAAGCTTTTAAAAACGGTATTTGAATTCGAAAAAATGATTTTTAATTTTTTTATTATCATACAGGTAATGATTCGAAAGAAATTGTACATCATCAAAAATCTTTGGGATTTTAATACATTTTTTTGACGAAAATGAACAGTTTCAGCTATCGATTTTGTATTATATGGAAGTGTAATATTTGATAGGATATTACATATTAGTGATGAATTTTAAAGCTTACAATGTGTTACAGTAATTTATACATAGATATACTAATGATATTTTTTGTATTTATAGTAATATTTTTTATACAAAATATCAATCTTACTTTTGTTGTAAGGTTTTAAGATAATCATACACATTTATAACCAAGTTTTATTTGAATACTTATATATTTTAAGTCACAGATATGAATGTACATTCAGTAAGTAAGAGGGAATAAATATGCGTGGACAAATATGAACGGGACTTATTCTCACGTATTCAGTAAGAAATCTTAATAATTCAACATATACGAGCATGTATATGTGTTCGTTTATTTTCACCTAGTTTTATGGCATATGACTCGCATTTGAAAAGCTTTTTGTATTAGAAACGTTTTTAAACGTCAATACTTACATAAGTGCGAAATCAGATGAAGGCATATGCTTGCGCGTGATGTTTTAATTTATCTTGTATGTGAAATTTTTATGTGGAGGTACTTGATTGTGTGTGTTCTCGTTTAGAGTCATCAGTCACGAATTTAATTTTCAGAAATAAATTTTAAATTGAAAAATTTATCTTAAAATCCTTTCCTAATTAAAGTAAAACTCACAAAAGAATCCAACATTTTTAATCTATCTGAAGTATTCTATAATGGAGCAGAGCATAATCCATGTGAAGTCATCTCATCCAAATTATCTTAAGTTCATTATTTATATTCAATGAGAAATTAGATTTTTTTTTCAAATTTAATTTATATTTCAATTGTTTTAAAATAACTTTTGATAACTGCTTATATCAATCTATATTTTTAATTGTTTTTACATAACTTTTGATAATAATTTAGAACTCTGAAACATTTAGGAGAAATTAACAGCATAATTATAAACATTTAGAAGTTAAATAACATAATTATAAGCATTTAGGACATCAAATAATACAATTCTATAATATTATAAGTGTAGCAATTAATTTTAATGTTTATACAATAATTATAAGAATTATAATTAATGCGATATTATGAGTAAAATTTGAATTTATAAAGAAGAGGAAGCTTTGATTCTTCTATATTGAGACGGCACAGCAAGAGCTTCTGTTCTGCAAATGTAATAATTGCACTTTCATCTATCCGGAATAAGCATTGATTTTAAAGGTGATACGAATGTTACTCTCAATTGATATCTCACTCTGAAAGCTCTATCATATATGTCTTGCAAAATGCAGTTACAAATTAAAAAATGAAGCTAACAGTTTCCTTCAAACAAAAAGTAATTAATAATAATTTTATGAATAAATTAAAATTCATTTATATATAACAATCGATATTTTGAAAAAAATAATAATTAATTATATTTTACTACCCTACGTGGCGGCGTGTATTAACACGTCATTTTGTTGACTGAGGTGTCATCTAGTGGACTGACAAGAAATAACAACTGAGCAGTGACATTAAATATATATATATATATATATATATATATATATATTTAAGGAAGAATGAGTACATATGTAAGAAATGAGTAGTAAAAATTTAATATTGTAATATAAAATTTAATTTACCCTAAGTTTTAATATTTAAGCAACAAGTTGAAAATTTATAACTCGTACAAATTTGCGAAATTTGGAGATAATATTTCATTCTAACACGTTTAACACATAGAATCATAAGAAAATTCCCAAATTATTTACATTTTGTGTTTTCAGCAGGGACATAGAATATTCAAAATTCGGAATCTTAAACTAAATTCTAAGAAATTTCTCAATACGCAATGTGATCACCCAAAATTCAATGCAGGCCTGACAGCGATGTTTTATGATATTTATGGTGTTGTCAATGAGTTGCAAGAGGAAGAAATGCGCATTGATCCTGTAAAACAGTCAGAGTTTATGTAAGATTTAGGAGGGGCTAGAGAGGCCAGCAACACGCCTCCCAACAGAGTTCCACACATGCTCAGTTAGATTAAGGAGAGGAGAGCAGGCTGCTATTGTATTTGAACATTAATTTTATTTCAAGAAATTAGTACACTAAGTGAGCAGTGTAAAGGTTACATTATATGCTTGCAAAATAAAGGTATCGCCAATTGCGCCAGCACACGGATGAAAAATAGGGTTCATGTACGTCGACTCTGTATTTTTTAGCAGGGAGAGAGTTCCATTAGGCATTTAAACACATACTGCTAATCAATGAGTTCATATATATATATACTCCTCTTCAAACAAAAACATTGCCTTATGCATAGGTGTCCCTTTCCCGCACGTTAGACGGAAGATATCGAGTATTTCTTATCTCCATATATGAACACGCTGAGAACTGCATTGTGAAGCAAAGCGGAGTCGTGAACACACACTGATTTTTAAACAAGTTTACATGATCGTGACCTATTCAAGGTTCCTTCCTTAGGCAGGAGGTCAGCGGACGATGCACAATACCAATCTCCTAGCATACAGACCTCATTAATATATCTGTCTGCGCACAGTCGGTGCTGATACTTTCTTTCCTGTAGAAGAAATATTCGCGGAGTTACAACTGACAAATCTTGATTTACCTTCAATGGATATTTTAGATGATGAAGCAGAGTAATTATAGAAACTAATTCCATGACCGGTTTGCCTCAGAACGTTAGATCTTCAGTCATCTTGCAACGTCAGGCTGTGATTGACCTGCCTTTAGTATGCCCTATAATGCTATTCAATGGCAAATGTCACCTAGATCTCAATTTTATATTTTGACGAGAGATTTCTCTCTCTGGACAGTGTTTAATTCACTATCGTTAGTGGAATAATGGTTCCTTCCTTGCTGGTTTTAAGCTGAATCTCATTGAATGAAGCGGGGCAGCGCAATTTTTTACGTATTGCTAGTCGATTCGGCGATTCTTTTCAATTTGTTGATCAACTTTGAAAAACAGTGCATGATAAATTTTTTCAAACATTCGATTATTGCGCAATAGTACGTTTTCCTGTTAATGCATTACTTTTATTTTGTTTTTTCTTGCACATTCATCGTTGTATGTGAATCTACTTATACATCATGCAACTTCTCAAAAAACCTACAGATTTACATGCATTTATTTCTTTTTCATATTCACCCACAAATCTCAATAAATGATAAGAAGCAACAAAAACTGAATTAGGCGTAAGATATACTGAACACTAATTTCGAAATTCCTTTTTTAAAAAAATTATTCCACTTAAAAAATTATTCACTCAGTTTTTAAAAGCCTCATAAGGCTTACAACCAATGCATGAAATAAGTTTTCAAGACTTAACATTTTTGTACTGAAAAGACTCATAGTAAATTTCATTAATGTTTTTTTATTTACCTGTGAAAAGATAAAAAAAATAAATGTGTATCTTAAAAGGTAAGTAATAAATAGTAATATTGGTTGGATAAGAATTGCTTATATCTCACATTTTAACTTTATGCAATTTTATTCGTTAATTTTTTTGTTTTATTGAAATAATAAAAAAACATCGACAAGCTGCATATATTTTATTTACCGAAAGAATTGTATGAAGCATTAATTTGTTAAAAAAAACTTTTATGTATTTTGAATTATATAGTTATATATAATAATAATAATAAAATTGCCTTAGTCAAATATTTTCCATTCTTTTAAAAATAAGTGTTTCTGATTCATATCATTAAAGGACAAATAAAGCATTTTAAAGGACTAATAGTTATTTTGGTTGAATCTTTTCGGGTATGCTGATGATTTCTTCTTCATAATTTCTAATATATAAATTAAGTTCGCACTTTACTTTAATCTGAGAAAAAAAATAAACAAAGTAAATATTTTACGTGGCTATTAAGTACCAATTTATGTTTATAAATTTTCTAATTAAAATATAGTATAAAATTTTATTATTGTTGATTTTTCTTCTATTAGGTGGCAAGTATGTTCCGAGAGCTGTTTTGGTGGATTTGGAACCTGGAACTATGGATTCTGTGCGTTCCGGACCATTTGGCCAACTTTTCAGACCTGACAATTTTGTCTTCGGTGAGCTACTGTAACAAATGATTTGCTAATGTGTGTGTGATTTCAGTGATATATTTAAAAAAATATACTTCCAATATTTTTATTTTAAATATCGCAGTAGCGTATTTTAAAGCAATTGCTTTACATAGCACTTTTTTTTTTTTTTTTTTTAAAAAAAAAAAGTGATATATAACTGACAAATATTATACAGCCTTAAGCACTGGACAGTTTTTTCTTACACGCTGAAGAACTATTGAAGAAAGTCAAGTGCTTAAGGACTAAATCTGGAAATTGTGTGCTTTGCAAATTTAGTACTATTAAGTTACCTTATATACGAGTAGTCAAACCTAGTAAATATGCAATCTTTAGCAAATGAAATACTTTTTACGTTTTATTAATTTTCAAATTTTATGATTGTGTGATCAGTAAGTGAAATAATTATAGTTCAAAGTATTTTTTCTAGTCATCATTTTTGAAGGTAGCAAGTTATTTTCTGTTTGGTTATTTGAATGACTTTAACTTTGAAAGTTTAAATTTATCGAGATCTTTTTCTGTACTTTGTTTAATACGACAATTCCGAATGAGAAAATAATATATTTAAATTTATTTTCTCAATTTAGTATTGATAAAAGAAGAATAAGACGAAAGTAACTATTTCTTTTTCTTGGGACTATTATATTATTTTCCTTATATTTCATTGTTATTCGAATTTTTCATCTTATTAGTGAAACTAAACGAAAAAAAAATTGAATCAATCAACTATTACGTTTGAAAATTGAATCAATCAACTATTACATTTGAATACCAATGTTTTCTAAACTTATCTGGGATTCGGAAATACTCAAATGCTTCTGTTATTACAAATCATTTTCATGTCCATTTTAGTTTAAATAAGGCTTTTAATGTTTATATTTTCTTACTGTCGTTTTACTTATAGTAAATAAGAACATGAAGTGACCCACCTCTGCTAATATGCAGTGGTGGGTGATGCAGTGGCCCACCTCTGATAATATGCAGAGGTGGTTCGTGCAGTGACCCATCTCTGATAATATGCAGTGATCCATCTCCGAGGGAGAGATGTACAAGTGTACTAGTTAGTATACACCTCTTACACTCTTTTTGAGTGGCCTAAAACAATGTCATTAAATATTAATTATAGTTTAATATTTATAAGAACCATAAAATACACATTACAAAATGAATTAGATTAAAAAACATAGAAGAGTTAATAATATATTAATTACCATTATTTTTACGTTGAAGTCTGATATTTGTGTCACTAAATTGAATATAAATCTCGTATAATTCCTTAACTTAAAAAAGGAACATAAATTAATATTTCTTTGCATGTTCTTTTGCATTTAGAAAATCTTCCAAATGATGCGCATCGTTTTGAAAGGTTTTGTGTTCTTTCGTTGAATATTTTTGCTCATTTGTCATGTAATACTGTTTAAAAGCATTCTTTGCTTCAAACGTAATTCTTTTGAAGATATTTCTCCTACTGTAATCACAAATTTCCTAGCACAAAGTGATGGAGAAGTTGACATGATGTATGAATTGCATTATACAACAACCACAATTTAACAATTTTAGCTGTGTGCTTTGAGTTTGTAAGTTTGTTGAAATTTGGAAACCTAATTTCCAAACCAAACCTAATTTCTGATAACTTATTTTAAATTATTCTTAAGTAAACTCAAGTTTTTTTCCTTTTATTCATGAATCCGTCAATAAAATGTGTGATTTTACCATTTTTTTGCAGACATTCAACCCTATACAAGAACCAAACCATCACCATGCTTTATAGTGAAGACAGTTTTGGGGGGAAGTAGTTTTGAATTGGTATTCCATTATAAAATACAGTAGTGACTAACACTTCCGAAAACTTTGAATTAGTTTCCATAATTGAATATTACATTATTCCACGAAATATGGAGGTTTTGAAATAAATTTTGAAGCAAATGTAATCTTTTTTCTCTCTCTGCTTTAGAAATGAATGGTCGTCTATATACGTGACAGTTACAATTTATATCTTGGAGTAATGTTCCGATTGTTTGCTCAGAAATACATCCTCCTGTTGCTGTAAGAGTAGATGAGACAATTTTTGCAGTGCTAACCTTAGGAGTTTCTACTTATTTCTTGAATGATGTTTCTCTTGGTCGTCAAATTTAGAACCTTATTTCTCCTCTTCCAAATTTGCTTTTAATTTGTAAATTTTTTTTATTTGCAATTTCATCCAGAAATTTAACTACTTCAGACATTAGAATGACAAATTCCTAATTTAAATTTTAATTTGAGTTCCGAAGCTCATTTTCACTACTAAAATATTTTTCATCCTGGGAATTAAATATTGGTATCTTAAAGAAATAAATTATTAAAGTAGTGGTAGCAAAACCAAATATTTATAGGGTATGTACTCAATACTGTGACCTTGAAATTTGTAGCATTTATATAAAATTTTGTTGATTAAAATGTAATCCATTTTTCATTTTTCTTTCCTAGTCTAATACATTTTTAATGAGCATTTTATTGTTCCTATCATTATTAAACTTTAGCGAGCATTTAATAATATTGTTCAGATCTTTCAAAAATACAATGGGAAGATTATACGTAATTTTGGGAGTTACACTGCAGATAAAGTATTGATAGTTCTACACCATTCTATTTATTGATAAATCAATTTTTCGTCAATCACTATATCACTCAAATACCGAAAAGTTCAATTTCAGTATAATCGCTTCTTAGCTAACACGCGAGATTTGAATTTGTCAAATTCCTCTTGTAATTATTTCATTCCAAATAACAGTAAGAAGACAAGTAGAATAGTAAAAAAAGGAAATTCTATACTTTATAGTTTCAATGGAGTGTGATAAAACTTCTGAGAGAACTAGTTTATAAAGCTTTAAGACAAATTATGTAATGAACATCCTGAAAATTTAACTACTTAATAATATCTCTAAGTTAATATTATGAGATGCTCAGTTTTAATACCCACTATTCTTTTTTGGATTAGGTACAGAAGGCCTTATGCACATTTCATACGTTTTTTCTTTAACTTTATATCTACGTACAAATTTGAATTACATAGTAGAGCTATCCTCGTCTCTAGCATTGTAACTATTTAGTATTTAATCTGTATAATCGTTTTAGCTTTATTGCTGTGAAATTCATTTTATGATTTATAATTATAATTATGTTATTTTTTTGTTAAATAATTTGTAATTCTTATGAAAGATTTTCCTGGCTATTTCGGCGATTCACTTTTGAACTTCTTGATCTTACATTTTTAAGGAACTCAGTTATATTAAAATAGAATAACTTTTTAAAAAATCATTCGATATCATTTCATTGTAATAAAATAAATAAAGTCTTCCATATTATATTCGAGAGGAGTAACAAAACAGAACAAAAAGCTTATATAAACAATATTACTTACACTCTTTAATTTAAGCTCAACATATTAGCAAATGTAATATTGAACTATAATTACCTTCCTGATCATAATGATAACTTCATATTTCATTGTATTATTCCGTCTCAAACATAATGCCTTGGAATAAAAAACTTTAATTAAGAAAGCCCCAATTGGCATAAAAACGAATTTTTATTTATTTAATGAAAGTTTTGAAATTTTAATATCAAAGTATGATGTTAAAAACCTACGTGGTATCACGAATCTCATTTGACAATATTTTATTAAAAATGCCATACGAATTTGAAACTTCAGCCTCTAATATGGCCAAAATTAATTTTCTTCTTCTATTTGTTTACCTTTGTTCGTAAAGGATGGAAATGAAACGTAAACGCAACGCTTTAAGGTAATATTTCCTCTGAAAATATAACTATGAAATGTGAGAAAAGCTTCGCGAAATAATTCCATTCAAATCAGAATCTTAGACATCAGGGTAAAACACCATAAAAGAAATTCGGGAAAATCTTGGCTAAAAGACATTGAAAGGAAAGTTTTCAGTCGTTAAGCATTTCATGCGAAACGAAAAGGCATTGATTCGGTAATATCTATTTCTGATATGTTTTTGTTTGTAGAATTTGAATATATGGTTTTGATACATAGTTTTTAAAAAATTCTTGGATCATGAAAATGGAATATGAATACTTAATCTTATCATTTAAGATTTTTTTATGTTTGGTCTAGTTGAATATATAATGTTGTGTGAGATATACTGAACAAATAAAGTAAAATATTTGTCGATTCCTAATATTATTTACGAATTAGGACCAATATTTATAAAAATAGGTAAGAAACATCTAAATTAAGTGGACTCAAATATTTTCTTTGAAAAATATTTTAAGGCTCAGCTTCAAGGCTGGATTCAAGGCTTTAAATTAAGGATATTAGATTATTTCATTCGCATTAAAAAATTTAGGTGGGAAATTTTTGTATTGAATTTAATCAGTTGAAATAAAAATACAGATTTAAAAGCAATGTATACATTTACTATTTCTTTTTAAAAAAGCAAATTAGGATAACACTTAGGTAACTGTTACATTATATTCTTCATGATGAGGATTCAATGTAAATACAATTTATTGCATTAAGGCTACACAGTACCCTAAAAATGACAAATTTATCGAAAATTTTTTTTTTGCATTTTCCTGTAGCCCATACATTTGGGAATCTTGGACCCAAATTTTAGATCTATTAACCAATTAGTTTTTAAGATATTTGAAGTTTTCTGAGCATTGTCAGTCACTATTTTTGACAGCTGAGGGGGGCGTGGTTAGTTTCGGTTTCATTTTAAAGCATTTTTCCATTCTTAAATTTAATTAATTACTGATATTTTTTAAATAATATCGATACTTGCAGAGAAGTAGATATTAACTTCAACTTTCACTACTAAAATCATTTATGTTTGTTTATATTTTGAGTTCTTGATGTGCTTATAGTTACTTAGTCAAAATTGATAAGAAAAGGTATTTCTCAAGACCAATATTTATTCTGCATATAATTTATATAAGTTAAAAGTTATTTTAAATTGTTTAAGTGAAGTTTTTTCTGTTGAAAAAATGCCACGGACAAAACTTTCGCAGCTTGAGAAGAGAATCAACACTTCTAAGAGATGGAGTACTGCTGATAATGACAATGCTAAAAACCTGCTTTAGTGGATATAACTACAAAACTTCAGAATACAAATGTCTTTAATACTTCTACTACATATAAAAGTATCTTTCAAATTACATTATAGTGGATACTGAATGTTTGTTTACAGATAATTTTGGAATATTTTTAAGCAATATTTGCCATAGTGTATCTTTAAAACTTTGCTATGGTCAAAGAAATAGATTTGCATATAAAGTGAATGTTGTATGTGTTAATTGTGACCAAACCTAGAGTGAAACATGTTCATAACAATTAATTGATGCTATATTACATCAAATATCAAATGTTAGCAAGCATCAATTTTTTAATGTTCCATTTGATGTAAATATGAGATTAGTGCAAGTATGTTAAGTTTGTGACTTGGCTACTCATCGTTGGAAAAATTCTGCATGCATATGAATTGAAATATAATGTTTAGTAAAACTTAAAAGACATTATGAGCCAAAAGTTCTGATTGGACATCTTGTTGGGTCAAATCAGCCGTTGCTTTATATTCGTAAAGATGTCATTGAGGCGTAGGGCTCAAGGAATGATAAAGATATAGTCGGTATTGGAATGTCATATGATGGAAGCTGGTTGACAAGAGAACATACGTCAACGTCAAATATCGGAATAGGATATGTTATCGACTTGCTGACTGGCTTTGTGATAGACTACGAAGTAATGTCAAAGCGACGTGGAGAATGTGAACAGACTAAATTTGAGCTTGGAGAAGAAAGTGCTGAATTTCGTATTTGGTACAAAGGACAACAAAATGTTTGTAGTACAACACATGTTGGATCATCTAGTGCAATGGAAGTAATGTGAAATTATGGGAAAGATCTGAGAGTATTAGTTTCCGGGACACAATCTTGCTCTTTGACTCTTGGTGTTTTTACCAGTTATCATTAGCACGTGGAAAAAAATCAGGTATTCACAAAGATTGGGTAAAAATAACAATCAACGAAGAATATTTGCCCAAAATCTTGCCTATTTATCAGCGATTAGCATCAACTGAATTATTAAGCACATGTGTCAGAGGTTTGACACACAATTCTAATGAAGCATTACATTCGATGCTATGGGACAAATATTCCAAAGAAAATACAGCTTCTAGGAGTCGTGTTGATTGCCATGTCGAGTGCAATACCTGAATTTATTGTTGGAACATTAAAAGCTCTAAAAACATTTCAGGATGCTAATTGAATTTGTAACAAGTTTGTCATCAGAACATTTAGTGTACTTTACTCATTATAGGAGAACCTATTTCAGAAAGAAAAGGAAATCTGCAAATTTTAAAGTTGCGCAGAAAAAAAATAAAACTTGCTAAATTGCGTCGACTTAAAATTCAGAAAAAATTAGGTGCTATGTACAAACCTGGTAGTTTTTAACTTTTTTTAAACTTTTATTTATATCATTATTATTTTTTATAAGTGTATTGTGTTTTAAAACTTTTGTGAAATTATTATGTTAACTTTAAGCTGAATTATCTGTCATCGTAAAAAATGCTATATCGATATTTTGCAAAAACATATTTTGAATAAATAAAAATTTTTGCCATAATATTTAATTAAAGTAGTGTTTTCATATATTATATAAGTAGTTAAATAATATATTAAAAATTTAGATCTTTGCAAGTATAATTAGTTTTTGTTTTATGCCTTTAAAAACTTTAAATGCATTTTTCTCAGACTTTTATTTTTGAAGATGTAAGTGTTTTCTAATCCCTAAGGCTTTTTTTCTGTTCAAGATAGAGTCTTGAAATTTTTTATACATACTGAGATATATGTGTTCTATAAAAGTTAGTATGGATTTAGGTCTGGGATCCCTAGTTATTTTTTTAAAAAATGTTAAAGTTAATATTTTAAAAATTTTCCTGTTTTTTCCAGGTTTAGCTAGAAAAATAATTATTAAAAATCAACAAGGGAACAGATTTTCAAATCCATACTAACTTTTGTTTGCAATAATGTATGAAATATAAATCACTCAAAATAATTAAAAAATTTCAAAAATTGTGTATTTTATAAGGGTTTAAAAAAACTTCAAAATTTTTAAATTTTTTTAAATTTTAAAATAAGGACTAGTTAAATTGACTTTTTATTTTCAGAATCAGTTTAATAATATAGTATGAAAACAATACATAAGTTACTTTTAATATTACTGTCTCCAAAAAAATTTTTTGAAAAAGAGTACCGTGTAGCCTTAAAATGCATTGAATACGATTGCATTTATTTAAATAAAATTATAGGAACTATGATAATGTTCTACAAATATTTAATATCTATAAAGTTTTATATTCACATAATAGCGATTCATTAGTATTTTTCGAAAATGAGTCATTTAAAATTGTGAAAAATAAATAATAAAAAATAAGAGCTTTTCGCAAACCATTAATGAAGATTTTAAATATTTTAGTAACAATTTATAATGCACTGAAAGTTACGTTACTTTAAGTACTATAGCTTGCATGTTGAGTATACTATATTCCATGGAACTGTTTCAAACAAGTAAATAAATTTAATTTCCAAAACTTAGGACTCTTACTAAGTCAAAAGTTTTTTAAAAAAAGCAAGAAATGAGAACCATCCAGACAAGAAAGCAAAGTTATGAGAAAAGATAATAAAACTCCACTTCACTGTCTTCAGATTCGTTCCTCTTATATTGGTATCTGTCGACGACAGTTTTGATGAATATCCTTTCTTTGAATGCTTCTAGCCATTGGTATTTGTCAGAATCTTGGAGTCTGATTTTAGACTTTCCTTTCTTGAAACTATATTTGATATACTTTGTACTAAGAATTGTACAAAGAATTTTGTTCTAAAAAAATAAACAGCAAGCCTGATAGGGAAAACAAGAAATATTAGCGACTCAAGAAGTTTATAAGACTTGTTTTTCTCTCGGCTGTATTAAAGTATTTTTTGGGCTCTTTTCTGTTCGTTAGAAGTTCATTCCTCAAAAATGCCATATTGTTTTCATAAATAATGAACCATCATCCCCCGGAGTTGAGAAAATGTTTTTAGACATATTTTCATTCAAAATGCTTCCATTTAAAAGGCTGGATTGTAAAGTGTACGTGTAAAAAAGATTATATAATATTTTGAAAGTAATTTTGTATATTAAATTAATATATATATATATATATATATATATATATGTGTGTGTGTGTGTGTGTGTGTGTGTGTGTAAGCTGGCAATTCCACTGATGATAAAAATGAATATAGGGATCTATAATGTAATTGATATTATTGTCTGAAAGACAGTGGTTAAATTATAATGATAATAAAAACAATGAGAGAAATTGTTCCATATTAAGAAAAGATTCACCCTCCAAAGATTAAAATCCTTATTAAAAAATTTCAAAAATCATTATTAACATCCTAAAAATCATTATTGAATTATTTAATTAAATATTAGAAATGAATCAAAAGTTAATATGACAATGAAATGGAAATTTCATTTATGGTACTCATTAAATTGTGTTACTTCAATACGTTTTTACGTACGTTTTAAGCCAGAAGGGTACTAATTGATAAACAAGCAAAAAAAATATTGTAACAATTTTGCGTAAATTGACTTCATTATATAGTATTGAAGCAAAAAAATTCTTAATGTTGCAAGTTGAGTAGACAGAGTATCTGTTGAAATTCATTTATTGTTTCCGAGTGTAGGTCAAAGTGGAGCTGGTAATAATTGGGCAAAAGGTCATTACACGGAAGGAGCCGAACTGGTGGATTCTGTGTTGGATGTGGTCCGCAAGGAAGCAGAGGGATGTGATTGCTTGCAAGGTTTTCAACTCACCCATTCATTAGGAGGGGGCACAGGATCTGGTATGGGAACGCTCATGATCTCCAAAATAAGAGAGGAGTATCCGGATCGCATCATGAACACTTTCAGCATTGTGCCTTCACCAAAGGTATATATAGGTCTCATATTTACTAATCAACAAATTTTTTACTATCTGTAGGTGTATATTTAATGCGAACATTATGAAGCGCATCCGAAATATAGTGTCTTATCTTCACGTTGCAATTTGAGGCGTACTGAAAATTTAAATAAGATGTAAGATTGTATTGATTACACCGCAGTACCTCAATTTAATATTCCTGTAGAATAGCGGTTTTCCCAATCTTATCATTTCTCGTTCATTCAGAGGCCTTGGTTCCTTTCAACGTACCCACGACCCCAAAATCTCTCCCTTTCCCTTCTCGGATATGTTTCACTCATTCAAGATTTTAAAAAATTCTCCAAACAAGGTTTATATTGAATTATATGACACGGTTTATTTTTATCACATAGTTTTCGTTTTTTTTTTCAAGTAAGCGAACAAATTAACACAAACAGATTGGGAAAAAAATTATTTGATATTCGATAATGTGTTTAATTGCACAGTTTTGAAAAAATAGCTCAAAAGGGGATAAATCAAGTCACAAATCCAGAGCCCTGTTGAACTTTCTTCTTTCATTTTTTTAATAAGTATACGAAGAAAACATCCTTTCAACAAGGTCAGTGCTAGTGTACTGCAGCAAAAGTATTATAGCTTTACTTAAGTTCACTGTATTAGCCACCAAGACGAGTCCCAAAATGAAATTTAGAAGCAAAATCCTGAAAAAGATGCTTTCCTAAAAAAGAGCTACTTCACAACGAAATTTGAACAGCCGTGTTTGAATTTTACATTGCACAGCCACCTAATTTTTAAGAGCAAGAGCAAAAGACTTCATGTCGCCACATAAAAATTTAAACCTAGTTTTGGTAAAATTCACCATGAAAAACGTTTCGCAAATTTGGAGACTAAGGGTTCTATGCACGGCTGTGTTTGTGAATACAGAAATGAGTCCATTTCGTTTTTGGAGGTGACTTCTGCCAAGGCTTGCATAAATGCCTGAGTAAAAACTGTGTATGGAATTTTCTCTATCTACAGTGATCCCAACAAATTTTGTTAATTGAAATCCTTTTTCATCGAAATAATAATGTTTTTTTTTTCTTCCAAATCTGTCTTTATCAGTCTAACGGCCTAACTATAAGTGACAAATAAGGAGATTTTCTTCGAATGCTATGACTTCCAAATAAGTGACAATATCGAATATCGCTTCGTTGGAATTTTCACCTACTTGGATACAAAAAGTCACAATTTTTGCGTGACATATGATTGTTCTCTCAACATCGTTAGATAAGTGCTGTATTCTTCGAGAAACAGTGTTACTCGACAAAGATATTTTTTGAACACTTTCCTTTCCAAGCATGCATCCTTTGATAATATTTCGATGCATGATGAAATTAAATTTTCATCAATGTGTGGTGTTTACCTCGTCCCTCAGTTTAATAGGTAATAAAGCAGGACTCCCTGGCAGCTTTGACGGAATCAATTTTGATAGATTCAGAATATGTTTTCACATTTACAGAACTTAGAATATGCAACCATCAAAAAAAACCGTGAAATTTTTATCTTTAGTCTCGGGATGTTTGGTATATCAACGCCATATGAGCAAAGAACCCATCATTGAAACATTCTCCACATGCAACAGAACGACTTAGGAGAATCCATTTCACCTGTGCATGAAAATTATAACTAATGTAGATGTCCAAGTACATTCCTTTTTATTATTATTATTCCCCCGAGGAAATAGAAAGTGCAGATTGTTTATATGTCTGCTGTAGATTTGGTACTAATTGACATACCATATTTTTAGCACGATCTGCATCAGATAATGTGCTCGATCTGATGTTTCCGTTAACTTCTGCCTCCCAACAAATTCAGTTTGTTGTCGCTGACCTACAACGTAAGTCACGTGAATATTTATATATATATATATATATATAATGTGGGGGCGTGTGTGTGTAGACTGTGGGGTGATGAGGTTGTACATCCAGAATCTACGATGGTTTGCTTTTATGCAAAGGGCCGGTTGTCTAAGGGGGGGGGGGGAATTTATTACCGGATTCCATTGGTGAATTTTTATCAATTCGATGATGAGGCTCAACTTGTTTTACTTTGTTTTAAATCGAGAGATGAAGGAGGAAAATATGAACACCATGAGACGACGAATTGACCAGTTTATCGGAGCAAAATAGATGGATGCCTCATTTAACCCATGTCGCAGGAACGCGCTCTGTGCATTCGGAGTTTACTTACGACGCGGGTAATGCAAAGGAGAATGGAAGCGGAAAGTGGAGGGAAAGAGGGCGAGAACGAAAGGTCACTTAGTTTTGTTCTGGAATACTGCATTTGTGGCACTGCATGAGCTATCACATGACGATGATTCGTGGTGCCATCTATCGAGTATCTGAGGAGCTGGTTTTACAGTACATTGGGGAATAAAATTAATTATTTGATAATTATGTGGAAAATCCTACACACACACACACACATATATATATATATATATACATTATTGTATGGAAGGTTGATAAAAAAAAACTGACAATATTAGTAAACATTTCAACCTACTTTAAAAACTTTTTCACATATTTTTCAATTCTTTTGTACTTTCTTAGTTGAGAGACTGCCATCACAATTTTCTTTTCACGTACCCTCTAACAGTCACTTATTGGTGCACGCATGATTCTATTTGGGAACCATTGCTAGTAAAATAAATTTCCTACTGTAAGTTATAGCTGTTTGATTCAGAAAAAAAATCTAATGATGAGTTCTCTAGTTTAAAAAGGGGTACCATTTTTATTTTTAGTAATAAACTTCATTACCATTACAAAGTTAAGCACTTCATTGAATTAAATCGTTGTCCAACTATGTTCACATCAACTATATTTTATACATTTATCGTCTCATATCTGAATGATTTCACAATTTTAGTATATTGAAGGAATATGAACAGTTAGATATCGTTTGATGTTTGAAATTATTGCGTAATCGATGTCCTAAAATTATACAGTAATCTGGTGAGTTTGCGGACAGAACTATAAAATTAATTTTCTTGTTACTGTATGAATGAAGTAAGTTACTTATTAATTTTTCTCCTTAAATTAAGTCTGGGGCATTTATTTAGTAAATTTATAACATAATTACTTTAACAGTGTGTGACAAATTCCCTTGATTTTATCAGGTGAATTTATTATGATTTAATTTTTGTGTAATTAATTTTTAGGTGTCAGATACCGTCGTCGAGCCTTATAATGCAACTCTTTCCGTACATCAGTTGGTTGAAAATACCGACGAAACATTCTGTATTGACAATGAGGCTCTTTACGACATCTGCTTCCGAACCCTAAGATTAACAACACCAACTTACGGAGATCTCAATCATCTCGTGTCAGCCACTATGTCTGGTGTTACAACTTGTCTTCGATTTCCTGGCCAGTTGAACGCAGATCTTCGAAAACTGGCCGTCAATATGGTTCCATTTCCTCGATTGCATTTCTTCATTACTGGATTTGCTCCTCTCACTTCCAGAGGCAGTCAGCAATATCGGGCTTTAACTGTACCAGAGCTGACTCAGCAGATGTTTGATGCCAAAAACATGATGGCCGCTTGCGATCCGAGACATGGAAGATACCTGACTGCCGCAGCTGTCTTCAGAGGACGTATGAGCATGAAGGAGGTAGATGAGCAAATGCTTAATGTGCAAAACAAGAACAGTAGCTACTTCGTGGAATGGATCCCCAATAATGTGAAGACGGCTGTGTGTGATATCCCTCCAAGAGGTTTGAAAATGTCCTCCACTTTCATCGGGAACAACACTGCCATCCAAGAACTGTTTAAGCGGATATCGGAACAATTTACAGGTATACAAATAGCCATTTAATTTTACTGTTCTATATTCCATTTATTTTTCGATTAAAATCTCCTTTGTAAATGGGATTGCAAGCTTCATAAAGGGGAGCAAAAGAGTTCGAAAAAAAGTGTATAATTACTCAATAATAATTATATCATTATTATTTGCACGATATTTAAAATAAAATATTCGGATCAATCTAAAATAACCCGAACAGAAAAAAATATATAAGAAAAATATTTAGTTTTCAATCAATATTAAAATATAACATAAGATTTTATAAAACATTAAACTCCCAAAATAACAACCAAAAGAACCCATAAAAAGAATAATATAATGTTCAAATCTAAAAAATGGGTCCCTAAATTTGAACAATTCATAATTGTAATTTTGAAACGTAGGCAAAAAACAATTTTCTTAGCGATGTTCTGGAATCAATAATACATCCTTTCTGCTGTTTAAAAAATAGCTCTTCAGACATAAAAATAAAGGAATCACATTTTCAAATAGTTTATGTGATATAATGTATTAAATGTGACATAAATGTATTAAAGTAAAATACCAAATGGACAATATACATGAGAAAAAAAACCTTAAACTCATTTATTATACTTAAGATTTTTTTCTAAGCTTACAATGAAAAATTATTGTGCTCAAACCATAAGAAACCTACTGAATTTTGATTTGAATTAATTTATTATTAAAAGGGGTCACGCAATTTTTTTATATTAAGAGGTCACGCAAGTCACTTATCATATCTTTTTAGATTATTAAGTAATCTAATGAGGCCTCCATTTCAAAAAGATTCCCTTCCTAACCTACATAAAGAATTAACATAATGTACAATGAGGAATGACTTATGTTTAGAAAATAAAACTTTTTTATTTTCAGCCATGTTTCGTCGAAAGGCATTTTTGCATTGGTACACTGGTGAAGGAATGGACGAAATGGAATTTACTGAAGCTGAATCCAACATGAATGATCTAGTATCTGAATATCAGCAATATCAAGAAGCGACAGCTGAAGAAGAAGGTGAATTCGAAGAAGAGGAAAATGCATAGAACTTTCTTTGCCATAACTAATATCTTATGAAATTTCAAAACCTATACTTTAAATAACAAAATATTCTAAATTCCATGTACTCAGAAAAGTTAAGATATGACACTGTCCTTCCTGAAATACGTTTTTTTAGGACAAAAAGCAACATGCAGTTCGGTACTAGCTTGATCAAAAATCGGATTTTTAGTTTCATTCTAGTAATTTTTATGTAACTCTAATTATTTTCTTAAAAATTCTTAAAGCAGACAAATTTGTCATTATAAGTGTATGTTCTTATTTTTCTTCTGATTTGTGCTATATCAATTTAAAGTTAATTTAAAATGTTATGTTTTTGAGTTGAAAGAAAATTTACGTAGAGAAACAATTTTATTTATCATAGCCAGTGGTGAGTGCTTAACATTTGATCGAAAGAAATAGCAATATATAACTGCAATAGCTTTTCTGTGTTGTGTTGTTATTCATTATGTTTTGGATAATTGTGACAAGTCAAGCTGTTTTTTAATATACAACTCAGATTTTATAAATTTATTACAGACTATTTGGTAGATTCAATTTGATATTAGAATTATAACACGTTTTAAGTGCATTACATCCAAAATAAGAGAAAATTGTTAGCATAATATGTTGTTGAATGCAAATAACAGAATAATTACTCATGGAAATAGCTTTCACATTCTCATTATGGAGACAAAATAAATACTCTTTAACTTGATGATTAACTTCTAGGAAGAAAAAAGAAGAAATTAAGAAACCTCTTTAATTTAATTTTCAAACTTTCCTCATATTATTTATAAACATTGAGAAATACAATTTAATATTCCTTATATTGATGTGTCTTAAACAGTGGCTGAAAAAAATTATTTTGCTTAGTGCCAAAATATCTTATTGGAATTGTGTTACATCTGTTGATTAAAAATAACTGAGGAACAATCTACTTTTAATACTATTCACAATTATATCCAGCATATTTGATGCTGAAATTTTTCTTTTCAGATAAGAAAAAAGCAATTATGTGTATTTCGTGAACAATACAATGCACAATTGTGAAGTTTATTCCTTTTTTTTTTTGTAAAAAATATTCTTAAAGAGATTTTCCTCAAAAAATATTTTTACTATGGAAAGAAATATTCGGTTTTCATTAAATGCACACATATATAAAATTATTAGAATATAAAAGTAAATTTAAGATCTCCGACAACTTTCTCAGTGAATGTGAAAAATTAAACTTTTGAAACAAAGTGGATTAACATCTTTATTTAAATACAGAATTATTCGCGAGATGAAAAGATGAAAGTTTTATTATATCAAACGCTGAAATAAATCATAATCTCACATTATGTATGAAAAGGAACATTAAAACACCTGGAATGTAACAAGACTGCTAGATAATTTCACCACAGATTCGCCAAACAGCGTTAATCTCCTAATTTCGCCATTTGTATTTGCCGCTTGTCACATTGTTAAGCTTCTTTTAATTTTGAGGTATATAAGAGTAATTATTGGAGAAGAGAGTGAATGATGTTGGGATGCTAATATACACTTTATGAAGCCTTCAAAATGATTAACTTTTGAGCACCGATAGTGGAGTTTCTAATAGGTTCTTTCCTGTAAAAGTGCTCAGTTTTCTCTTTCTAGAAAGAATGAAGTATTTAAAGTTGCCTTCAAATTTGAGATTTGAAATATTAAGTACTTGAATTTTGAAACTCGAAACACTTTTTCTGACAGAAACATTTTCTGGTGGTAATTATTATAAGTAACAGGTTGTAACCACACATATTCATTTTCATTATACAGTTGTCTTTGGAATTTAGCTCACTTTATTTTAAGAAGAAAAATAGACTTTAAGATATAAAAAATATATTTATCATGGCAGTCCATAAAAAGCGCCGATACATTTTATACGACAGGAAACATGAACTGATTCAAATATAAATCAGAGACATAATAAAAGATATCTTTCTTCTGTAAAGGCTGAATTCCAAATAGCATATTAATATGTATGATTTTGCGTTTTTTAAAATATCCTCAACGCTTAGTGTTCGAATTTAGACAACAGCGATTTAATAAACTATGGCTAAAGAACGAAACTTCTTTAAAAATAATTGTTTTTCCACTAGTTACGTTTCATTATTTTTACTAGTTGTAATAATATTTTCATCTTAAATACAATTTCCTCATTTTTGAAGTTGATTGGTGTGATTAAATATTGAAAAAGTAAATGAGTTGCAATTCTTTTTTTTTTTATCTTATTTTACAATATTAAAAGCACTTTAAATTTTTTAAAACTGATAAATTTCAATTGAATTTTAAAAAGTATCTGATAGTAAAATGTTTTGTGACATAAAGAAAAGCAACATCATTTATTTCGTGATTAAGTTAACTAATTAAACTTCTTAAATATGTGATAACTCAATTTTACTTTCTATCCATGAACCCTTTTATTCAGGCTATTGTTTACTATTCGCAATGTTAATAAAACAGATACAAAGGTATACGAGGAAGTAAAAAAAAAAATTTAAATCGATAAAAGGGTGCATCCATTTTCCCCAAGGGATTGAGATTTCAATTATTATTAATTTTTTTTGTTCTTGGATCTCATATTCTTTGAAAAATTATTTATATATCCGCATAGAATAGAAGTATTCTTGAAAAATATGTGTCCTAATCACGGGGGATTTCAGAATTAAATTCATCCACACTCCATAGAGTGGATCTCTAATAGTTCTCATTTTGCTATTGAATGCAGTGTTCAATCAATCAAAAACTTTAGAGGGGATCAATAGGAGTAGTACTGAGATATTAATTCCTCAGGCTTTAAAATCGTTACATAATACTGACATTACAAGCAAATTTGAACAAAAATACTAAATCTCACATATCATTTAATTCACATATGTTGAAAGTTTCAAATTCCTTCATCCCTATTTGGTTGGTACATCTGGTATGATGATGTTGATGGATTGATTAACTGATTTTCAGCTTTGAACTAAGAAAAGAAACGAAAGCTACTAACAATTGACTTCATAATTTTGAACCTCGGTCAAGTGCCGAGGACGATACCTTAGTTAGCAATTCTTTCTCCAAACTTCCAAGTCACACCAACGAGGGAGGACTTGGACCCTTAACAGATTTCAATATGCAACAACCTCACTATACGGCGATTCTCAAGTGTCATAAAGATTCGAACCCTGGACTCGGCAGAAACGGCAGCGAGTTCGTAACCATGACCACTAAGCTAAAGTGACTTTATGATGGTGATGAAATGCAAATAAATTGTCCATGTAATAAAACCAAAATAATTGTACCAATAATACTAAATCAATATATGAGTATACAATTTTATATACAGCTATAAGAAAAAAGTTGACATGTTAACGATACCGTTTGGAGTAAAAATAATCTACATATACGTAGGAGTCTTACACCACATCAAAATGTAATTAATTCTTGTTACTTCTATAAGTAACTAAAGCTCAGTTAATCAAGAACGACGGACCATTTAAAAAATAAAGTTTATTAAATTCAAACTATATTGGATCTCGCTACTATTTGCGAATCAACAACCGTACCGTTTTACATCCAATAGCATTCTACTAACAACAAAAAGAATTCTCCCCTATTACAAGGAAGAGCGCTATTCTTTCCTATCGGTCACGATTTTTGTGACTTCAGATAGTGAATAAGTTAGACTTAATTAAGTTTAGGTTGCGTTATGTAGAAAAAAGAAATTGAGATTTCTTCTTCACCAGTTGCGGATCATCATGGAATTTTATTATTTGCTCGATATCAGGTTACACGACATCATGTTTAGGAAGCTACAAGCAGAGTGATTCAAGTTACAACGGTTTTTCAATGATCACAGTTTGTTTTACAGTTAAATTGTGATCACAATTTAACCAAAATATTAATATACAAAATACAGAAATATAAATGAATAAAGTTAAAAAATTAATAAATATTGTTTTAAATTATATGGTGTATCAGTAATATTTTATAATGCCATTTTTAAATTTTAATTAATTAATAATTAGGATTACTTATTTATTCTAACAACAAGCCACATGTTTGGCTGACTTGTGCAGCCATCTAGTGAGGCTAATTTCAACTAAAACTGTCCTTTACATTACTCCCTTGCCAGTAACGAATTTACGATATTTAGAAAAAGAATATGTCAGTCACAGTTTAGAGACTTGTTGACAAATTTCAATTACATTTTTAACATTGATCACAACACACACAAATTCCAAATCAAAAATACACTGAATATATAGGTTTTACATTTTGCAGAATAACACATTTACTTATATTATTTATGTATGCCATTCCAAATTATACATTTTAAACATCAATGTACTTTTACAAGTCACCAAACTTTCTAATAAGTACACAAGATTTTCAAATTTTAGTATACTATATACATGGAAAAAAATACATACAGAAATAAAATACTACATATACCAATTATATACATTTTTCATAATTAAATAAGAGTAACAAGCGAAAGGAATATACAGCTTTGATACTTATATACATAATAATATTTACTATAAATACTCTTTGTTTTTACTCTCTAAACCTTACTGGTCTATTTATTTTTCTGCCACGACTAGTATTAGGCTGTTTACCTGGAATAAGATGAGGATCTACAGGGTTAGGAGTTGTGTTTTTGTGTTCTGCCGTAGTTTGTTCATTGTGATGATCTGGCTCTAACAAATAGGCAGGTTTTAATCTGTCCACAGAAATATTAACTTTATTAATTCCAATTCCAATTAATTAAATAAAATATTTATTAATTACAGTCTTTTATGACAATAGTAAAGTATTTATCCAGTTTTTTTACCACAACAAATGGGCCTTCATATGGTGGTTCAAGAGTTTTTTTCACTCTGTCAATTCTTACAAATACATGTGAGCAGGATTCCAATTCCTTATGTACAAAAATTTTCTGCTTCCTGGTACTAGAAGGTTTCAGTGGCTTTATATCTTCCATGTGCTGCTGTAGTTCGGTCACAAAATTTTGGGGATCCATTGGTCAAAAAATTCAGGTAATTTGATGCACGTGCCATAAACCATTTGAGCAATTGTGTGGTTGACATCTGGTCTTAGTGCAGCTCGTAAACCTAACAACACAGTTGGTAAAGATTCAGTCCACTTAATATTGTTGTGAGCTTTTATAGCCCCTTTCAAGGTTCTATGTAAACGCTCAACTTTCCTATTACATTGAGGATGGTAAGGTGTTGGCACCACATATTGCAGCAATTTTTCTGAACAACTGTGACTCGAATTATCGGCCTTGATCAATTATTATTGTAGCAGGAACTCCAAACCTACATATCCAATGTTTGCAAAATGCCTTTCCTACTATTTCGGCTGCTATATCTGGCAAAGGAACTACTTCCATCCAGCAAGAGAATCGGTCAATGCAGGTTAAACAGTACATCATCCCTTCAGAAGGTGGTAGTGTTCCAATTAAGTCTATGTGCACTACACTAAACCTTTCATCTGGTGCTTGGTATTCGCCAAATTTTGATTTTGTATGCCTAGTAACTTTGCACTTTTGCATCTAATGCACGCCTTGGCCTATTCTCTAACTTGTTTTTTTATATTATACCAGAAATATTTTTCTGTCATCAATTTTATTGTTGACTTGACACCAGGATTAGCAAAACCATGTATTAATTGGAATATTTGCAATCGAAATTTCTGCGGTATATAAGGCCTTATTTTTGGAGTTGAGATGTCACACCAAAGTGTTTTTCCAGATGGTAATGTGGAAGGTTTAAATTTCAAAGATGAATTGTTTTGCTTTAACTGTTTCAATTCTTCATCCTTTACTTGCTCTTTTGCAATTGCATCATAGTTGATTTCAGTTATTGCTTCAATTCTAGATAATGCATCTGCAGCAACGTTATCTTTACCCAATATATGTCGAATATTAGTGGAAAATTCTGAAATATATTGCAGTTGTCGTTGTTGTCTTGGTGATGCTTTATCGTTTTTCTGTTGAAATGCAAAAGTAAGCGGCTTGTGGTCAGTATAGATGATAAAATCATTTCCTTCCAACAGATGCTTGAAATGCTTCACAGAAAGGTATATTCCCAATAATTCCCTATCATAGGTACTATACGCTTTCTTAGTCTCATTAAGTTTTTTTTAATAGCTTGGCTTCCAACTCTCGTCTATATACTGTTGAAGTACTGATCCTATGGCAAAATCAGAAACATCAGCACAAAGAGATAATGGCAATCCAGATTTTGGGAAAGACAATAGAGCAGCCTTAGCGAGATCAGACTTGCACTGTTCGAAATTTTTTATAGTGCTTTCAGTCCATGGAACTTTTCTTTTGTCTTTTTTCTTTGCTCCTTTCAGCAGGTCATGTAGTAGTGCTTGTGTTTTTGCTGCATTCTTTAAATACCTTCGATAAAAATTTATCATCCCCAAAAATGTTCGAAGCTCATGGATAGTATCAGGCATTTTGTAATTGTTGATTGCTTCAACCTTTTCAGGAAGTGAACA
Source organism: Nephila pilipes (assembly GCA_019974015.1). Taxonomy (NCBI): domain Eukaryota; kingdom Metazoa; phylum Arthropoda; class Arachnida; order Araneae; family Nephilidae; genus Nephila; species Nephila pilipes. The sequence goes on from BMAW01093680.1 coordinate 510,093, forward strand.
GGAGCCTTCAGCAGTAATAAGGTATCCCAAATATTCCACTTGGTCTGTCCCATCACTGATTTGGCAACATTAATTCTCAGACCATATTGCTGAAACCTATCAAATACTAATCTAATATGGTCCTGATGTTCTTTTTCTGAAGATGAGGCAATCAACACATCATCCAAGTAAGGAAACACAAAGTCCAGTCCTCATAACATTTCTGTTATGAACCGCTGAAAGGTTGATGGTGCATTCCTTAGTCCAAAACTCATGACATTGAATTCATATAACCCAAAAGGTGTTGTAATGGCAGTTTTAAGAAATTTGAAGGACTTCACTCCTGACTCTCATAATTCACCGAAATAAGGAGACCTAAGTGATATAAAATGCCATTCAATATGTTCGTCATTAAGTAATTAACGTTTCATCAGGATATTTAAGTAATTCATGCAGCTTTTTTAATTCAATAATTGCATCTACAAAATTTTTCCATTATCGGAAAACATTTTAGAACTTTTAAGTCATCTCCCGTAAAATCTTTTAAAACAGGCAATAAAAACCTTTGAAGTAAGGTCGGTCACAACGTCCAAATGGATTGCTTTGGTAGCCATGCATACAAAATAAGTATATTTTATTGAGAACTCCCTTACGCTTACCTTTAAAGTTGACCATAAAAGGTCCACACCACATTTGTTAAAGGGAAAAGTGGGAGTAACTCTTTCTTTGGGCAAATTACCAATAATTTGATTTTTAACGCAATAGGTTTGTTTTTACAGCATGTAATACAATTACGAAAAACATTATGTGTTAAATTTCTGCCATTAAGTGGCCAATATTTATGACGAATATGATACAAGTTATTAGAACCAATGTGCATGTATTTATTTTGAAAATATTTTATGACCATTAAAGTTGCTGTATGCTTACTTACTAGGTAGGACAATAGTATATTTTTCATTGAATGACAAAGATGAATTTTGCAGTAGTATTATTATTACCCATGAAACAATTTAACGAAGCTATCTTACTGTTTCGAGGAACAGGATCACCCCCTTTTCAAGTTTTTAATATCCACAAAAAATTCTACTTTTGTACAGACTGTAGAAACCAGAGATAAGCTTTTTCAAGTTCTTTAAGTTAAAGAGGAAAAATGACTCTTTCACCACATGATAACCTGGAATTCTTGCAAAACCCGAAAATAAAACTTATAACTCTAATTAATTTATAAAAGTTATTGGTTACAGAAACAATCGTGTCAAGAAAGTCGAGTTGATTTAAAAGGAGCAAATTTTTAGAAGTAAAGTTTTTTTAATTTTCTTTTAATTTCAGTGACATTGTTCAGAGAATATTCAGCATCGTCAGTCTGTGAAATGTTGGGGCTCTTCCAAAATAAATGACAGTTTACCAGATCTGTAGCACTGAAGCCTCTGGACAGGAAGTCCGCTGAGTTGTTTTGGGAAGATATATGACGCAACAAAAAGTTTTCAGTTAGATTTTGAACTTTTGAAACTGTTAGCCACAAAGTCTTTAAGAAGGTGAGGTGAGGTTTTAATACAAATGAATGCAATTTTGGAATCAGAATACAAATTCACATGTGAAATGTCCATTTTTAGGGCAGCCAAAACTTTGTTCATAAATTTGGAAAGCAGTAGACAAATAGAAAGCTCCAACCATGGAATGGTTAGTGTTTTAAGCAGGTGCCACTCCGAACTTGATGCAAAAAATTTCACTCTTTTTACCACCGTTGATAGTCTGAACAGATATATAAATAACAGCACTAAATCCCTTCTCGGAGGCACCGGCAAATACGTGGAGTAAGATTTCCCCAGCATCTTGTAAAAGAACAAATCTTGGAATGTTTATCTTTTCCAAGGCAGGTAAGGATTGGCCAAATATAGACAATTCTTTAGCAACTGCAGAAGGTAGTTTCTCATGCCATAAACATTAAAGAAGAATATAATTTTGAATATTTAGAAGCCATATATAAACATACTTTTAGAAGCCATATATAAACATATTATTAGAAGCCATATATAAACATATTTTTATAAACCATAAACTTTGTGTGAAGAATTTTACTTTACCAATTGAGTCGAAAAGGCATGAATCTGACAGAGGAAAACTCTTTTAGTGAACACCAAATGGTTATCGATATGGACTTTAAAACAAAAGGTATCAGAAAAACTATTCCACAAAACACCAAGAGTTTTCACATTGTCTTCGTCAGACAATTGATCAAACAGAATATCAGGAAAATCACTGTTTGAATGTCAGTAACGCCATTTGCGGAGAGACATTCTAGTTCTTTGAAATAGCTGCACAAGTTCTGACTTAAGTATTCCAAGTTCCTTCAAATTGGAACATCTAGTAAAAATATCATCTAAATACACGTCCTTTCGTACCGTTTTAGCTGCGATGAGAAAGTTATCTTCCTCATCGATCACCAGTGGTTTTCACTCTAGTGTAGATAAGTAACATGCTTGTACCTTACATGACTGTTTTTAACTTATAAATTTGGACAGTTTCATTAGGACCCTATTTCCAGAGGATTTCTTGAAAATGTCTTTCTTGGGGATTTATTTCAATCTGTCTAAGCATATGACGGATGTCACAGCTGAAGAAATAAGCATGTTTTCATGCACAAAGCATAATGGAAAACACATCATCTTCTATAACACCCCCTTACTGAGAACATCATTCACAGAAATATTTAGATCAGCTTTTTGGGATCCGTTGAAACACTTCTTTTAAAGGACGAGCAAGATTTACTGATTTAAGTACACCACGATACGGAAGAAAGAATCGATCATCTGATGCAATTTCGCCAATATTTACGATTGCTTCCATATGACCTAACGCAAAATACTCTTGAATAAATTGAGTATGAGGAATCTTTAATTTGGGATCATGGATTAATCTTCTTCAAAGCTTATCGAGGTGTTTGGACGCCATAGACCTAGAATCCCCAAGATTTATAATAGTTTTTGTATATTTTGTTTGAATAGTGGGGATGCAGAATATCGACCACACTGTTTTCTACACTGTTCTTTCGAAATGGTCTTCGCAAAATTTAAGCTCATCACTAATTAAAGGTTTGTTCTCAGAAATATTTACCATTTCCCAAAAGAAACGTAGAGTCATATTGATTATTAGTCATATTATACAAATTGCTTACCCCTTTAACACATCGATCAATAACTCCCGAGACTAACCCAGAGATGGCGCTCGTAGTAAACCAGTAACCAGGTCTTTCTAGAGTACTAACCTTTGCTTGAAACATGTCAAAATTTTAAGTCGATCGGACCAGGAAAAAGGTTTTTTGAAGTGAAGTGAAAAAGGTTTTTTCCAAGTGGGTGCCGCGATTGCTTTCGATGGAACAAAAACAGCAACGAGTCGAAGATTCAGAAAGCTGTTTATCGCTATTTACTCGCAACAAAAAAAAGATTTCTTTGCGAAAAAAAAAAAAAAATATATTTTTTTGGAAAAAAAAAAGATTTGGAAAAGCGTTGAACGATTGTATCACCCTAAAGGTGATTTCACAAAAGGTGTTTGTTGATGAATAAAAAAAAAATTGTCAAAAAAAATGTTTTCAATGTTAGACTCGGGAGTTATTGATCGATGTGTTAGAAAGGAAACAATGACTAGTGAAGAGAGAATTCTCTTTAAATGATTCATCATTATCAGTTCCAGCAACAACAAAACCGAATTTAGATTCAACCAATCTCATATTACAGTTTCTTAACCGTATTTCGTTTGGGCCGAAAATGTCAAAAAAAATGCTCACTTCCTGATAAGCAAGAAATCTCTGATGGCTTATTAAAATCTTTGTGAAAAAGGTTACTCAATTTTGAACTATTTATCTTTTCTGAAGGATGTATTTTAATTATCTCAGAATTGAGGAAAAAACTGTCGAAATGTATCAACTAAATTCGAAACAGATGCTTTAGTCAAATAATTTTTTTTTATTTGGCATTATTCAAATCTAAAACAGTAGAATTTATTTTTGTTTTGTTGAATCGTAACATTTCAGCTGCTTTTCATTTTTGATAGCTATTCTTCGATGCGGAATTGTAAACACATTTCATTTTTATTTTTTCTTTAGTTCCTTGTGCATAAATGATCGTTGTATGCAGTAAACATCTGGCATTTTGTTGATTCTTGTTTCGAGTTAAACGATACCAGTGAGAGTGGTTCCGTTATGTCGCAATAGTGAGGGAAGCAAGAGTTGAGGTCGGTGTTCCTTTATTATCTACATTTGAGAGAATCAAAAGTTTATCTTCACAAAGTAATATATTACGCATAGCATTCAATTTTTTATATTTGTAATTGAGGCATGAATATTTACCAGGGCAATGATCGAAATGATCCGAAGAGAAGCAGTGTTAACAGATTTTATTAATTTTGTCTATTTCTTGTCTTTGTGAAGGAGAAAAACTCAAATTTAACACATTTATAGAGTGGGTTAAAACAATCGCACTCAGAGATAATGCACTTTTTCTTTTGTTTGCTTTTATTTTGTAGAGATTGAAACTGCGGTGAATTGATTGCTTTGACGTCAGTGCCTTTATTTTTTATTGGAAAATTTCTTGTAGGGGGAAATCGTTCATTTTAACTGATTCTAATTGAACTCATTTATTTTCCAAATACGAAAGGAAGCTTTGTAAGCTAGGTACATCTGTTGATGTTAAGCTTAGTTGAAATAATCTTTGAGATTCTCTATCGAATTTATTATTAATATATGGAGTTTGATAGTATCTGATAGTGAATTAGACATCATTTTTATATTTTTTAGAAAATGTAGATGACTTCGAACAGTGTTAGTTAACAATCTGTTTTGGGTAGGATTTTCATTATGAATTTTTGAAATAGAAAATATTTCCCCAATATGAATATTTACCAAAGATCTCTTTTCATATTGAGACTCTAAAGCTTTCATAAGTGATCAAAAGTATCTTGATCTCTCTGAATTAAAGAATCATTATTTCTAAGAGTACCTTTAAGTTAATAGAGCTTTATAGTCTCATTTAACGTACAATTATTTAAAATTATTTTCATAAATTTTGTTTAAAATAACTCAAATTCCTGGAATTTAACTCTAAAATTTGTCAAAGTAAATCAGGTAATTTAATATTGCCCTTTGGTAAAGTATTAACAGCTTGTGTTTCATCTTCAAATATTGATAGAAATACAAGAAGGCTTACTTCCAATTCTTGTGCCACTTTTTCTATATCAATAGTTAATTCCAAACCATTTTTTAAATCCCCGTCATCAGGTAGGGCACAAAACTAAATCTTTAAGTTTTCTAGGCCTCTTAAAAGGTCATTTATTGAAGTCAATTTATTATTTACTTCAATTTTATCCTTATTGAATCTTTAGGTTTCTGGAATTCACTAACGAAAATTTTTATTTTATTGAGCTTCTTTTTAAGCGAGCAGCGTTATCGATTTAAGCTGTGATCCACATTTCTTGGGTCTCGGGTAGACGGGCACTTTTATAAAGGGGACTTAAGTTAATTCAAAAGGCAGTACGCCAGTATTTTAAATATTTCGTCCATAGTTTAATTAAGAGAAACAACAGACTGTAGAAACAGTTTACGCTTCACTTTATTTTAGTAATAAAGCAGAAAGAGAGCACTTAGTGTGCTGCCCCTCGGAATGAGCTAAGTGGTAGAGACTTGTTTCTCTTGCTACTCCAAGAGTTTAACCTCCGTATTGAGTATGTTCCCGGCGAATGCAATGTAGTTGTTGACATGCTCTCTCACTCTCTCTGCCACCTTGGAGACAGTCCAAGCGAGATAGGCGCTGTGACTGTTAGCAACCCACTGTTGTTAAGATAGATTTTCCTACTAGGAGTCCTAATGAAATCAGAGAAAGTCAATTACAAGATGAAAACTTAAAGAAAGTAATTGATAGTCTAGAAGCAGTCAACCTGACTGAAGAATACAGAAATTGGACAGAAAGAGGTTTTTTAAACAATTGAGGTATTCTCTACAAATATGCTCTAGTTTCTGAATCCGATGAAGTACAACTGGCTATTCCAGAACATGAAAGAGATCAAATTCTCAAATTTCATCACGATGTTCCCACCGCAGGTCACTACGGCGTGGAAGGTACATTTGACAGAGTTTCAAAGAGATACTACTGGAAGGGAATTAGGAAATACATAACAAATTATGTAAAACATTGCATTTAATATATGCGATACAAGCCATCGAATTAGAAACCTGCTGGTTTACTCCAAACTCCAGTTCCATCACAAAGGTTTGAGACGTTATCAATAGATTTGTTTGGCTCTTTTCCTGTAAGCCATGGAAAGAAGTGGATCTATACTGGGGAAGATATTACCACTAAATGGGTTGAATTGTTTGCATTGGAAGAAGCAACTGCAAAAGAATGCGCTACCACCCTGATAGAAGAAGTCTTCATGAGATATGGTATTCCTCGAAGAATTATAAGTGACAACGGACCGCAGTTTGTGTCCGCTGTTATGCAGCAATATTGTTATCTATTGGACATTCATCAATCCTTCATCCCTGTATACCACCCTCAGACAAAACCTGTAGAGTGTTAAAACTGAGATTTAAAATCTCGACTTGCTACTTTTGTAAACAACCGCCATGATACTTGGTCAGAAAAACTTTCTGTTATTCGTTTCGCACTCAACACCTCTAAGTGCAGTTCAACTGAGAAAACTGCTGCTTTTCTCAATTTTGACCGAGAACTGCTCTCAAATGATGACATTACCAACGATTTTCTTGGAATTATTGATAATGACAACTTTGTCGTTGAAATGACTCCTTATCTAAAGAAATTGGAAAAATTTACATCTGATGCCAAGGAGGTCTTTCAAGAACAGCAAGACAAATGTAATTCGTTTGCGTCATTGTTGAACGAAAGTCCCCACTCTCATATTCTGTGGCTAACACAGATTCTCCTCAGTTACCAGTAGGAGTATACCACATTTCATCGTTAACATCCTTTCAAGGAAATGTAATTCCGCCTGTAAAAACTTGGCGTAGAAGAGGAAGACCTGTCAAGATAATTAAACCCAGCTCTCCCTCTCCTGCCAATGCTCAAATACGCAAAGGTTCACAGAATACCTCATTTGCTGACCCCTGGTCGGTACTTTTTCGGGGTCAGAGGGGGTGGTTGTAACCGATGGTTTTAAGAACTAAACCAAAAAACCAACAGATGGCGCTATCCGCTATAAGACTTTTTTCCCAACCTCTAGTTCGTGGTTGCATTAGTATGTATGTTGGAGTTGATGTTTCTATGGGCGCCTAGAGCGCGGAGCTCTCTTCAAGCCCAAATCTTGTAAATAGAAGTTGCTTTGGAAGGATGGAGTTTTTCATTTTTGATGGTAAAGTCCAAAAAGAAAAATAGTTTGCTGAAAATCTGGGGTGCAGAATTTTCATTGGTTGAGAGGTGAGTAGCGCTGAAACTGCTAGGTTGCCCTTTTTGAATTAAAATGAATGAAAAACATTTTAATTTTTATTGGAAATGCAAAAAGAAAGATGGGAAAAAGTGATTTAATTTGTAATATATATGAGTATAATTTGCAAAAATTAAAAAAATGGTGTTGTAATTATTCATCATTTAACATTCAAGCTTGAATGATTGCCGTTATCTTTGCATTGTTATTTTTAGCTGATTTAATTTTATGTAAATTAGTTAAAAGACCTGGTATTACAGCGAAAATTTCTGCAAGTTCTTTAAGTTGTTCAATTGCTTGTATAATGTTGTTCACTGGATTATGGTTTTTATTTTGATTATAATAGGGAGGTGTATTTTTGAGAGTTTTTGGAGTCTCAATGGTAGGTTGCGTCATCTGTTGAGAAGTTAATGTCTGAGCGAAAGTGAAAATTTCTCTAATGGTTTTTTTCAGTGGAATATTATTGTTTTTATATGTGTTTTTTGGTGGTTTAGGGAAGAGTTTGTAACCTTTGTAGGGGGCAGAATGTCCTTTTTCTTTATAGTTAATACAGGTGATTTCTTGGATTTTGTTTTGAATTTGACAATCGCGAGTTGGGTGTGCACCGGAACATATGATACATCTCTGAAACATATGGCAGTTTTGTGCGCTGTGATTAAATTTATTGCAATTAAAACATTGAGTGGTGGTATTATTTTTGTAGTTATCTGTTGTAATTCCCATATAGCAAATTTCAGTAAGATCAAAGATTTTTTTTATTTGTTTCATTTCTTAGTAGTGTGACCATGTAGATCGGTAGGAGGAGCTTCGTTCGCCTGTTGATCAATTCGTTAACTTTTGTAGGATTAAAATCGAGTTCTTCAAGTTCTTCATGAATATCTTTAACATCAGTATTTCTTGGTAGAAATTTTATAACAATTTTCAAAGAACACGAGATTTTAGGTTCAATTATATAGTATTCGTAAAGTTTGGTATTTAGAACATTGTTTAGTGAACGATATTCTTCAAAGTTATTTGTGTTCAATTTAATGTATTCACCGGAAAGGCGAGTACGTAAAGTGGGAATTGCAGAAGTTAGATCTTTCTATAGTTTTGTTGGCTATAGTTTTGGCTTATTTTAAGCATTACTGGGAGAGGGAGATTCTTATTTTTGTTGGTATTATTTTCTGAGTTAGATTGGGTTGAATTTTCAGAATTTTGTTTAATCTCAATGGTAGAAAGTTTTTGGTACTTATTTTTGGTTTTAATTTCAATTTTTTCGAATTATTAGTTAAAGTTAATTTTCTAGCAGTTTCTTTTAGGTGATGTAACAAAACCATCAGAGTTATTGTCATTACTTTTATTTGATTGAATACTATTGGTGTTATTCATATTAGGGGTGTGATGAACAGGGCAGCCAGCAGTTTCGCAAGGCTCTAAGAAAGCGTACTCCCCCTCGAGTCGCTTCAATTCTTCATTGAATAACCTGATTGAATTCTTGAGGCTTTTATATTCCGGGTATTCATTGTCATTGTGAATTGAGGAATTTTGGACGAGTTCACGTTTGGTATCTTGATGTATTCTCGTATAGGTTTGGATCTTTGATTCAATCTGCTGTTTTCTTTCACAGGTAGAGCTAGTATCGATTGATCTGGTTGATATGGAAGAGATGTAGAATCTTGAGTCATCTTTGAATTCCATTTCATTTTGCGAATCATTTAACATTTCCATGGTCGTAATCCGTATGCGTCAGAGGGATTGGGTAAAGTTTTCAGAGATCTAGCATGTATGTTGCGTGTTGTGTACATGTCTTATATGTATCTCTTATAAATATTATTGTGATTTATATCCGCATGCTGTGAATTGAACCCAATAACCATAAATAAAAGAACCATGTTCTTCAAACCTTCTAATCATTTAAGATTCCACGCGCTACAAAATTTTAAGATAACTCCTCGTATACATGTTTTTACTTTTACAAGCACATTTAAACTATGTCTAATGGGTTCTTGTAATGAAAGCATTGCCGATATATAACTGAGTTTTAAGATGAGTAAATAATTACTGTTCAACATTGACATTATAATTTTTCTACGTATATAAATTCTTAAGAATAGATATAAAATTGAATAAGAGTTGACCATGTATTTTCTCTTATATATTTTAACTGTATGATGTTGTATCATATTATTCAACATCTCATCATCATAAGCGTGAAAATTAGTTGGAAAAAATTGTTTTTTTTTCTTTCCTGATACAATGTATTTTTAAAGCAATTAAAAAGCAAGCAAAGTTTAAAAATATCAAAAAATTATCCTTTCAAATAATTAAAAGGATATTATACATTTTAAAACCCCAAATTCTCACCTTTATTCTCGATCTTTAGTACAGAAATATACTTGTTTCATTTATGAATCGAATGCGTGCAAGTCAAATTACAAATTACGTGACTTCTAAAATTTGTTGCATACTTAACTTAATAGCAATAATTTCAAATTTCTGTAAAAATGTACGATTTCTGAAGTATGTTTGAATTTATAAATAATTTTTAACATGGATTATTAGCATGAAATTCAGTATTTCGCTTAAGAATATTTTATTAAAATCGTTTCAGGTCATATAAAATTGGAAAACAAAAGTAATTATATTAATGAACTCCACGTTAGGACATTTCTGTTATAAATATTTGGTTCTAAAGTATCATTCACAATTAAATATTAGTATAATAACGGAAAAACGAATGGTACGAGAGAGAAAAAAAATGAGACGAAATAACTGTTCGACATGACATAATCAATCAAGTTGCTGATTGGAAGCCTCAAGTCTTTAGATGAAATTGCTTGGTGACAGCGAAACAAAAATGGTAATTTTTGTGTATTAAAAATTAACAGAATATTTTAGTATTTTTTATTATGAATAATAGATGTGATTTCCATATGTTTTTTGTGATAGATGTGATATCCGATCTAATTTTATACTATTTGTTTTTAGAATTCGGAAATAGTTTGTGCATCGTTAGCTGATTATTTGGAACTGCGCATTTTGAAATGAATATGATATATAAGCGAATATAAAATCAAAATTATAAACATACCTAGAGCGGGTTTTTTTTTCTTTTGCCCTTTCTTTCAAATGAGTCAATCCAAATTTCAAATTACCTTACGATGTTAAATCCCTTATATGAAGAAGAAATAAATAGCAAAAATAAGAAAAAAAATTTTAACCTAATAATAAACCAACACTGTCTATCAAGAGAGTATGACCAAATGTTGCTGGGTTGGTTGCTGGGGAGAGTATGACCAAATATTATTCAATTTTGACGTTTCTATTTGAATGCAAATTTTTTTATGAAAACAGGGAATAACAAAATTTACGATCTTCCTAAAAAGTATTGTTATATAAATTGATTTTGAAGAGATATTCCAGAGATTTCAATCAAGAGCATGAGTTTAGCCACAAAGATTTGTTGATATCTATTCCTTTTCTCGGAATTTTTTCCCGAGTAATCCTTTCGTGAAGAGGGCATTTCAAGTTCGTTGCAAAGTTGATCAAAAATAATCAAAAATAATGGTTTTCATTTCTTTTAAATCCTATCTTTAACAGTACTTCTACATACTTCAATGCTCAGTTTTGTTACCTTGAATATTGAGTAAATTGTGTCGATCTGTCAGACTCTTGATTACTAATCATCTCTCTGCTGAGTAGTACTTTCCTATCATTTATAAAAGTTATTTTACACTGCCCAAGCAGCACTTTTTAGTTCTAATGGACAAATACTTGAGTTACTTTCTTTAATCTTGCCTTCTAATGCCATCATTAGTGGGAAGGTGGAAGAGCGAAGAAACACTGAGCCAGCTGTTGGAGATCATAGACACAAAAATTCCTCATACCAATGTGGAGAAAACGATCGCATTTTCCACCTGCACAAAAATATGAAACATTGTGATGCGAAACGAGCTTACTTAAAAATGCCTGATTAACATTGAACCAGAAATGTCCAAGCCTACAAGGATCTGGGCAAGGAAAGGATAAAACAGACTAAAATTCAGAAGAGAAAAACAAAATCCAGGTGAACTTGCTTCACTTTTTCCTTGCCCTAAAAGAACTACTTGTATAAATATGAACTAAATCCGAATAAGCTAAGAAAACGCGTTACTGACAACATTATTACTCCAGCAAACTTAGCAAAATTAGAAAATAAGACTCAGCTCCAAACTTTGCTAACGAGGGCTTAAAAACCCAAAATAAAAACAAGAAACCAAAATATGAAAACAAATTTTGTAGTCAATTTAACTTCACTCCTCCAACCAAAAATAGCTCTTTTCTTCTTGAGAAGGATGAATCCTGTGCAGTCGAAAAGGATCTCCATTCTTCGCCTTCAAATATTCAACCTGTCATACTGAGATTTAAATAAACTACTATTTCATTCTCCAGGAAATTTAACGACAGCATCCTGAATCGTCTGCTAAATTCGCGGGAGAATATATTAAAATTCAATCTAGCTAAGAAAATGAACATAGAGCTGTAACCAACTTCGAAGAAAAGACGAAGAAGTTTACATAATACAACCTACCAGCTCTTGCCCTATAAAATCGATTATCCAAAGTCTTTCTGCTACTACTGATGTACACGAAATTTCCGTCGAACTAAAATCAAAAAGCTACCTCGTTGAGAAAGTAGCACAATTAATGCAAATGAAATCTAAATTTCCCCTATCATTGTTCCTAGTAGAAACTACGAAACTGAAGATTCTTCTGACATCTTGCAACTTAAAAACTTATTATACATGTGTCATCTCCCGTGCCCGCCTGTAAAGGGCGTATTTTTGTAAAGGAGTGAGTATGGGACGTGATACGATCCCCTCAGATCAGACGAATTCTCCGAACGGTGCAGACAAACTAGAGAGAGATATGAATTCGCGAGATGATCGAGTGCTAACTGTAAACTGCACTGATCACCAAGGTAACGCGACTGGAACTGTGTTGGCTGAATAAATTAAGTTGTTATTGTTATAAAAAAGCGTGTCTGATCTCATATGAATTTTAAGTGAAAATATTTAGCAAGTAAGCTACCGTATAGAAGAAACAAAGTGAGTGATTTATGAGTTCTAAAGTAATATTAATAAGTGATATTGAGTATAGTGAAAAAGAAAAGTAGTTTAGGGAAAAGGTGAAAAATAATGAGAAGCCTAAGTATATAAAGTTTAAATTTAAGTAAATGTTAAAGTAGAGGTATTTTAATTTAGTGTGCGCATGATGTTATATGCTTGAGGAGAAAAAAAAGTTTTCTATATATGTCAGTACCAATACCTTCCGAAATGTTAGGGAAAATCTTTCTTTTGTAGCTTTCTTAGTAAAGGTCCTCAACAGATGGCGTCTTTTGAATAGAGATCCGAACCAATCAAAACTAGGAATTCTGAGACTGAACAACCAAAATTAAATTCAAATAAAAATACCCAACAAAAACCCAAATACGACATGTTCGCAGCCATTTTGGAACAGCGTAACATTTTTAATAATTTTCCAAACCTCCTTGAACATACAGAATATGCCAGGCAAACAACGCTTTTGAAGAGCTCGATATATTTTACTAGGGCATGTGCCCCTCCTCCAATTCTGGATAATGGTTCACAAATACTTCGTTCTTAGAATTGCATCTTGGAATGAAAACGGTGTGAAACCTTGTACCACGGGATTTCATAGATAAGCATTCTCTTGATATTATTTTATTACAAGATATACACCTGAGACCGGGCTTAAACTTTAAAATTACCTACTATACCGTAAAAGAATTAATCAAATTGACACTGATGGAGGCACTGCTCTTCTGTTAAGAAATTCTACCCTACATCGCTGCATTTCTATACCTTTTCTCGGAGAGAGGGAGGCAACTATCGTTACATTGACACTTCTGGACAGAAGACCTACTTCAAATAGCACCGATTTAATTTTCTACTTGCTTTTAGTTTTCCAAACGCCATTAAAGACATAGAAATAATAACTCAACTTCGAGATTTTTATTAATTGTGAGAGTTTTAACGCCTATCATATTACTCGGAGATGTAATTAAAACCTCACAAGAAGTTTCTCCATTAAAAACTTTTGCGTTTACTCCGACTTTGACATCAAGGCCTCACCCTCAACAGCACACTTTGGCCATAGTTCGCCTTTCCCTCTAACTTTGTCTCTAATGAAATTTTTATTGGCTGACCGAAATTTTCTCTTTGAGTGAACTTTTGTCAAACCACAACCCACTCATTCTTAACATTAAAACCACTATGCAAATTTCTTTAATCGAAAGAGATGCGTCCACAAATTGGGAATTTTTTCGAATATTTTTAATAGAAACACTATACTCACATTTCCCTTAAACAAGGCAGGAGTTGAAATGGAAGAGCATATCTTCAATCTAACTAAAAGACTTCTCATTCAATCACCTCAAATCCAGTTAATCCTGACAAATCCAACTACATCAAGGAGGAACTTAGAAAACCTTTTCTGAACAAAATAAAAGCAAGAAAACTTGGTAATATTCTTTTGACCCCGCTGATAAAAATATCCTCAACAACCTTCAAAAGCACAATAAAAGAAAATGTTTTACTCCTTTCGCTACCGGAGGGAGAAAAAAGAAGTGCTTCTATGGGCTCGCGGTTTCTTACCGCTGAATGTCACGCTGTGCCCAGGCGTTTTTAGATATTAAGCCTAATTCCTAAAAAGAATTTCTGTAAAATCGATTATTCATTAGAATACTTTGAATTTTAAATATATTATAAAAAATGCATTAAACTTAATACATCCGAAAGAAGAAAAAAAATTAACGAAAATTATGCGTTTGATATAAAACAAAAAATTACATAAAATCATATCTTTTAAGAGAATGCAAGATATACTTCATTTGAAACATAAATTTCATTTTGTAATGATATGCAATTATATTGTATGTTACAAAACATTCTTCAATGCACAGTCCAATGTCACATATCTTACACTCATACGAATATTTGTGGAGGTTTTCTCATATATATCATTATTTGATGTTTCAGACTCATCATCTAAATCACTAAACAGTACAAATTTATCAGTATTTTCACATTCATCTCTGTCAGATTCATTAATTAATTCTCGAATCTCGATCGTGAGTGAAATACTTTCTTTTCACTACAAAAAAACCCCAATCCAATGAAACAAACAGCTAAGAGCATTTGCTACTAAAGGCTGTACCTTTCATAAACATCCGTAAGTTCTCATTCTAACTTCTAACAAGCCAGAAAGAAAAAAAAAAGCGCATCAAAAGCAAACGAACCCTTTAAATCATGTCATCACATTTAAAGAGCCATGCCGCAACACGTGTTTTTGATCATGTAAACAATTTCCCCCTTCCTGACAGTCAGAAGTGAGATCCATGCCTAAAACACCAAGGTCAACATTCGAAATATCTTATATGCATAGATTTCACGGTATTGTAACGCCATCTAGCAGCATTTAAAAATTCAAATAAAATATTCTCATCAGCGTATCTGTATTCTTACGTTGGTCTGTAGCAGGCATTTTCGGATCGTATGAAACGTGATACTGTGGGCACAGATGAGTAAATGCTATTATTACATGTGATACGTTGGAAGTGAACAGGTAATCAAAAAACATGGGAAATATTCTTCTTAGATTAGCGATAGAGGACGAAGACATCTCCCTCTAAGGGATGGCGAAATCTCTACGATCTCCTGATTCCAATCTGAAATGCTTCGCTGGAGTCACTCTTTATGATTCTGAAAACGCAAACATTGTAGCTGAATTGCGAGAACAGCAATTTCCAATTCTCAAATCCAAATTCTGAAAAAATGTCGGGGATGTTGTTCACGAATGTTTCGAAAACGAAAATAATTTTCTCAACTGTCCATCCATCCTCCTTCTAAATCTTCCGAGACTCTAAAATACATAAAGAAAATAAAAATTATAAAGGTTCCCGGAAGGGAAGGAAAAACAAATAAAATGATTAAACAACTACCATAAAAATATTTTTTAAATCACCAGCATCATTGACAATATTCTTAAAATTGGTTATTTCTCAGTTTCTTAGAAAATAGCATCTATCATTCCTATTATTAAGCCAGGTAAAGATCCTACCCTACCTGATAGTTACCGACTCAGTTATTCGTACTTACTATTAATTTAAAAAATTTTAAAAAGTAACTCTTAATATACTGAACAATCACGTTAACGAAAACGTTATTCTAATCCACGAGAAAAGCTTTAGAGAAAAACTCTCCATCCCTCATTAGTTTCGTGTTGTTGAGCACATAAAGTCTGGTAATTATATTAGATAATTAACAGGCGTGTTTTTCCTCGATATTTTAAAATAAAGCACCTGCTAGAGTTTGGTATGAGAAGTTGCTCTACAAATTTACCCAAATCAACTCCCCGTCCCCCCCAGAAATAATTAAACTTACAAAATCATACCTCCAAAACAGAACTTTCTTTGTATGAGTAAATAATGATAATACTCATTAATTGCAAAATTTAAATCGAGGGTCCTCTAGAACTATCCTTTTTCAATTTATTCGTGAATGACATCCCCATATCCATTATTACCATTTCCTATATATATGCTGATAATACTGCGTTTCTGGTACAGTACTCAGAACCTACGCGTATTGCACTTGTACTCAATAATCATGTTTCTAAAAACGTAAAATAGTTTCATAAAAGTAAAATCGCAATTCATGCCTATAAAAAAGAAGCTGTCTTTTTTCTCAAAAACAAAACAAAAGAATTAATCCATAATATCTTCGTTCAAAATAAAAATAAAAATCCTCTTGTCTTAGTACACCAAGTACCTTGAGGTGATACTAGATAAAAACATTCAACATATTACACATACTAAAAAGATATTCTGAGCTAGCGCCTGTAATGTCAGCTCCTAAAATCTCGGAATTCGAAAATGACTAGAAAAAAAAAAAATGATTATCTACTCTCTGATTCTTAGGTTCATTCTAACTAAAGTGTGCCCAGTTTGGAGTTTTACAGCAAAAACCAAATTCAATAAACTAAAAAGATCTCATATCCACATCATTAGACAAGTTTTTAATGTCAACAGGTACATCAGTTATTCTCATCTATATTATAATCAATTCATTTTCTATTCATGAGACCCATCATGGGAAAAAATTTATTAAATTCTTTGAGAATATCTCAAATATTAACAATAGATCATTACAAAATATTCCCAATCATTATCATGATTCTTATTTTAAAAGAACACGAAATATCCTTCTTAATATCTAATTTATTTCTTCCTCTGAACCACTGATGAGATGCGCTGCTATCTCATTGGCTGGCAGCATAAATTAGGATACATTCTCTCCTAACCAGGCTCCAATGGCATACAGCTATCCTTAACTTAATTTCCCCCCTGATTTAACTTCTTTAGCTAAAAGATTTTTTTTTTAAATTATGTTTGATCCTTTTAAGTTGTTATGTAAATTTTCTCCATTAATACAATAAAATATGCAGTTCTGGGCAAGGTTAAGCAGACGTAATGCTCATATATGTACCAGATTTGGGGAAAGCTGCAAACTTATGTGCTCTTGGAAATCAATCAACCATATTTTTACGAAAGACAATGTTGGAACTAATTTGGTACGCACTTGCTTAATTGGTTTGCGGCCTTTATGCTATTCAGTTCAGTTATTTAACAAAACTTATTTAAATACTAAAAATATAAACAAACTGTATTAAATACTAAAAAAATAAACAAAACTTATTAAATACTAAAAAAATAAACAAAACTTATTAAATACTAAAGTAATAAAATGATTTATTTAGTTGTAATATTCTAAAGATAATATACCATCTCTTTCACAATATCTTTTAATAGTATTTAAATCCCATTGTATGAATAATACATGTTGGATCAAGTAATTATATAGTTTCTATGTATCTCTATAAGATCGTGTGGTAACGTAATGTATTATTTATATTTTTATATTAATCGCTGTTGGGTAGTATTGATTCTTTTAGCTGTAATTCGAGAAAAATATCTAAAAGAAAAAGATTCGTTTTAAAAAGAGATGAGCAAAAAGGCAATTTTTCGATTTGATCTCTATATTGTTAAGAATATTGGAATTTGGTGTTCCATTTGAATTCACGCATTAAAATAAGTCAATGTTAAATAAATTTTTTCGTATTTAAAAATTAATGGTAAGCTGCCTATTTGTATTGTATAAAATGTGAACTTCGGTTTCTTCCAGTTACACATCGTACGTATGCCTGGAAGGGAAAAAGGACCAGTCGTCATGATTTATATTCACGTATTCTGCAAAGGCATTTAATGGCTGAATAGTTGCTAATCAAAAAATCACTGAACACTAAAATCAATAATCTCACCTTCAGAAAGGCTAAAATTATTGCATTCAGGGTTCAATACAAGTCAAATATTGAATGGAGTATTACAATTATTTGGAAAAATGAAATTATGTATGGTAAAAAGACAACAAACAACAAAAAATAACTGCTATAATTTTTGGTTTGAAGTGTAAAAAATATTGAAATGAGAAACTACGTTGGTTAATATTATTTTGGGGAAATGTATTTGTAAAATATGAAACCTTTTTTTTTTATCAATTTAGCATTAATATTTTCAATTTGTAAAGATATAAAATAATAAACGCGATTACCTTAAATTCTTATTGCCATTTAAAAAAATACTAGGATTAATATGAAATGTGGATCTAGCTCACAGGAATTCTCAAAATTTTTTAAAGGTTTAGAAAGGTTTTATCCTTTAATATTTCATACAAACTTCTACCTTTAAAAATACGTCATGGGTAGATATTCTAAAAACTTTTCTACCCCGGAGGTCTTCCGTGAAATAAAATTCAGATGACGCACTCAAGCTTTCCGTGGAACCGTATACATTTTTTCTATTCAAAGACTTTCTTTTCTCGCTTTTTGGGATATTTTTATTCGTAATTTATGTCAAAATGTTTTTAGAATAACGGAATACTTTCTGTGTGGACGAGATGAATCAATAAGCATTTATATATACCATTAAAGAATTTGTTTTCACTAATATAGTTTAAAGTTTCGATTTTAAAAATTAAAATAGTGCAGATAAAAACACAGTTTCAAATAATTTTGGCTTGTATTACAAAAAATGAAATAAAATAAAACGAAAAGAAAAATAAAAAATAAAAAAATATAACAATTGTTGATTGAGTGATTGGATTATGAGGGATGTGGAATGGTAAAGCTGTAATCCCTTGAGTTTGTTTACTTGACACATTTACAGCTATATTCAAAGAATAATTCTCGCTTTTTTAAAAAAAATCACAATCTGCAGAAGAAAATTCCCTTTGTTATTGAAAAATGGATGTTTTTGTTTGAACTGTTATATAGAGATTCAAAATAAAAAGAATCAAAAACACGTAAATGAATTCAAATGCAAATGCTACTCTTGATATATCATTTTAAATAACAATTGAAAAAGGAATCTGTAATCGATAAATTATTCCCATGTCTGTAGCAGTTCCTACTTAAAATGTATTATTAATAGGAAGATGAATGCATTACCAGCTCAGATAATCATGGAGGATTCGTAAAATGTAACCATCAAAAAGCACCCATTAAAGTTGGTTAGAATTATTACCATTTTTAAATATCTGAAGTCACCTTAAGGGTAAATAAGTCATTTATTTTCAAATGGTCGCTGTAAATTACGAAGCGAATAACTTATCGAAATGAAATAGATAACTATCATGAAAAAAATATCGGTACAGTTAAGAAGAAAATAATTTCCATTTTTTTAAAAATGCATGTCAGTGATTTGAAACGTTTTAAAATACCGAAAAAGTAATAGAGGTTTTGAATGTATGCAGAAATAAGAATTACTTTTACTCGCAGTTGATTCTAAAATGAGAAAATATATGTTCAGTTTTCAATCTTGAATATTTGCGAAACATTTTTATCAATATATACTTTAATTTGTATAGAATATAGGTCTTGACAAAAAACAAATTATGCTTTTGAAATTATGTGTAACTAAATTTTAAAGCTCTTAAATTGTTATGGTACATTATTATACAAACATTTATTATTACAAGAATTCAGTTTTAAAACTGTGTCTATAATAGCCAATTGGACATAGTCGTTCTCTCTAGTTCATCCCACTTCTAGTACGAAATCTACGCAACACAATAATTTACTGCATAATCAATGAAATAGGAGGAATTTCATAATAATTGCTTCGATCGAGATACCAAATATCTTGTTTCAACAGAAAGCAGAGAAGAATATTTTTAATGAGATTTTTCGACCAATATTTCACGAGTAAAAAAATAATTGAAGACAGCGAAGTAAAAAGGTTTAGTTTGTATAATACTCGCATTTAATTAAATTAAATTAACAGAAAGGGGAACACTTACATTCTTTGAAATATAGAGAGAAGTAAACAATAAGAAAACAAATAACCCCTCCATGCTTCAGATACCCAAAAGTTTAATATTTAGTGACATCAGCAGTTGTAAAGATTTCATTAATAACCCATGGGACAAAATGCAGTAAGTCTTTGTCTTTCTCTTTAAAATAAAGATAATATCTCATGCATAATACAATACAATTCAAGTGCGATTGTTATTGCTTATTAACGTCACCCAGAGAAACAAAGGGCTGTAGGCGATGGAACTACCTCGCAATTTTGAGTCAAGTGACGTGTTTTAAAGATTTACAAAAGGCGAATTAGAAGACATTGTTTCCACCTAGTCGCAAATTCGAATCCTGATGCCACTAAAACCCACTTTGTATTGGGGTGGAAAAATGGTAAATCTGTCGGACCTCTAAGTATTATAAAATAGTAATAAAAATGGAACAGAGATCTTTTTGCACGTTTATCAACTTGAATTTAAAAATCATATTTAAAGAACTGTCCTTCCTTTTTTTAGAATTTTTATCAAACATTCAAGATTTTATGAACTGAAATACTCGAAAGGATGAAGTAGTATGATGTATCCAATTGTATTGTTGTTTACGTACTTAAGGCTACACAGTACCCTAAAAATGACAAATTTATCGATTTTTTTTTTTTTTTGCATTTTCCTGTAGCCCATACATTTGGGAATCTTATCCCCAAATTTTAGATCGAATAACCAATTAGTTTTTAAGATATTTGAAGTTTTCTGAGTATTGTCAGTCACTATTTTTGACAGCTGAGGAGGGCGTGGTTAGTTTCGGTTTCATTTTAAAGCATTTTTCCATTCTTAAATTTAATTAATTACTAATATTTTTTAAATAAAATCGATACTTGCAGAGTAGTGGATATTAACTTCAACTTTCACTACTAAAATCGTTTATGTTTGTTTATATTTTGAGTTTTTGATGTGCTTATAGTTACTTAGATAAAATTCATTAGAAAAGGTATTTCTCAAGACCAATATTTATTCTGCATATAATTTATATAACTTAAAAATTTTTTTAAATTATTTAAGTTAAGTTTTTTCTGTTGAGAAAATGCCACGGACAAAACTTTCGCAGCTTGAGAAGAGAAGCAACATTTCTAACAGATGAAGTACTGCTGAAAATGACAATTCTAAAAATCTGCCTCAAAACTTCAGATTACAAATGTTTTGAATACATAAAAAAAAGATGTTTGATAAAAGTATGTTTCAAATTACATTATAGTGGATACTGAATGTTTGTTTACAGATAATTTAAGCAATATATGTCATAGTGCATCTTTAAAACTTTGCTATGGTCAAAGAAATGGATTTGCATATAAAATGGATGTTGTATGTGTTAATTGTGACCAAACCTAAAGTGAAACATGTTCATAACAATTGGTTGATGCTATATTACATCAAATATCAATTATATTACATAAATATTATATAGCAAGTATCAATTTTTTAATGTTCCATTTGATTTAAATATGAGATTAGTGCAAGGTATGTTAAGTTTGTGACTTGGCTTCTCGTCGTTGGAAAAATTCTGCATGCATATGAATTGAAATATAATGTCTAGTAAAACTTTTAAAAGACATTATAAACCAAAAGTTTTGATTGGACATCTCGTTGGGTCAAATCAGTCGTTGCTTGATATTCGTAAATATGTCATTGAGGCGTATGGCTCACGGAATGATAAAGATATTGTCGATATTGGAGTGTCATATGATAGAAGCTGGTTGACAAGAGGACATACGTCAACGTCAAATATCGGAATAGGATATGTTATCGACTTGCTGACTGGCTTTCTGATAGATAACGAAGTAATGTCAAAGCGGTGTGGAGAATGTGAACAGACTAAATTTGAACTTGGAGAACACAGTGCTGAATTTCGTATTTCATAAGAAGACATCAAGATGTTTGAAGTACAACATATGTCGGATCATATGGTGCAATGGAAGTAAATGCAGCTGTGAAATTATGGGAAAGATCTCAGAGTATTGGCTTCCGGGACATAACCTTGCTCTTTGACTCTTGGTGTTTTTACCAATCATCATTAGAATGTGGAAAGAAATCAGGTATTCACAAAGATTGGGTAAAAATACCAATCAGCGAAGAATATTTGCCCAAAATCTTGCCGATTTATCAGCGATTAGCATCAACTGAATTATTAAGAACGTGTGTCAGAGGTTTGACACAAAATTCTAATGAAGCATTACATTCTATGATATGGAAAAAATATTCCAAAGAAAATACAGCTTCTAGAAGTCGTGTGTTGATTGCCATGTCGAGTGCAATACCTGAATTTATGGTTGGAACATTAAAAGCTCTAAAAACATTTCAGGATGCTAATTGAATTTGTAACAAGCTTGTCATCAGAACATTTAGTGTACTTTACTGATTGTAGGAGAACCTATTTCAGAAAGAAAAGAAAATCTGCAAATTTTAAAGTTGCGCAGAAAAAAATAAAACTTGTTAAATTGCGTCGACTTAAAATTCAGAAAATATTAGGTGCTATGTACAAACCTGGTAGTTTTTAACTTTTTTAAACTTTTATTTACATCATTATTATTTTTTATAAGTGTATTGGTATTTTAAAACTTTTGAGAAATTATTATGTTAACTTTAAGCTGAATAATCTGTCATCGTAACAAATGCTATTTCGATATTTTGCAAAAACATATTTTTATTAAATAAAAATATTTGCCATCAAATTTAATTAAAGTA
>BMAW01093680.1:532651-569470 GCA_019974015.1 Nephila pilipes
TTTTATACTACTAAATTAGAAATTTTCTAATTTAGAAGTATAAAATAATTCTAAATTAGAAACTTCCAGTCATGGTTATGACGTGTGTAATGTTTGATTGTGGTTCGAAGATATAGTGAAATGAGTTACGCCTTTTAAAACTTAATAAAACTTTATTTAGAAATTAAAATAGGCTCGTAGCACTCCTAGGGAGGCCTAATCAACTGCCCCCCTGCTACTGAGACCTTCAACTGCCTCCACAAAAAAACTCACTTTTTCTCCCTCCTTTAGGGCGGTACTGCCAGCGCCGTGTAGCGGAGGCTCTGAACCATTGCTCGGAGGGGAGGAGAACACTACATCTCCCCACCAAGCTCTAACGTTACATTTATGTACAAATTTAACTCAGCAGCTGAAACTCTCAAAATTAATACTCAAAATATTCACACAATGCAAAAATAGTTCACAATTATTAACACTAAATGCACTATAATAATTATAAGAAAAGAAGCAATACTTAAACGCGAACAATATTACACATTACAAATTATCACAAATCACACACATTACAAAACATTAATTAATATAAAGTTCTTGATTTCAAAATGACTCAAATTAATAAGATATTCTAAATGTAAAACAATGGAAAGGACACATGAAATAGCACAAATACACATATAAAAAAAATCAAAAGAATATCCTCGCTTTAACTTGAAAGGTGACACTCCCGTTGTGCAGTTTGAGATTTCTCTGCACGTGAAAAGCAAGTATGACATATATTTGTCCCAATTATTTGGATCCTTCCCAATAGCGTAGATCAATCAAATTTTAGTACTTTGTTGTACCTTTCCGCTAGTCCATTCGACGCTGCGTATCCAGGAACTGAAAATCGTGGGGTACAGTCCAAGCGCTTCATGAATTCTTGAGTTAACTTTGATGTGAAATTAGTACCCATGTCGCTGGCAATGACATTTGGAATTCCAGTCCTCATAAATATCTCCATTAACGCGTCGCATGTAGCTTTGGCAGACAACGATCGAAGAGGAATCGCTTCCGGCCACCTGGAATGCTGGTCTATCATAACAAGACAGTATTTGTGTTTTCTGGTGAGTCAATCTCGCCAATTATATCAACATTCATGACCTCGAAAGGTAAATCTGGTCTAAGAACAGGGGTTATAGGTATTTTATCCGTAACTTTCTCTTGGCTTCTTAATTGACAATTATTGCAAGATTTGCAATACTTTAAAGTGTCCTTCTTCAAATCAGGCCACCAGAAGTTAAAACGAATTCTTTCGCTGGTATTTTTGAATCCCATGTGACTTCCAAAAACAGATTCGTGAGTCAATTTCAATATTTGAGGTCTTCTAATTTTAAGCAAAACCAGTTGAGCCACCTTTTCTCCAGTTACTCCATCGTCGCTGAATAGTAGATCATGTCTCAAATAAAAATTCCCTTCTTTCAAAGTAAATTGTTTCCATACATCTTTCAACGTATCACATTTTAACTGCTGATCTCTTAATAAAGCTCTTTCACTCACGCGATGTTGAAATTCATTTTCCTCCTGCGTGGAAATAATATTTCCAAACATAAACATTCTTCATTTTCTAATATATGTTTTCCGCTTTCTGCTCTTCTTGTTCTAATGACTTGTTCAGACTTCTGTCCGCCACAGCAATAACCATAAATCTCCGATGTTGATTCATCGCTTGTAGTTTAGTTTACATTCTCTTTCAACATTTGATATATATTTAATGGGATAATCATTTGACCTTGGATTTTATCTGTGATCGCTGCTAATACTTGAATAGGTTTTGAAAATGCTTCGTTTTTCTTGTTCTTTATCCATAACTGAACACTGGAAAGAGAAGCTTCTAGTTTTTCTCCGAATGTGCTTTTTAAAATTATTTTCCCTTCCTCATTCTTTTCATCCGAAATGAGATCCGAGTTCAACACAGTTATCATCGATCCGGAATCAATTAAAGCCGTTGCACTCTTTCCGTTGACAGAGCCGTTTGTTCACTCACGTGTCTTTACCTTGATAATGAATTATTACAAATGAAATTGTAAGATACTCATTAATTTTCTGAATACTTAGCACTCACTCACAGGGACGAATATGCAGGCTATTAGAATAAGTATCACCCATTGTCGAGGCTTAATGACTCGACGAGCATTCTTCATCTGCGATGCATTTAAATTCTCAACTAACTTTTAAACAGTTGTTTGAGTAGCTTAGTATCTTACATATTCTTTTCGGAGAATTTTGTAGATTTGCCTTACTATCTTGTAAGGTAATGTGAGGTGATTTATTGATTTGATAAATACATTCTTTTCGTCACGGCTGGTACTTTTTTAACATGTGATTTTTTATAAGCGGTTATTGATCCAAAAAAATATTTTTAACCTAAATGGTACACTTATTTTCTCAAATGCTTCGAAAAATTTCGGAACAATTTATATTTTATGTACGTACTCAATGATACCGAGACATATATTAGTGCAAGAAAACTGACCATGGTGTTTTTGGAATTTCAACTTCGTTTCAAATATCTTAGTTTTCAGAATCAGCTTCCTTTCAAATGGCATAATAAAATTTTTTGGAAAGTTTTGAGCATTTAAGGACTCTAATACTGCAGAAATATAGCAGAAGGCTATGCGCTTAAGTTAATTCCAGATAAACTATTCGTTTTCTAAGGTCATTGATATATTTGCAAAATGCTTTTTTCAAAATATTCCGCAGTATTTTCTTTTTATAATATCCTTCTCAAGAAAGTAAATCAATGTCCATAAGTGCTAGATTTAAGTTCTATTCATACAAAAAAAATTGTTTATTTTATAGTTGGGATACAAATTCTTTTCATGACACTAGAAAATCGAATCACTGATCCATGCATGAGACTCGCATAAAAGGATGATTGGTTTTCCGGGTTATTCTCACTGTGATCCACAGCTTAGCTTAAAGATTAGTTTCCATGGCAACAACGAGTAACCTGATGGTCTCGATATGAGTTCGAAATTCACAACGCGGAATTTTTAGAGGCACATTGAAGCTCCTATCTTCGATATAGATCATAAATATCTGAGCTTCTAACACGTTGCTATTCAATTTTGTTTACATTTTGATAATTTTTAAGTGGAATTTTCCAAATAATTTCAGTTTCTTTAAATGAGCTTCTTTTAGTCTTACCGTTCAATAAATTGTTTTTATGAAATTGAGCAATAACGTTTTGATTACTCTACTTCAAATTTTATTTTCTGAAGAATTTAATGTATTATTAAGTTTCTAGAAACTGTTAATCAATTTTAAGTCAGAACTTAACTTGTTAAAACTTTAGACATACAAAAAACTTTCTGATAATATAAACATTAAAATTTAAATGAGCTGATACAAATGGAACTCTTTACTCTGTTTTGTAAAGGAGCATTTCATTTTGCTATTATTATTTGGAATGGTACTGAAAATATCTCTTATATTCAAGAAATAATTTGCATTCATAGGTTTATTTATAACACCTTTTTATTAGCATAATCATTATTATACATTTAAATTTATTTTGAATTTTAAATTTATATCATTGACTGTACGTAATATTCAGTTCTAGGGTTCAATTTTTTCAGGAAGAGTAGTAATTTTTCCTAATTCAAAAACTAAACATTTAAAGATTAAAATTAAGTTTTATAAAGACATTTTAATGTTATATATTTTTAAAATATTTGAATAAAATTTAGGTCACATGTAATGATACGAAGATGTTATAGTTTCATAATTTCGTAGAAAATAACTCTAGGTTGATTCAGCTAAAGACGACAAAAGTTAAGATTTACAAAAGCTATTGGCCTTGGACTTATCAATATTCAGTAATAGTCAAAAGGCAAAGACTATGTACTTGAACAGGCATGTCACTCTCCTATCTTCATAGCATTCCATTGACCGTATTAGCAGTGTGACCATGGCATCCAATCTATGTCAGATTATATTTCAGATGAGCCGCGTGTTCCAGCCTCAATTTCGCAAAAAAACATCTCATGTACGTTAAATTTGTCAGGAGATAAAGTCCTCTCTTGGTGAGATATGTAAGTTTAGAGAATGGAGTACCAGGTCAGGTGTCATCCTTGTTACTTGATTGTGATCCAAAATTATGAGGTATTCCGTTGCTAATTCTTATTATTTCCGCACAAAGTTAACGTTGCAAATGGCACTCATGCTGCATCTGCAACTGTAATAAAAATTCAATCAGTCAAACTCTACTACAGAACTTTTACCGTAAGTTTAGTGTAACCTGTAGTAGTCTCTGTAATTCCATGGCATTATTACCTAGAAGTTGAGAAAAGAAATCCACAACTTAAAAGTGTAAAGTAGCATTTATTATTTTCTATTGTGAATTCTTAACTGAATCTTTTTTCTTCTACTTTCTCTGTTGGCATATTTTCTCAGCACTATTGGTAACTTCTTGTTGCATAGAGTTTTCTGTTAGATCTATTTACTGTTTTTACAGGTAAAATTTTTTTGTCTCTATTTCATCTGTATTGAAATTAAATGTAATATAGATTCATTACAGAGTCCTTTATTGCGGGGTTTTCCTAATAATGGGTCTCGACCAGGTCAAGGGTCACGGAAAAAAAATTGCCGGGTCCTAATCCACCTCCTAAAAATCCTCCTTTTAGCTTCGTGATAACTCGCAAAATGATGTGCATTGTCTTTGAGATATTTTTGATTTTTTGAATAATTTAAATATGACCTTACAAGGTAACAATGTTTCTGTGTGATATTGTTTTTAAAGTATAAAAAAAAGTTTCAGTTTCCAGTAGAAAACTCAATTTGTGGTCACGTCGTGCGGAATCTGGTAATTACAAAGCTTTTATAAATCTAACCGAAATAAAGAATGAAAATAATGAGGGTTCATATCCAGGATGAAGTTTCAGTTGCTGTCAAGAAACATTTACTAGGACTAAAGACTAAATATTAAGGATTGTTTTCCTTCAATCAACAGTAACTAAATATGGATAAAAAATGCATTCACTTTTAACGTAGAATTCGAGATAAAATTGTCGGGTTTAGATGTTGAATCTATAATTGAATTGTCGTGTGACACGTCATTCAAAAGCATGTATGAGAGAATATCTTTGTTAAGTTTTGTCTGTCTTGAGGTCAAGATTACCTTATTTTAGCAGAAAATAGCTGTAAAAATTCTGATGCTTTTTAACACTACCTACAAGAGTGAAAACGGGGCTTTCAATACTTATTTTCCTGAATAAAGATATAGAAACGCACATATTAGAAATAGAATCAGATCTGAGAATTAAGTTATCCTCTTTGCCTACAAACGAAGGGTTTTTAGTTAACAGAGAGTTGACCTTCTTATAATATTCTTTTTACTTTTAATTTTATAATAATTTCATGTAAGCAATCATTAAATGACATGATAATTACAGAGAAATCGGAAATGTTTTATTTTACATACAAATCTCAAAATACACACTAAATGTTTAGTTGGTCACCAAAAAAAATCTGAAAAATAGCCGGGTAATGGAACAAATAATTTGAGAAACATTGCTGTATTAAATAACCAAAGAAACTGGATAATCCTGAATTTCATACTTGCCTCAACGTAAGAACCGCACTTCTTATTTCAACAGAAAACAACGAAGCTAATAGAATTCTTTTAAATAAATAATAATAATAAATCACATTTTTGATCCACATTTTATAAAACAAGCAAGAAATAATTGAAGACAATCGCACTAGTAAAAATGTAAGCAAATAATGTGTAAATATAAAATTTTATTTAACTAAGGATTTTAGTAATTTCTTTTGCATTATCTTGTGCAACATAGATAGGGATGGGGATCAAAAGAAAGACTACTATTCTTTTGAATTAGCTCATCTAAAAAAAACTAGAACACACGCCAAAAAAACCTGTTCTTTTCTGTTTCAAATTATTCAGAGAAGTTTTCTCCGCTTTTTACGAGCATTTATTTCAATTTATTTATCTTGAATGTGTAAATATATAAAGAATACTCATACTGAAAAATTACCGGAGATACATTATTTGTACTACCTGCTGTTGAAATTAACTTTATTTAATGTTAATTTAACAAAAAAATTATTTTTTTCCCCTAAAATTCAACAGATTTGATTTCTTCTAAAATGAGTAAAGTAATCAAATATAATACTTACATAGCGTTGAATTCATTTGAATATCTTTGAAATTTGTTCTAGGAATCTAAATAATAGGTAGTTCAAAGATCAGGTTAAAGATCAATTCTTTAAAAATAAACAAGAACAAGTTTAAAAAAGTCATCCAAAATAATGAAATTCTTATTCCTAAACACGGTAGTCTGATGCATTTATGAAGATATTCTTAACATATTTCATCCGAGCTTACGGCAACCATGTGGCTTATATCACGGTTTCCTGTGTTTATTCGCCAATCGTCGTGAACACTGCAGACCATTAGCCCGTTTATAGTAGTACAAAGACTAGACATCTCATCAATAGAGTCACGCTCTGTTTACTGATGAGAATCGTTTCAGTCTCAGCAATTATTCTTAGCACCAGTTGATATGGAGGGAAGTAGGAACACGGTTTTGTTATCTCACTAACTTCAGGGGAAATGAACGTTGGGGTGGTGCTGGATTCCTTGTGTAGGAAGGCATTATGTTAAATGGACGAAGGAAGCTCCGTATTTTCAACAGTGACTCATTTACCAGAAATAGCTATTAAAATGATATTATCCTCCCTCACGTGTGTCGGTTCCGAAGTACCATTGGTCCAGACTTTATTTTTGGGGGCAACAATGCACGTCCACTTAAGACCTCTGCTATTGAGGAGCTTCTAGAAAGTGACGATATAAGGAGAATGAATTGGACCGCGTCCTTCCTTGATTTAAATCCTACCGAACATGCGTGGGATGCTTTGGGAAAACGTCTGGGAGCTAGATCATATTATTCAGAGAACACCAAGTAGCTGAAACAGATGCTACTTGAAGAGTGGCAACTCTCATATAAAAAATTGCAATTTAATTTGGTATTGAGTATTAACAGACTGTGACACGCAATCTTTGTAGTTAAAGGAGATCATATTAATTACTAAGGGACTTTGGTTTGTTGTTCATCATGCTCAGACAATTTTTTTACCAACGCCATTCTGTGAATGAAGCCCTTTTTCGGCTTTGTTCCATAATGCTTGCTTACTATACATTTTTTTTTTGGCTATTATGCATTCATCAACCGTTCAGTGATACATTGTGCCTTTGGAGTGTGGATTTCATGTTTTCCAGTTTATTCCTTTTTGAATTACGGCACGCTTTGAAAAGTTGCTTAAGTTTTGCTCACTTGTGTATTATACTCTTAATATTCATAAGCCAATAGCTTCAGTTATAAAAATGGATTGCAATGATTCTTTAAATATGTATTATGTACATCATGGGACTGAGGTACAGCCGGAAAAATTTAATTATTGAAATTTTTGCTGATACAGTACTCTGTTATTAAGTAAATGGGAGTAAAATATTTTTAAAAATAATACTTTAATTCTCTACATTATATGTGCTCGATGTAAACGATTTGATTCATAACAACATCCTGAAAAACGCATTACCGCGTCATCAACGGTTGTGCATAACATTTCTGAAGGAATGAGAAAAATATGGAGGACGTTCTGAATTTTAACTTCGCTTTATTATGTACTCGATTTTGATAAACGATATCTTCGAGGAAACTCCACAGTAGAAAGTCACAAAAATCCTTAAAATTTTAATTAGCTATTTGCTACCTTTTTCGCTTTTAATCGATTTGCTTTTAATTCACATCTGGTTTCATTTGTATGCTACTAGGCATGTACATTATGTTTTGTTCACTAGGTGAAAATGGGTTTACAAAGCGAGAATTTGAGGTTTTTTTTCTTTTGCAAAATCATGAAAACGACTTTCAAATGTGCCTCGTAATACCTTTATTTTTTCTGTACATCTGAACAAATTGCTATT
Source organism: Nephila pilipes (assembly GCA_019974015.1). Taxonomy (NCBI): domain Eukaryota; kingdom Metazoa; phylum Arthropoda; class Arachnida; order Araneae; family Nephilidae; genus Nephila; species Nephila pilipes. The sequence continues at coordinate 540,615 of BMAW01093680.1, forward strand.
ATTCTCAACACATTCACTCTGCTCTTTCAGGCATCAAATCCTCAATTTTTTAACTGAAAGATGAACAGTTTTCATTTCAAATGAACTCATGTTATTTGCTAAACTAGTAAATAATTTATTCTGGCATGATGCATTGTTTTAAATTTAGATAATTGAGATGGTTAGCAATATTAACTAAAAATGCCTAATCAAGTAGACAATTGTTGTCAAATAATAGGATTATTTCATCAGGTAATTTATTTTCTTGTTCAAAAAATTACTATAGAAACAGCAATTTTCAAATCTCAAAATCTACTAAAACTTGCCTGAATGTTGAGACCACCATATTCCAAATATAATAATTTACAATATTTTCAGAATTCTCGTCTGTTTAATGCTCTTGCTCTAATTTTATTCACACATTTCACAACCGGTAACTAATACATAAAATTATGGCACGCAATGCTCTCTGGTGTATAATGCAATGATATTTTAGTATAACGAATAAACAGTTTATCTATTACTGAAGGAGCTCCATTAGTAATCATGTGGTGAGTTAGCTACATTCTACTTTTAAGTTTTCTAGGAATGATTTTATTTCTTCAAATCGGTCTGATATTTTTATTTTATCATGCAATATCTCTAGATCGGCAGAATATTCAGAGACATAAAAATTCTCTCTCTCTCTATCTCTCATTAATTCCACCTATAAAAAATGTTTAACTGTACAACATCAGGTATATCTAGAGGAAGGAAAGTAGAAGGATAGACAAAGTCTTCATACTGTTGGGATACAACCTGAGAGAGTTCATTGATGCCTTTCATAATTATCTGCCTTCATATAACAATTTCGTCTGCTTTCATTTCAATACTTTTACTATCAAGATAGTATGGAAATATTTAGAGTCAAGGTTAAAAGTGCCAAAAAAAGGTATCTTTTTTCGCCATTTCTAAAAAAATTTCATACCACGCTTCTGTCATTGCTATGTCTTCACAACTTGCTTTAGATAATTTATTTTGTCTTCTGATTTCTTGCTTTTTCTTTGTCACATGTTCTTTACACTACTCAGGCCCAAGATCATTTGTCTCCTATGTAATATGTATGATACGATATTTTATGATATCTATTGAGATCGTGTCTTCTAGTATGTGAAAAATAAACAATGTCTAAGCGGTTCACAAAAATTCAAACGATGAAAAACGGTTTTTTTGAGGAATTTGCCATAACTACTCACAGGGTCGTTTTAAACCTCCCCAGCGAATTAGGCATTTTTAATTGCTAAGCCCCTCCGCTATTTCCAGAGCACTCTCCTCCTTCAGTTCTTACCTTATCTTGGTTCGAGAGGGATTTGCACTTTGGAGAGTCTATCCATTATGCAACACCTATAGACCCTCCAGGAATGGCAACCAGCAGCCATATCTGACAAATAAAAAAACTCTCCTGGTCCTGTTCCACAAAATACCTTGGTGTAACTTTGGAAAAAAAACTCACATTTAAACAACATATTACACAAATTAAAAAACAGCATAAATCTGTAGTACATGATATGCTTCCCCTTATTTGTTTTTCTTGATGTAGGAAGATATTCATTTTGCTGTTGTTATTTGTTCCACTTTCTTATGCATTTTGAAATGTTGACACTCTTGCACAAACTGCTCTTCTTATATGTCTTTGGGGTAGCTTTGAGCCAAGTATTTCGTCTGTTTTGTCACATCTTGTTCCTTTTCATGAAGATTTCTGAATATCTGGAATCTTGTGTTAAGAGCTTTGTAGCAATTCCTTCTTTTGTTTAATTGTGTTGCAAGATTGTCAATAATTGGTAAGAAAACAACAGCTCGAAATCTCTTTCTTGGAGTCATTTTCTCAAATTCTGTGTTTCTTTTCTCATCTGAAAAAGAAATTTCCTTTTTTTTTTTTTTTGATTTTTTCATACCTGGGCTCCTGCACGTTAGCTAATTGCAATGCTCATGCCTCGTAATAATCAAAGTTGGATATTTTTTCAGATAAAAACAAAAATAACTCACTCCTCAACTTAGATAACTGTAACTCCTTAGTAGCACCAAGGAGATCAAGCTTATCCTTCTGCAGTATCTCACTGGCTTTTTCCACTCTTTGTAAGGTTTCGTACCAAATCACCGCTTATAAAGTAGTCTGAAAACTTTCTAGTGTTTTGTGGAATCATTTAGCTGTGACTCGCGTGTCTGGTGTCTGAGATTATCTTCAATTAAATCTTCAATCAACATCTGCCCTTTGATTTCGTTTTAGCTTGTAATTTGAGCTATGCGAACATCTGCCCTTGCAGACGATCTAGTTTCACTAAAATATTTCAATATAAGAAATCTATGTCCAGTTTTCAACTTTTGTTCATAGCTTCAATGCACATTATCTCTTAATACATTCCGTGTATGAGTAAATGCCATAAAAAACAGCCCAGTCCTTGCACAAAAGAAAAGAATACAGAAGCTTCAGTGCAGGTGTTTTCTGCAACAACCAACCACCTTGGCTTAAAGAATAGGCTGCACATGGTAGAAACTCAGCTAGAACATTCTTTTTCTTGTATTCTGGACTAAAGATCTGAGTACACTCCTGACATGTTTGAAGTATTGTTGTAACTTTGGCTCCGAAAGCATTTTAAATCTGATTCAAGTTCTTCAAGCAAGTTGAGAGCTGCTTCTTCCATACCTTCAGCCTTATAGGAGACGCTCATCGACACAAGCTTTGCGGACAGAAACGTATCAAAGTGCTACAGCCAACTGGTCGGTGTGTGAAACGTTGGGTGTAGAGTCAATAATGAGTGAAAAATAACGTGCGAGTTTGATCTCTTTTAAAATTTCTTGCAAGACTCTTTTGCCCATTACGTCTATGAACTCGTTACAAATGTCAGACGACAAATAAGATGCATTTCTTTTACCTTTGTTGTCATAATTTGTCAGATGTTGGGCAAGAAATGGATCAAACTCTCTTATGAGTTTAAGGCTTCCTAATAAAAGTCTGTTTAATGTAGATCTATGTTATTGGTCTTCGCCCCTGAATGGAAGTCATCTTACCGACAAAACCTTTACAACAGTAACAACTCTAGTAAGGAGATCTCGCCAATACTTCACCTCTTAGTCAAATTGACTTTGGGCAGCCTTCTGGACCAGTCTGGAGGTCCCTTTTCTTAAGATAAAAATCAATACATTTGCCCTTTGGTAGTTTGACCTCTCATGAAGGGAAACAAGCGCGAAAGAGTTCTTCCAATCATTACAGGCAATTGCTAAAGCCCCTCCTTTTTCCTCAGGTAGGAAGACTGCCATCTCTTTCACTCTGCACGCCCGCTCACACACAAAACATAACGCATACATGACTCGCTAGGTAGTGGTACGTCCACAGTAATTTTAATTTTTTTTGTCCTCTATTTTTTTTGCTCACCCAAATCTTTTGCGCCCTAGGCACGCGCCTAGTGTTCCTAAGTGGAAAAGCGGCCCTGACTGCTTATTTTTTCACATACACTGTTCTATATTAATTCACGCATACTATCACTTTCTGTACTTCTTCGGGTGATTTTATTTTGCAATGTAATCAATCAGCTTCACTCTACCGCAAAAATTCTAGTAATAAATTTTTTCTAGCTCATGATCTACATGGAACCTTTGCCTCATGATCTACATAACACATATCAGAAGTATCATTCAGATCAATTCAGAGTAACCGGAATATTGTCCTTTGTCAGTTTAATTTTAACCATCATGTATTACAACTAACACTGCTCAATGTAATAATTAAATAATAAAAAATACTAACTCTGATATCTGTTAAAATATTAGAGTAACATTTCATAATTTAGTTTCTGAAAAAAAGTTTGAAGGACAAGTATTAACCGTTTAAAGGAGAATAAATTAAAACTTCATTTTCAAAACTGCAAAATATGTTCATCGGATGAAATGATAAATTTCGTGTTAATTTCACGACTCGCTTAATCAGCACGCGTGAAAATCCCTATTATCTCGCTTTAATTTAAGCATTTAAAATTAATCGAAATAATGAAGTTATTGAAGGAACTGAGCATTTGGTCTCAAAGATAAGTTTGAATCTATGCAATTTTGTAATTTCCCTTACTGTTTACTATGGTTGTTAAGTAGCATTTTTTAATCACAACGCACATAAAGGTATTTAATTGGAAAAGAGAAAAGTGTGTCGTTGTGCCATTCGATGTGTATATATTAAAACTTTTGATATGCTTGATTTTGAATATTTGTCAGAAAGTGTGTTTCATTAAATTTTATCAAAAACTTAACAAAAAAAGACAGCGTTACAAAAAAAATAACTAATAATAGTTACGGTACGAATAAAAATTATAGTTTTTAAATTAACAGTAATAAAAGTATGAAATTTCATTTTGCAATAATGATACTCATTATTCTAAATGATAGCCATGACAGCCTCCAAAATCTTTCAAAGGTTTTTAAGCATCATATCGGTTTTAATGGAAAAAGAAGACTAACATGTCTTTGCATTAGCACCCAGAAATATACTTGACTATAATTTAGTTTTATGGCAGTTTGGTATTTCGATTTCTGAAAATTTTTATTTTATATTAGGATTTAAGTAGAACTCAGACTGTTTATATTCAACATGTTTTTACATTATAATTTTAAAGATCCGTCATATAAACAAAGGGAAGAGAACTGTTTGCTATTTGCAAGAAAAGAATATAGTTAAAATATAAGATAAATATATATATTTAGGAGAAATTAATTCTCCAATGCGTTGGGAGAAATTCATTTTCTACATCCATAAATTAATATGTAAAACACTTCGAAAACCAAAACGATTTGTTACCAGAATAATGAAAATCAAGAATTTAATCTACGATAAATTCTTGATTTTCATTACATATACCGATAATGCAAAATGAATATAGCGATTACAGACAGCTATAACTATTTAATGCAAAAGAATTTATTGATAATATTAACACAGAATGTAGACGGTATTTTAAAAATCTCTTTACGTAAGGCGCAGGTGCAGTTAAGCGGAAGCCTACGAATGAACGAGTTGAAACTTTGCAGCGACAAAGGGTTTCTTGTCGCTCTTTGCGGGCGTCTCATTAGTGAAAATGGCGAGTCCCGTGCAGAAAGCATTCTACGCGCTAAAATTTAACAGTTATCGTTCTGTTATCATAGTGTTGAGAAGATTTCGTCAGTGTTACAATCAAGAACCTCCAAATGCGAACAACATATGCGATTGGCATCGGATATTTGAAGAAACAGGGTGTTTGTGCAAAGAGAAAAGTAGCAGAAAGCCACGTGTTTCAGCGGAAAACGTTGAAAGAATTTGCCGCACGTATTGTACCGTATGAAGATAATTTAAAATGTTATTAAGAAAATAGGTAAATTCTGATTCGAGTTAAAAATATTTAATGTGGTACAGCTATTTACAAAAGTTTGTGACAGGAGGTACCAAGAGAGGGAACCAAGCAGGGACTGATGCTCTTTGAGGGCCATCGACCTCCAACGGCTTCTTGTCGGCGAATCCCCCTAAATTCCTTCACCAGTTCCCCAACTGTTGACATCTGGGAGATCAGGTCTAGATGTCAACTCGGGCAGTCTAGATGCATGAGTGTCAAAGTTGGCAGATCGACCAACAAACATTAAGAAGGCTGAGGAACGTGGATATGTCACAGACGCTACAGTCTGAACCACGGAAATCTATGTGTGATGGCAGTAAGACGTTACAAATGCCACAAACAATAGTATGGCGTGTTCTCAGAAAGAGGCTGCAAATGAAACCGTACGTAATTCAACTTCTGCAGAAATTGAAACACGAAGACCACTTCAAACTTATGGATTATGTTACGTTTATGCTGGAAAGCATGGGAGATGAAACAATTTCTGATCGTATTATTTTTATCGATGAACCAACCATCCACATAAGTGGTAAGGTTAACTGGAATCAGTCGAATATTAGGTACAGAGAAGTCTTCCACTGTAATTGAACATAAACGTGACTCAGCAAAAGTTAATGTGTTCTGAGCGATCTCAGCACGTAAATTGTACGATCCTTTTTTCTTCTGTGAGCGAAGTGTTACATCAATTGTTTACCTTGATATGCTTGAAGTATGGTTAATGCCACAGCTAGATACTGATTCCTCGGATTACATCTTTCAGCAAAATGGAGCACCCTTATGCTGATTTATGGAGGTTCACACATTTTTAAACTAACATCTTCCAAAGTGTTGGATCGGTCGAAGTGGAGATGACGATGATATCTTCTGATCTTGGCCACCGAGATCTTCGGACTTGACACCCTGCGATTTATATGGAGTTATGTGAAAATCAAGGTGCATGTGCTTCCCATGCCCAAAACAATTGAAGAACTCAAAGTACGCATTTGTAATGCGCTTGCATCGGTGACTGCACAAATGCTTCAGAATGTATGGCGTGAAAGGGATGACCACCTACATGTTGTCCGTGTAACCAAGGAAAGTCACGAAGAACTTCTTTGACCCATGTATACAACATTTTGAAGTACCGTCTACATTCTGTGTTAATCGTATCGATAAATTCCTTTCCATTAAATAGTTATAGCTGTTTGTAATCGCTATATTCATTTTGAATTACCCGGTATTTCAGTAATATTTTGTATTTGAATTATTAAAAACGTAGGGAAAAAACAATGCGTTTGGAGAAGTGGAATTTCGTAACTTTACGTTGGTAAACAATTTAGCAAAAATTGTGAATGTTTTTGAAGAAAGTAAATGAATTTGAAAATGCTGAATTTTTAAAATTTTTATCCCTTCTTTAAAAAAAAGGACAAGAAGTCTGATAAAAAATGAAATTTGAATTTACTTATGCCTGTTTTCCCAGAATATCTCATTTTTATATCTGGCATATTTCACGCCAGCTTTATCTCAAAGAATAAGTAGTGGGTCGAATATTTAAGAAACAGTTTTCCTCCCACGAGTTCTTCCATGATGTAAAATTCAATCGACGTATTCAAGCACATGATAGAGCATACATATTCAGTTATTGAACTTTTTCAAAGTCAAATACATCCTTATCCTTATTTTATACAACATCTAAAATTCTTATATATATATATAACACATCGATCAATAACTCCCGAGTCTAACATTGAAAACAACATTTTTTTTGCAAATTTTTTTTTATTCATCAACATAACACCTTTTGTTAATCACCTTTTAGGGTGATACAATCGTTCCAACGCTTTTCCAATTTTTTTTTTTCGCAAGAAATCTTTTTTGTTGCGAGTAAATAGCGATAAACAGCTTTCTGAATCATCGACTCGTTGCTGTTTTTGTTCCATCGAAAGCAATTGTGGCACCCACTAGGAAAAAACCTTTTTCACTTCACTTCAAAAAACGTTTTTCCTGGTCCGATCGACTTAAAATTTTGACACGTTTCATGCAAAGGTTAGTACTCTAGAAAGACCTGGTTACTGGTTTACTACGAGCGCCATCTCTGGATTAGTCTCGGGAGTTATTGATCGATGTGTTATGGTGGAAGTGACCAATTTCGATCCAAATACATTTTTTTTATTATTATTTTGAATAAAGCAATAATTTGACTTTAAAAAACAGGTTTTATTTTGTTTCTATGTTACCTAGAGACCAAGTTATGTTAGGTTTTATAACAAATAGCAAAACCGGAATAAGCATTTAAATGGTAGAAGATGATATTTAATTGGTTTGGTTTTATTAACGTCACACAAGAAGCAACATGAGGGCTATTGGAGACGATTCGTAATTTTGAACTTCTGTCAAGTGACGCGGACGACACCTAAGCTGGAACCCCCTCTCCTAGCTTCCACGGGCTTTGGACCCCGACAGATTTATTGTGCATCAGCCTTGGCTACACTGAGGGCTCTGATGGCCCTCGACGAAAATTGCGGGCCTAGAGTCTGCAATCATGACCTCTAGGTCACCGTAGCCACAGAGAATTTTTAAATGATCCAAAACCTTTAAAAATGTGTTAATACGTTGTTTAAGAAGCTGATTTTTGGAAATACAGTGTGTATATTCTTTTAAGGAAATATTAAAAGTAATTTGTGCTTTTAAGGCTGTATGGCAACACCCAATTTCTTCAAAAAGTTTGGCAACAATATTGAGTTTACAAAGTTTAAACTCGATCTACGATTGTACTTATTTCCAATGTTGGGATTGATTTTGTTGGATATTTAATTTCTGTTAGATATATTTCATTTTATTATTTAGAATTTATGTTTTGTTGAAGTCATGGCTAACAGGAAAAATCGAAGTTCTGTTTGAAAATATAAGTTTAGGGAAAAACGATACATGAAGACTATGGATGAGAAGAACATTGATGGATGTGTTATAACAAGAGTGAGTGAAACTAAACTTCAGTCACATTCAAAAACAATATGTAATTCGGAAGCTGAAGATCATAACATGATAATTAATTTAAAAATTTTAAATAATTTTATTTCCTCATTTAATTGTCATTTCAATATGGAATAAAACATTTCGAAGAATCAGTATTTGGCTTAGCATTTAATTTGACACTAAAATGTGCAAACTGCGAATGTTCCATTTCTTTTTGTACATCTCCAAAAGTGAACAAAATGCACAGCATCGACCTTGCTTTTTTTTTTTTTTGCTTGAGAATTATTTGAAAGGAACATTCTGCTGTAAAGAAGCTGTGTTCATTTATAAATTTGAACATTCCATTTAAGACGGCTTACAGATGTCTGGAAAAAATTTGGAGAATACGTCCAATAATGTGGCGCATTAAATTATGAATGAGCTTCGACTGAGATTAACGAGAAAAATAATTTTGATGAAGTTGCTCAATGTGGCTTGTCAGTCGATGGAACATGTCAGCGAAGGACATTTGTTTCTGAATGGATGTTTTAGTGCCACATCCATAGATACTGGCAAAGTTCTGGACATTAAAATAATGTCATTAATTTGCAGATTTTGACAAAAAAAAAAAAAATCCTGAAGATAGAATTTTTCATAAGTGTGTGAAACATGTGGGAATCATCCGAACCCGTCGCTGTCTATCGCATGTTTGAAATATCAACTCACACGCGAAAATTAAAATTTGTACATTTTTATGGGGATGTGGATTCGAAAAGTTTTGATGCTAATAGAAATATTTATGTGGAAAATAGTGTCATAAAGTTTGAATGTATCGGGCACATTTAAAAGCGTATTGGTTTAAAGCTTCAAAATGTGAAATCGAAACTAAAAGGTCGAAGAGGTCGAGGAAAACTGATTGGCAGTTTTTTTTTTTTTTTTTTGATTAACTGCAAAATTGCAATGGTATTTCTATCAGAAACAAAGTGAATAGTTTATAAAGGTTGTAAAATGCTTTAATTTCTACCTTTTTCCATAGCTGTTCAAACAGAAATCAGTCCATGTATGGCCAGTGTCCAGTTGGTCCCGATAGGTGGTTCAAATTGATATAGGTAAAGGATTACCGAAAAACGTAATGAACATTATTAAATCTCATTATATGATCCTATGCCACAAGCACTTATTTAATAATTTTGCATGGGAAAACACAGAATACTAATGAAAGTTTTAATGTCATTTTGTGTAAATTTATACCGAAAGAAGTTTTCGTTGAGAGTTACAAAATCTTCGATTAGGTGCCTACTTGGCCGTCATATAATTTAATAAGAGGTTCGATGTTTTAAACGCAGCTGATGTGCAAGTAAGAACAAATACATTGATAGGGTTTGCTCAACTTGATTAAAAGTGAATAACTAAATCGAGACAGCATTCATCATATAGTGTGATAATTGCCCTGAAAAAAATAGACCTAAAAAGAAAAAAAAATCTGCCAAGTATGAGATGCTTGAAGGTGCAACATACAAATCTGGGAAAATTTAACCAACTACACAAGTAAGTTAATGTAAATGTACAATAGTTTAAACTTTAAATGCAAATGTGTCTTTTCTCAAATGTTTTTATGCATAATGTGTGCACGTGACAATGTTAACAGAAAGTGTTATGAATGAAATTGAATGAAATTTTCTGAATTTTTTATTGTATGAAATTTTCTGAACCATATATCTGTATTATTTTCTAGGGAATGAATTAAAATAATTTTTACTGTATGAATATTCTTTAAGTTAATACTTGTTATTTAAAAAAAAAATTGCTTTGTAAATATATCTAACTTTTCATACTATTTACTCGATCAGCTGTATTTTTTTTTTTTATTTTTCAGTAAAATTTTAAGATGTTTATATATCTTCTAGATAAATTCATGTATTTTATTTCAATATTACTTTTATTGATATAGGTCATTTATTTTTGTCTCTAGATGCTTTGCAGTTTTTACAAAAATTTGTAAAAATTACACTCGTGTGTATCAGTTTTGAAACAAAAAGATATTTTATTTAAAATATTAGTGGATCGGTTTTAAAGTTTATAGGTGTTGATTCCCAAATATGTATGTATAATGTTTTTGTATTGTATTTTTTAAAAAGTACTCCGAACGTGTTCGGATACTCTTAAAATATTTAAAAAGACAAAAAGAAGAGTTGAATCAAAATAAAAAATAAATGAAAAAATAGAACCCGGAAAACCATAAGGCAATTTCAGTCTGAGGACCGAATAAGAGAATTAAACTAGTTTAATGGTAACAACCTTCCCTCTTGACGATTTGGAGGCTGATTTGGAAGTATCCAAAATACAAAGGAACACAATGATGCAAAAATAAAAGAATTAAAATTTATCATTCACAAATATTTAAAAAATCTATTGGAATCAATAACGCAAACTTTACTTTCGAAAAAATTCAAAGATTCAAAAAGATGAGTCGATAAATAAAATATTCTTCAAAAAGAAATGAAGTATTTCAAAACAGATACTAATTACTAGAAGCGAAAAATACAAAACATCTTCACCTCTATAAATTCAAAAAGGATGCAAGCTGTTGTTTGTTTCGTAGAAGAGTAAAATGGCCCAAAGAATGCATAAGAAGTGCAAACTAACAAGCTATCTGGTGTCACAAAGATCATATTCAAGTTCTGATTGGATTTGTTGGCGTCATTTTGCGTCAAGTTGTCACCGTCGGTGAGACTTGGATTCATCATGATGCAACGGAAATCAATCAAAAATAAAATTTTGAGTTGCTTCCATTGAATCTTTTTTTAAACATGGCAAAATCGTTTCATCGCCTGGAAAAGTTGTGACGAAGGATTTTTGAGGTGTGAAAAGCATCATGATCACTAATATGCGTAGCTGGGTCTTAGACAGGTGTTTAGTGAGTCATGATGCTTACTAAAAGCAAAACATTTTTATGCTAAAGGCAGCATCTCTTGGAATTTCTAAGGACTTTACCACGACTCATGTAAATGATTCCGACATCATTACTTTATAGAGAGCAGTATATTTTAAGTGCCAAACATTTTTCGTTGAATCAAACCTTTATTTTTTTACCTTTATTATTTATGTTGCTTACTGCATCTTTCTTTTTTATTATTTAACTCATTTATAACCTTCCTTGTTAAACTTTAAGAAACATGTATTTATAAAATATTTCAAGAACTCTGTATTATTAGCTGATTTACATGCTTAAACCATTTGAACATTTTTAAATATTAAGGTGTTTTTCTACCTAAAAATATGTTTATAATTTGAGAACCGCTGTTTTACATTAGGTACAACATTATTAAATTTTAAACTTTTGTGGGTGATTGCCAGCTTAATACTGCACTAACTTTACAAAACACCAATTGAAATTTCATCTCTTCACACAGATGAATTTTTCAAATAAAACTATGAAGAGTAAATTGTCCGAGGCAAAACTTGACCGTGATATACTGTGCGCCAGAACTTACCATAGTGGAAAGTTGGTGTACGTTATGAACAGCATCAAGTAATTCATACTTCTTTCTGGGTTTTTAACAGGTATAAATACCGTATCATTTGGATCGAATTATTTCTGGATTAAATTACTAAAAATTTAAAACATCGGAAATTCACGCTTTTCAACTTTCCTTTAAAAATTCGTCAAAATTTCGCTAATTAATTTTTTTAAAAAAAAGGATCTTTCGTAAAGAACTCAAATTGGATCCTCCGATGTTACACTCGAGAGATAAATCACAAAAATCGATTCAATATTAAATTTTATAAAATCATAGTGAATTTCAAAAAATTCGATTCGAAATGCACATCATCTTCACCAATAGTTTCAATGTGTCATATTTCTTGCGTCTGAGTGTTTCCATTTTCGTGCCACACCGCCTATGAAAACAAGCATAACTTCTTTTTATTGTTACAGATAATTCTTTGTAAACACCCTTCTAGTTATTTCAAGGCAAATATACATTTTTTCTTAACATGTAAAATGAATTTTGAAAAAATATTTAGCAAAACTCTTAAAAAACATTGATTGATCCCTGGTTCTTTCTACATGAAATTTGCACAAAAATTTAAAAAATTACTTGAATATCTTCCACTTATTGTCAATTCAGAACATCTTTTTATTTAAAAATCAGTGATTATGTAAGCTCCCACCCCTTCCATGAATTATTTTGGGTTATTTTATAAAGTCTTTGGATTATTTTATGAAGTCTTATCTTCATTTAATCCATCCAATCTATTTTAAATATGTAAAAGGACATTATTAATTATTATTGAAGTTAAATTCGCGAGTCAATTGAAAGAGTAAATATGAATATGTTATGGTGTGATGAATTTTGAATGTCCAGAATTTAAATAGGATGGGTTTTTCTTATTGTTATTTCTTAAACAAATATAGCCTTTGCACGAACGAAACCTAACAACCTTTATTATTGAGCTAAAATCAACCTTTTCAATTAATTCAACTCTTTTGAATTCTTGCTGTTGATTCTTGTTATTATTTTTACATTTCCATCAAAATAATTAAGGATGCTAATTCATTCAACAGTTTCCTTATCTTCGAAGTGTTAACAATGACTGATTTCAATGAGCATTTATTAAAACAAATTGATTGGTCTTATAAAGTCTTCAATTTTTGTGTATTATAGCGTATCTTATACGAATATTCTTAAGAGTTTCCATTAGCTTTTTTTTCTTAATTCATGTGTGGAGCAACACGTGAAATGTTTCAAAACGGTAAAGATAAATGTACACTGTAACCAGTAATTTTTTTTTTTTTGATTTATTGTTTAACAAAATATCTCATTAAAATAATATAACAATGCAACAAAAACACACAGAAAAATAACTGATTGAACGACCAATCAGTTTTGTAAAAACGTTTCTTATTCGTTGATATTTTTAACACTACGGAGATGAGAAAAGGTACGTGAAGTGACCATCTTAGGATCAAGCGATTAAGCGATTTTATTTACAAAATCATCGCTAGAATTGCAATGTGTTGTTCTTTTCATTTATGTTCTTCTCAAGAAAAATAGTTTCATATGTTATACACCTATTTTCTTTTCACTAAAAACAAAATTATTTTTATTATTTATTTGAAAACATGAATGAATCTATAAATTGGTACACATAATACTTTATTTTCGTCGCTTATCGTTTCATCGATCTGTTACCCTAGTAAGTGTATTTTATTCAATCCGTTGTCGCAAAATTTTTCCTAACAAGCACCGGATAAAATTCACAAAACTCTTTTAAAAATCTTTATCATTCATGAATCAAAATACAACCTATTTTTAATCACCACTTTTGTTCATTTTATTATATAACTTTTTTGTAGCCTTTGGTATATATCAGGAATGCATGCAACGCGTATTTTTTGTGCTCTATATTTGAGTTCAATTACTTGAATTTATAAGAAGTCTTAGGACTTTTAAAGCGCAAAATTTTCAATCTCTCTCGAAAAATACATATTAGAGCATAATACTTTCTGAGCACTTAAGTGTCAAAAGCTTAACGATAATACCACCGAAATTCCAAGAGTTTTGAAGAAAACACTAAATCTTGTTAAATTAGCTTTTTATATTTATATATTTTTCAATTGTAACTTCCTTTTTCTCAAAACAAAACATTTTAGTTAGCGCGCAAGATTTCTCAAAAACTATTAAACATATTAGTTTAAAATTTCACACGTTTGTCAAATATTTTTTTTGAATTATGCATCAATGTTTGGATAAATTACTTAGAGAAATAATCTACATTAATTTTAATTGGACATAATCTAAAGGAATCGTAGTATTTCTAAATAATTGCATTAAATTTAATTAATTTAATTGCATTAAAGTTATTTTTTTTTTAAAAAAGTACTATTAATTTCAAAACTGAACATTTTTCTGCTAAATAACCTTACTTTTGTAAATTTTTATCTCAGTTGTACTTCAAAATCCTGCTCGTAACAAAATATTTATTTTTGTAATTTTGAATAAGTGTATGAAGTAAATAAATATGAATATTACATGGTAAATGTGTCACGTATCTGCTTTGTTTCTTTGGCAATGATATTTGAAAAATGATGTTTGTTCGTATACGGGGGTAATAAGTTAAGAATCATAAGACACCATCATTTTTGACTCCCCGTCTTAAGAGCTTGTTTAAACAAAGTTTTTTGCGATTATAAAGTTCTATCATTTACTTTGATGCAATTTCTTGTTTCTAATATATACTAATATAATACAGATTTTTATATGTATACTTCTTTTATAAGGAATAGGTAAGAGCTATAGTTTTAGCGAATACTTCTGTAAAAAAAGGATGTTTTTACGTTTTTATATCTTTATTCAGACTAGAACTAAAGTGCTGAAAATTTTTCATAATAATCTTTTATTTTATCTCTTTCATGTTAATATTTTTTTAGGTTAAAAAATAATTCGTTTCTTCATTTTTTTTATGTTTGTGAAAATGTGTTATTATTTTCGTTCAATCAATTAATGTACATTTTAATTTTATTAATTGCGAGTAGAATGCAACTGAGACTCCTTTCGGTTAAGAAAATAATTTTACTATAAAAAAGTTGCTTTTATATTTTAATCACATGAAGGCATCGTTAATAGAAATAATTTGAATTCGGACAGTTTGTTTAGTTAACTCACTTCGACATTAAATTACTGAAACAAAAGAGTGGAATTTACGATCCTGAAATACTCGAGTGATCTGACCTTTCTCCCGCGTGATTTGTCGTATTTTTTAAACATGGTTAACGCGATTCAAAATTTTCTTTTCTCCGCCTACACTTTTCCTTGTCATTCCCTTTCCCCTTTTCTTCCTATCAAATACTGTCCTTATGCTAAGAGAATCGAAACGCTAAAATATTTGATTGAAAACAAAAGCACGAAAAGCGGTTTTATTAATTATTAATTTAACTATTGTAAAATAGAGAATAAACAAACTTGTGATTTAAAAACTGAGTTAGGATTATTTATTTTTATTGAAGCGCTAACTGATTAGAATACATTCCTCTTAAAATATATTAACTTTGACTTTATTAAGAGAATGAAAAATGACTGATTAATTTTTCTTGAAGAGAAGGTTAAAATAAAACTTTTTGTAGTCATATCCAGTATACATTAAATAATGGAATGAAATTTTCCTGTATTTATTTGAAGTCAGAATCGATAGAAGTTTAACAAAATATGAAAGGACGTTAAAGTGGCAGACAAATAAGTTGAGAAAATAAATTACCGAATGAAATTTTTTAATAAATATTTGAGTCGCATGTTGTATAATTCGCCAGAAAAGTGATAAAAGATTGAGGTATGAAATTGCTTTAGACGAAATATTGTTACAAATATGTTACTAAATTACACTTACATGATGCAAGAATTGCTTACAAATATTCTTTGTTTTAAAAAAATTATTTCACAAAAGAAAATTTAATCCATTAATGCTTCGAATGAAATGCCCTCTTACATTTCATTAAACCTACAATGATTTTAAGTATCAGATGTTGCCCTCAATTCAATCATACGGGCAATGAGGAATCTTTGTTGTTTACACTCCCCGGGGGCTGTCAGAAACTTCGGTCGATCTGTTGACTTTTCTTTGAAAGATGCCAGGCAAGAAAGTCGATGAAGACTTTTGCGTGCAATCATGAAAGGAAATCCAATTGATCCACACTTGGCAAACAAAAATAACTGAATTCCGTTCATTGAGAATTGCCTTTTCTCGACAAAGATTAGTTATGATGGATATAAGATTCTGTGGCGCTAAGGCATAAATAATAAAAATGCAATTAATTGTGCTGAAGTATGGATATTATGCTGTATTTATACTTGAATCTCAAAATTATCAAACCATTATTTATTATTGCAATCGAAAAGTTTTGTGCGTAAAATTTTGTTCAAGAAGTTGAAATTATAATATGCTTATCACTGAGTTTGTATATCGGTTATAACTGTAATATTTCGAAATCCTCGATATAAATAGATAAAAAATTCCATTTTTAAAAACAATTTAAAATTATAAATATCACAAAATTTTTTTTCTTTATATTTCTAATATGATTTAGTTTAATTTGAATATTTTATATCCATTTCATTTTAAATACAACACTGTTGTGAAAATGCATAGTTATAAAGGAGTTATTTTGGTTTATTTAAAATAGCATCAAGCTAGTGCAGAGTATTAATAGTGATTATCAAAGAATTATCTACTAAAATACGATTCCCGAGAAAATTACTGACTAATAGGTAGCCATTTCTATATTTTAATGATTCTTATTATGTTATGATTTCTAATAAGCAAATATTTGTCTCGTTTGCTGTCTTAGAAAATATCTCTCACACATATTACTCTGAAATACAGTCACACAAAATAACTACACTGAAATTGGATTTAGTTGAAAGTGGACTGCATTGAAATACATAAAAGTGGGACTCAAATTTCCTAAAGTTACAAAATACGAAATTTGAGAAACGCATGTTATCCTTTCTGAAGTTACTTAATTATTTCTTCATTACAAAGTATCATAAGATAAGCATAAGATTAACTACTACAACACGCATGCGCCTTACATTTTCCTCATGTTTCAAGGCGATAGTACTATGTAGCAAATAGAGGGTAGCATTTTTTGCGATAATACTTTAGAGTAAGGGTCCGCTAAGTTGTCGATCCAATGTAGGGGGTCGATTAGGGAATGCCAGTATGTACAATTTTCGTTTAGAATGCCATTTGTAATTACAATATAGTTAATGAAGTTTTTATAATCGATTAAAGTTTATTTAATTTCTCATTTTTGAATTTTTTAAAAATAATTATATATATTTTTGTTTCGTGATGAGTTCTCATTCTCAGACTTATCAGAAATGATTCTTGCTTCATTTTGCTACAAGATGGTCAAAATTAAAGCACATCCCCTTAAATCACGATTGTTTGATAAGCTTTGCGAGGAAAACGATGAGCTATTAAACCAATTATTATTTCATACCTAAATACGATAGTTGTCAAGAGGTGGATGTTGATAAAATCTTGTTGAATTGTTTAAACAGTGACAGAATTTCTTACTGAAATTAATCCAACCTTTAGAGACGTATTGTAAAAGAATAAAAATATTTCTTATTCGGCCGATGTATTTGTTAAGTTCAATGATATTCAAACATGATACCAAGGAAAAGATATTACATTAATTCAAGCACGCAAAATTATTTTAAGTTTTCAAGTTAAATTAAAGTTGTTTAAGTCTTCATTGTGATATAAAGATTTTCAATACTTTTGAAATTTATGCCAATTGGATATAACTGACGTAGAATTGGAAATACATACAAATCATCTCGAAAAATTAAGCGATGATTTTAAATTACGCTCAATAATATAGATATCCCAGAATCGACTATCACGCCACTTTCTGCTTAAGTTGAAAATAACGACAGTCATTTGCAAGATGAAGTCATTGAATTATTATTTGACGAAGTAAAGATGCTTTTTATTAATTTAATTGTGAGTTAATTTTTTACGAATATAAATATTACGCAAAAATATTAAAAACTAATTATATGACATTTCTCTTTTTAATTGCATTCCCAAGCTGATATGGGGTTGAATCTGGCTTCTGTCATGTTAATTCTATTTTATCAAAGATTAGAAATAAATGGAATATGGAGCTCTGAGGCGAAGTAAGACTGAAATTAACAAATTTCAAACCAAATATAGCTAATCTAGGTACGAATCATCAGACTCATCCTTCTCATTCATTTAATAAAAATTTTGATTTTTCAAAAGAGAAAAAAAAAAACTGTTTCTGAAATGATTTAATTTTGTTAAGGAACAGGTACGTTTTTTCTTCTTTTTTTGTCATTTTTATTGAGAGGTTGATCAGAAAATTATAAAAGATTTGGGGGTCGATGATCAAAATAGGAGGGCGTCTCCTTCCTTAGAAGGTTAATGATTCATCAGTAGCTTGATGACAGAATAGTTCCAGCACTGTCTCTCAATTAAATTGGAGATTGTGATATCATCTCAGCAGAAAGCAGTCATTGACTAGTAGAACTTCCAAGATCTGTTTATAGAGAAGGGAAATACTTTAAAAATGATAGAAATACTCTAGGTTTACCTAACTTTGTAAGTGTAACGCATATAATACCGCTATACCTGACCGGTAATGATCGCGAGATTAATGGTGTGATATATTTAACTTAAACCAATGTTAATCGGGCTCAAGTCCCTTTTGCATAATTGATAAATCTCTGAAAAAATTAGGGGTTATGGCACGTTAAATAAAATAGAATTTTAAAATCCTCATGTGGTAGATAAAAGCGTTAGCACTTATATTAGTCATTGTCGGGAAATTGCGGACGGTATTGCTTTCGTGGAATGGGTTCGAGTCCTGGTGTTATTAAAGACATCTGTATAACGGGGCTGATGTATATTAAATCTGTCCATGCTCTAATTCCTCCCACTGTTATAGGGCAGATGTTTGAAGAAAGAGGTTCCAGCTCAGGTGTCGTCTTAATCATTTGAGCGAAGTTTATATTTACGAAGTTATTCACCAATAACACTCGATGTTGTTTCTAAATGCGACGTTAAAGAACAATCAATCGATCAGCCTCATGCAGTGTAATCCATAAATTAGGAGAGTGAGATACCTACTCGGGTATATTCTCTTCTTCAGATCATCACATTAGCCTCGGGATGTTCTCGGGAAATGTTTGTTTGAAATTTGCCAAATTTGTCTCCTTTAGGCTGTGACATCCTAAAAGTAGTGTAGTAAACTTTATGGTTGGAAAGTCCTATATTCAAACCTAATCGTTATTCAGAGTAATGATTTTTTCCATGTTTAACTGAATGTTCGGGAGGAAGGGGGAGTCAAAGTAATCTCGTGGAATAACGTACATATACAAATGTATTAAAGGTGCGAGTCTTAAGCTCCTTCTAATAGCTTCATTATGTTTGAAGTATAACAAACACAATTAATTGACGTTCTTTTGCTTTAATTTGATATTTATTTTACGTGAAAGATGCTTGTGTAATAATGATTTGTTTAAAGTAATATTGCCGTTGATAACATACAAAAGATTTTCTTTTTTTACAATAATATTTGGAGGTACATTATTTCATTAGCAACATCTAAAATTTACTGATGATTCGATTTCTAAGGGTTAGAAAGAAACAAATAGTTCATTTTACTGCATTTTTTTGAGTAATTATAATTTCAGTATATCACTCGAACGTAATAAATGTTTCTCCTGCATTAGTTAAATGTCTTTTGTATAAATATCGCTTCTATCTCACTAGATACAAATTTCTTTGTCAATTAGGTTTATTACTCACAGAATTAAATATTTCAATTAAAAGAGAAATATTTAACCTTCTGTTACAAAAAAAAGGAAAACAAATTTTTATCTCCATAAGTTTTATAACATAAATTTTCTAGAAAGACCAGTGAGTTTTATTTATAGCTGATTGCATTCATAATATGTGTACCAAACATACGGAATCGAAAATATTCCTTTTCACTTCACGCCATGTAATGGGGGTATTAAAAGGTTTTTTAAAGAAAACACTCACAAAGCAAATCAGATTCTCAATAGTGTCTTCAAGCTCATAATTATAAAAAATGCACTTTTTATATGGTTATTTATTACAAAAGACCCATTTAATAGCAAAGAAATATTTTAAGGTTATTATTTCATAAATTACACATATATCAAGTGTTATATAATAAAATAGTTTAAATCGATATGCGAAACAGAAATTTCTTGGGGTAATCAACATTTTCAAAAGTTTTAAGATACATTTAGCAATCAGGACACTTAAATTTAAAGCTATTTGAAATCCTTTCCTTAAATTATATGGAATGAATAATTTATCAAAATAACAGTTACGAAGCAGGGTGAATAAATTATATATTTAACCATAAAAAAGCTCTTCATTTGCATTCGGAGTTTAATGGAATAAAATTATGAAAAATAGTGGGAAGAAATAAGGATTATAAATAACAAAGAGATACAAATTTCAATATTATTACTAGAATACATATCTACCAGAAAAGGAAATACGCATTTATACTTCATTTTTAAATTCTAATATATTCCTTAAGATACAACTAATTACTATATTTACATTTCTAAGGCAGTCTTTTCTAAAGTTAAGGAATAGATTTAGAGTTTGGAACACTTTTTTAGTTAGAAAAGATTCTCAATATTATGAATATTAATAGAATTCTAATATAAGTAGAATTTTTTCTGCTTTTATACAGCATATAGCAATTGATTATAATACTACGCCTTTAAAATTAAGAAATACTTAGTCTAAGGGAATTCTTGTTTCACATAAAAAGTTAACATCCCTGTTCAGATTAAATTATGGGAAAATGGAGCATTTTTTTTTAAAAAAGGGAGAGAGATAAAATTATTCAGATATAAATGAGTATATATATATATATACGTGTGTGAGTGAGTGAGTGTGTGTGCGTGTTTGTGTGTTTTAATTATGTATTAGAAGAATAGAAAAATACACAATTACAAAATACAGCTGGAGTATTCTATAATTATACAATATCCCCATCAACAAAATATATTATTAAAAATGGTTATAACACCAGTTAGTGATTATAAAATTTTGAAAATTTGAAAATCTTCATCTAAGAAAAATTAAAAGGAAAAACACCAAAAATGGATAACTCTTTGAAAAACCATTCGCAAAAATCAAAATCTACAAAATAAAAATCAGAAGTTAAGAAACTTAAAAGAAACCAAACATAACACTGCACTTTTATTAATATTAACAACAGTAATACATATAAATACAAATAAATTAAACACTTTACAAAATGCTAGCTATTCAAATTTAGAAAAAATAATTATTCACTTTATTTCACTTTTACATTATAATCATTTACATTTACATCATTTCCAGTCATAAAAATACTTGAAAAATCTTAAGAAATTAGTCAAAAATGAGCAGCGTAAGTAAACACCGTCCATCTTCGCACGAGCATAAAATGTTCCGGCGTTTCCAGAATGCAAACACTAAACTGTAAAAAACTATTTTCAAAATTTTGCCAGAATGCAACTTTGAATTCTAGAAAAATCCAGAAAACAATAGGAGACAATATATATATATATATAAACTCAACACTTTTTTCACTATTTTAAAATAGCATGGCTCACCAACATACTTTTTTGATTGAGAATCGTGATGTCGATTGTAACTCGTGATCGCTGCAACTTTCCTACTGCTAGAATTTTCATGGCAATTCAAACTGTCGAAATTTTTCAGAAGCTCTGAAATCTTGTTTCCCCCTAAGATACGTATTAACTGCCTTTTGATTTAGTGTTCTCTTGATGTCTTTTTACTCTTCAAATTTTTCTGCTTAAATCGGCTGGCGAATTTATTGTTGTCCATTCGTCTTAAAAATGTTGTTTGAAGTGGTAGGAGCTCAACGTTTCATTTGATCCGAGATATTCAGTTTTTTAAATCTTCAGAAGACTCGATTTTTAACCCTGATGTCCCCTTGTCGAAATATGTTGCAAGTTCTTGATAAAAATCGTTCCAAATGGAGCTATAAATTTTTTGATGTGGTAAATAACTGGCGAAACTTTTCTGGCGTTAATTTAAATCTTTTTAGCAGCTGTTTTTGGTGTGATATTTGCTATTTCGTCTGGTTCACTTGCGACGATGTGAGAATTTTCTGAAGGCCAGAGTCCTAACAGATATGAAACCCAGTGTTCTTTTCGAATGGTTAAAAGTTGCACTTGACATTCGAATAAGATTAAATATGAAGTAACATCTTTAACTTCATATTTATGGAGAAATTTGGATATTTCTTTACCTAGTTATTTTGAATAGTCGATTTCTTCATCCGTTGTGTGTAATTTGTGTTGAATTTCTAATTTGAATCACTAGTTCAATTTCGTGTTGATCTTGACGTTGTTTTTAGATCAATGAAATCACAACACTTAAGTTTATAATATATCAGATTTGAAAATGTTCGACATATTATTTGAAAATATTTTTTATTTTACAGTACCTGGTCTCTTTGTGATTTGATTAATCCGATTTTCGGACACTGAATTTTTTTTTCACACTTAAATCTTTCAGGGATCGACATCTTTATGATAGAAAAATAAACACAATTTAGATAATTACTAACATGAAGAGGCAATTGATGCATGTTTATGATTATACTATCTCGTCGTCGTAGATAAACTATGGTAATGAATATGAATGAGGCATACATTTTCTCAGAAGTGGGATGTTCATCTGGATCGCGGCTATCATATTTCTCTTGGGAAGACTATCGTCACTGGAAACTGGCAATTCTTGCTGTAGAGGGTATGCCCACATTCGCATTTGCATCCCGGAAATTGTTTTGATCTCTGGGAGAATGTCTATTTTTTTTTTCTTGTAGATGTTCATCGCTGCTATCCGGTGCTGAGCTTAAGACTTTTCTCTGCATCTCGAGCGAATCTCTCATAATTTGTATTTATTGCTGCCAAACTCCAACAATTTTAGGTGGTATCTGTAGAGTTCAAAAGAATCTCCACTGATACCGTTTACTTAAATAACGTTAAAGTAGGGAGGGTTGTCTAAGGTATAATTCTATAAGAAAATTGATTGTACTATGAATATAAAACTTACTAACATATTTTTAACTCCTAAATTTAGGAAATTCTGTATCAAAATTAGAAACGTTGACTAATGGTTTCAGTACAAAAAAATTTCAAATGTTTCAATATTTTTCCAAAATTGTTTTTTGGAAAAATCTTACAAAATATGCTTCACATTACTATAAATATTTTTGATAAGACAATTATCATTGAAAATAACTACTAAATTATGAATTAAGTAAAATATATTTACTCTATAGTAGTGACTTTGAATATTTATATAATTCTTTAATTTTAGATGATTTAATTAATTTTATCATCATTAATTAGAAATAAATTAAAATAAATATTTCTACATCTTATGAGAAATTTAAATTTCTAATTAACCTTGTTTTAAAAGAAAGTTATACTAATCATAATGAAACAGACTGTAAACAAATTTATAGTATACCTCTAGGGGTCTAATATTTCTCTTCCTAATATTTGTTTACATTTCTTTGAAAATTATTTTATAGACATTTATAATTTCAGATTGTTTAGATATATTTATGATCTTATAATTTTTCAAATTAATCTCAATCCAGATGTTATACCAGATTTATTTCTTATAATCAATCATATTTAAATCTGATTAAAGCTAATGTAAATTCTTATGAAGCACAGATATGTTTAGATGTTAATTTAAAAATTGTTTATTATAGGATTATTGGTAATATATGTGACAAGAGAGATAACAACTTTTTGTAATAATTACAGTGCCATTTTTTATAGTAATTAAAATTTAAATATATGTAATGCCTTTAAATTTTCAAAATAACTATAATAATTTGTGTATTACTTCTGGAAAGGTTGAATATCCTATTAATTTTTAAAAAGGAATTTAGGATAAAAAAATTATAAAAAGACAAATTTTTTAAAATTATTTTTTTTCTTTTATTTTTTATTTATATTTACTTCTTTTATTCTACTTTTTTCTCTTTTTACTTATTTTTTATATAAATTTTTTAATAAAATTTTTTCATTCATATATGTCTATATTTAGGCTCTCATTTTACATTTGCTTATCATACAATAGTATATTAGTGCTAAAATATAATTTTACTTATATTTTAGATTTATGTGCTCTGATTTAAATTCTGGATATGATTTCTATTGAAACATGTTATTGCGTGCCTGTAGAGAGAGCTTTGCAAGGGCCTGGTGTTGAGTATTGTTTTCAAGACACCGCAATGAGAGAGAAACACTCCAAAGAGAGAGCGATTTCAGAAATTCATCACATTTAAGGGATTCGCTAAAAGTAAATTGCCGTGCTCACCGACTTAATGGGATAAAAGTATGTTATAATAAAAATTAATTGCTATTGTTAACTGCGTTCCTTCATTTTTCTGATGTTTTTAAACAAAATGGTAATTAAAAGCCAAAATAAGGGTAAAAAGTTAAGTAATTAGTAAAAGTGAAGAAGATATTAGCTAAGAAAGGGAAAATGAAGTTTATAAATCAGAAGTGGAAATGATATATAAGTAGTAAACATCACATGTGTGTATTACGTGTTTCTTGATATATAGAATCTGCGGAAATTAAAATTATAATGTATATTTCACCCTGATATACTTGCGTTCTCTAAGTAAGGGATTTATGATACTGAGATGCCCAAAAGATATTTTCTTCTTCCCATATAATTTCTGTATTTGGTAAAACATTATCATCATTAAAGATATTCCTGTCGCCCGAAGGATTCGCCTGCAGGAATGGAAAACATTACGTTGCATAAAAAGCAAGAAAACCAATAAGCAGCTAACGAAATGAGAAACTTTGAAGCGAATTATGTATTTTGCTCTCAAACTTGCTAAAGATATGTATTTGAATACTTATGAATTCCAAAACATGTTGAGCTTAGGAAATTTGTTTCAATTATTTTTAAAAAGAAGCGAATTCTTATTTTTCAATACTCTATTCTTTAGTAATTCCTAGTGCATAATTGATACCAAATCTCCTCTCATAGTTCATTAACCTTTTGCGTTTTCATTATGTTCCTTAATCATTTTATTTTCAAAAAATATTTAGAATTCAATTAAAATATGTGTTGCGTAATATCATCATACAAAATTTTCTTAGAAATAAATTTATATTCAAATAACAAAAGTTATCTAATACTACAAAAATAGTTCTTATTGATTTACTATAAATTTCAAGAGATTTTTATATTACAAATTTCATTAGCAAAAAATTGCTTAGAAAATCAAATAAATTTTGTTCCTTTTCTTGTTTGTAAGCAGCTTGTACTAAATTAATTGATTCAAAATTAGAAGAAAAAAAATTGACTGATCTGAGTTTATTCCCTGACATGATGTTTATTAAGTAAAAATGTGGGGGCTTAATTCTAAGCATTTTAATGGTGACATTTAAATTGTTGTTATTGGTTATTCTATTAACGTCTCACTCGAAACAACAAGAAGGCTATTGTCGATCACCTCGTATTTTTGAACCTCGTTCAAGTGACGAGGACGACACTTAAGCTAGCACCTCCCTTTCCAAACGTTCACACCATGCCATTTGAAAGACTGGAGACCTAATGGAATTCAAATTCAATTCTCGACGAAAGCAACATCGGCTGAAAGTTCGTTACCATGACCATCTTTTAAAATAACAAGTCTTAGTCAAGATCGCAAAGGCTGGGAAGCTACGATCTGATGGCTGATAAATGGCTGACATAAATCTGAAATTCCTAAAGTATTGCATTACAATTTTATTATCTTATTTGAAATTTATAAATCAAGAGAATTTTTTTAGATGCTTATATATATGCTAGATTGGATAAAATTCAGATTTTCTGGATAAAATTGAGATCGCACATTTTCTGATGGATTTTTATGTATCTGTTAGCAGGTTTCATACGAAAAATGGAAATGTAAGCTTTCGTTATTTCGATGGTATACATATCTTCCGTGACAGCTTTGAAATTCTTTTGCAACAGCACACAGAAAATAACCATTCTCAGACATATAGTGGTAGTTTGCCGAATTTCAATTGTAGCTTTAAATCTGGAATCATTTTCACAGCTAATATATATATATATATATTTTGTCCTGGAAATCAAATATCGGTATTTTAATCAAACGAAAATTTATATTGATTTCTTACAAAAAATAGTGGTAGTCAAATCGTAATTAAGTGGTATGTATGCTTTTTTGACCAAGAAATTTAGAATTTTTACCTAAATATTCTACTCATTAAAATATTACCGAATTATCATTTTTCTCCCTTAGTTTAATAAATTTTGAGGTGAACATTTTATCATTTCTGTAATTACTGAATTTAAAGGAGCAGTTAATAATATTATTTTATGCCTTACAGATAATGATAGATGCATACTCAATTTTGTGAACCTATCACACGCACGAACAAATATGAAAACTCTGGTTCCATTTGTGCTCTGCTGTCATCCGTTTTTTTTCCTCCTAATTCATTTTCAATAATAACATAAGAATGACGCCCTAATGGCATTTTAAATCAAGCATTCTGTGAAGCATCCCCTTCTCTTCACTTCTGAGGTTTTGAGTAATTCAGATGCAATCAACGAAATAAAAAAAAAGAAAAAACTGGTAAAAAATGACCTTCTTAAAACGAGTTTTCTTTCAAACTTCACATTTTACTTGAGATAATTTTAAAGCCTTAAATTTTAAGAATAAAAAGGAAAATTGTGCAGAATTTAATTTATTCAATAATCAGTTTTAATAATTTAGTTTATTATTTGACGTTTATTGAATTTATCATCTGAAATAAATACGCGTAAAACTTTCTAGCTCAATTAAGCATTATAAAGTGAATGAATATTGACTTACAAAAGAGGTAAAATAATTCATAATGCATTAAAAATTGACGACACATTTAAAAACCAAATCACAATGTAAGTGGCCTACGTTGCATATATCCATTTGTATCTTTTTTTTTTAATTGATGCGACGGATTCGGTGACCATTTAGCGACTTGGCGAGAAACTTAGAGAAAAATTTAATTCTTTAAATAACTAGTTATAATCAATTATTTTTATTAATTATAATCAAATTATCGTATTGAGATCCAAAACAATCGTTTACAGAAAATTTCTACTCAATTGAGCACTTTAAATGTGAGAAAAAAACTTTTAAAGTTTTGATCCTGACAAAGTTAGAATGTGAGTTAAAGAAAACCTATTAAAAATAGTTAACTGCAACAGACTAATTTTATTTTAAACTATGAATAATCAAAACTGGTTTAGTATAACGAATGTAGAGAACTAACTAAACCGTGCAAATAGATTGTAATTGGATCTAGTGTTACTGCATTAGCTTTATGGTGCAGCAACGCCAGATCCGAATGAGGAATAAATTATTGATTCCTAGCCTATCACCTTAACTTGCTCTCAGCAATATCCTATGCAATTAATTCAAATTCATTACTTCTTATCACTCATCAAGCCAGTATCTCCGATCTCTCTATCTAATAATTTCTTATTCAATTCATTTTTTATACAGAAATTCTAATTTTCATGTCACAGTTCCTTCACAAGAGGACGTTTTCAATTCAAATAACATAATCAAGCAGCACCAAAGGGTTAGTTGAGGTGGAAAATGTGGGAGAACCATTTCAAACCATCACTTCTTAAATCCCTCAAAAATAAAAATAAAAAAGATTCGTTCATTACCTTTATAAAGCAAAAATTACTTTTTAATCCTTTACATAACTGTAACAATTCATTACTGTTTCTCTCTTTCATAAAATAAGATTACGCAGTCCATCAAAATAACTACTGCATAGTAATAAAAATTCCCAATGAAATCAAATTCTAGTGTTGATTTTATAAGCCATGAAATGATTTATTTTGTTTCTAGAGATGGAAATCTTTATAAACAGGTATCGATAACATATATTACAATAGCGGAAATAATAAAGAGTATTAAAAATAATCAAAGGAGTCCGTTATATTATAAAATTTTATTAATTTATAGAAATAGTAACAGATTTTATGAGGGAAATAAAATCTGAGGTAAGCAGTTTTTCATCTTAAAACTAAATATATCTTTATCAAAAATTGCAGCATTTTATTCCACATGATTTCAATGGAGATGCCGTATTTCATTAAAGGTATAACAATTTGAGATTTAATTGATTTTAAATTTATACGTTTCTCTTATTTTAATAAATTGTTATGAAGACATTTTAATAATCTCTTATATATATGTGTATTTTCTTTTAAAGAAATTTCTTCGGTTTTGGAGAAGTTCTTTTTCCTGTCAGTTTACAATGCAACTATAAATCAATATGAAATATATTGAAGAATAACAGTAGTTTGTATAAAATATTCACTTGAGTAAAAAAGTCATTTAATACTTTACAGGACTTATAAATTTCACTTTTAGAGAAATAAAATTGAAACATTAAATGTTAAAGAAATGATCAAAAGTTTTTTTTTTTTTTTTTGATAGCAATAAATATTTAAAATAGATAATTAAAAACATTAAGTTACTTTAAAAATTCTTTTTATGAAACTATTTTGTGTTAGATTTATGTTTATATGTCTTAAAATGTTATAGTTTCCTTTTTTAATAATTATTAAAACAAAACAAAAAGAAGAGAAGATTTTATATAAAGTTTTGCAAAGAACAGATTTAGCCACCCAATATGCACTTTTTTTTATAATAATAAAAAAAGCACACCTTGGATGGTAATAAATAATAGCAAACCTTAAAATAATTATCATTAAATTAATTAAATATAAGAATTCAAGTAAACGATGAAATATTGATAAATGGACAATAGTAAACTTTTCCGATTTTCAAGTTAAAGGAAACGATCAATTATTAAATTGAATATTATATCAACTAAATGTAATTAAAATTAAAGCGAACGATAAATTATTGAATTGAATATGTGTAAGCTAAATGTAATTAAA
>BMAW01093680.1:569480-589159 GCA_019974015.1 Nephila pilipes
TGAATATGTGTAAGCTAAATGTAATTAAAATTGAAGCAAACGATAAAAATTGAAAGTGATCTGGTACGCCATAAGTGATCCATCTAAAATAATAGCTCTTTGGGTGTCTAATATAATTGTCATACATGAGAATGCATAAAGTTATACAGACACACACACAGAATATATACCTTTCCAATTCATACCTTTTTATTTAACTGAAATATGACTACGTTGAACAAACCAAAGTAAAACGATTATTTTTTAAGTAAAAAAATAAGAGATTACGACTAGAATAACAAACAAAAAGTATAAATAAACTCAGTATAAAAGTATAATAATATATTTTGTTACTACTTTTAACCTTCTCATCTTTTTTTAATGAATTTGAGATTTTTACGTGGCACACACATTCTTTTATTTTTCAAAAAATCAATACTAATCATCAACAATTTCCCGTTTATAAACAAAACAATACTTATAGCTTAATTATTATTATTTTTGGTATTTCTGAGATTTAGAAATCACTATCTTTACTTTTCGCTCTTCATAATTCTTTAGCAGAAGTATCTTTTTCCATAGATAGTCAATCTCTTAGGCAATTTTACTCAACACATGTGATTTAAAATTCCATTATATTTTACTTTTCAAACTCAGACTATGCTTGGAATTAATTAATTATTTTTTTTTCGATAAAAGCCTAAATGACTCTGAACTTTCTCGTGAGTAATTCCGGAACAAATTATTATAATTATACATTCTAAAATAACTTTTTGCTTGAAAAACTTCCTAATTACTTCCAAAGTGTAAATTATTTTTTTCTATAAATCATTTAAATGGATTACATTTACTTTTAAAAAAATGATCTACAGATATAAAAAAACAAGCTTCATTTTGTTCTTTTTCTTTAAAAAAAGAATTGCTTTATTCCATTTGGAAATAAAGCGATATATGAAGATTCATTTGAAATCCTCTTTCTACACAATAAAAATTAAAAACTCTATAAAAATCCTCTTATTTCTCAGCTGTTATTATAAGCATGATGTTTCAGAATATCATCTACTTTTAATTATTTTCTGAAATATATTTCTATACATTAAGTTTTATTACTTTTTTAAATTGAGGTTGGAACTGCCGATATGAAAAATGAAACCTATTCTATTTATTTCTATTTATTTTTTCAAAAAAAATTGAATGAAGTGTCATAAGAAATCCTCTTTTCTATTCAATAAATGTTAACTTCATGAAGAACTACTTATCTTGATATCTCTAGCTTCGATATTATTCACTCAATCTTCACATGATATCGCAGAATAGCATCTCTCTTTCATTATTTTATGGAATAAACAGGTACAAAAACTAAGATTTGCTTAGAAATGCTTAATTCAGATTTAAAGGGCCTTTATTTTGGAACTTTATTCAGATTTAAAACCAAGCATTATTATTTTAGTTTTCTATAAAATAATTTAATACCAACATTTAAAAAAGTACATTTTATTCACTTAATTTTAAAGCATTATTTACAAAGCAAACAATTTTATTTTGAATTAAATCTTTGTGTTAGCTATGTTATGTTTGACAAAGTTAAAGTT
This sequence comes from Nephila pilipes, assembly GCA_019974015.1. Classification (NCBI taxonomy): domain Eukaryota; kingdom Metazoa; phylum Arthropoda; class Arachnida; order Araneae; family Nephilidae; genus Nephila; species Nephila pilipes. The sequence continues at coordinate 571,052 of BMAW01093680.1, forward strand.
CAGCAATTTATCTTCTTGACATTTACTGTAATTACTACAAAACTCAGTTCCAGTTATTGTTGACACTAATCCTGAATCTGAAAATAAAGTAATTTATATAATGTTTTAGCTTACTGCAGAGAGAGTATTTGAAGTAAATGGTATAAAAGAAATAAAAACTGTATTTCGATTAGTATCATTTTTATTGTAATATAAACAAGGGTTTAGAAAAGAAGAGAAAGATTAATGACATGTTTTATGGCATGACATAATAGTTCAGGTTTTATGACGAAAATTGAAAATGATGCAAAATTTAATTTCGAAACAAAATTAGAAAGGAATGAAATACAGAAAAATGAATATAGTTTTTGTTCCAAATTTTTTTCCAAACAGATAATTTAAGTGATTTATTTCATGGAAACTTGTTAAAATCCCTTATAAGGACAAATATTGCTTTGAGTGTTTTTTATTTCATTGTATGTATCATTTAAAAATGTTTTTTTCAGACGTTAGAAGTTTTAAAGGCGAATATCTAGAATAAAATAACATTTTCAATCTTTATGTAGCGTAATATTCTTTCACTTTTAATCTTATTGAAAATTTTTGATTATTCTATTAAAACCATTTAATAATAATTCCATTTAACTATTTAAAGTAATTAATTTATGGTACTTAAGACAAAATATGTTGTCTTCAATTACGTTCATGAAGTATCACATACAGTATGGAGTAGCAGTCTGAAAGCTTTTAGAAACTCGTATAGTGGAGAAAATAGGCAACAAAATTCATATTTCACATGAAGTTTCACCATGAAGGGTTAGACCGATGACTAACGAATTTTCACTGGTACAACAGAAGTTATGTGCCGCACACAGTAGGAATTCCGCATGTGATTCATGTTCCGAATCATGATTCTGTTCAAAGTAGGAAAGCCATTTTTTTTGTTTCAGATAATAACTTAAAAACAAAGAGAAAAACAACAACAACAAAAAAAAAGACATGGAAGATCGAGAACTATTATGACTTTTGAGATCGTAAAGTCTGTAGAAATACCAAATACATGAAGCCCTTGAAGATAAACGATAAGCCACATCGATGTTCTCGGATTTTCGGAAATTCCAGAACTTCATCGAGGTTCTGTGAATGATAACTCTCATTTCCAGCAATATAGAGCAACTTGTCACACAGCAAAGGTAGTAACAAACCCTGTGAAAGATAATTTCTGAACCACCATAAGTAGGAATGCGCATGTTCAAGGGCCTTCACTATCTCCACATATGATCTGTTGTGATAATTTTTTCTTGAAATATCTTAGATCATAATTTTTTTAGACTTTCTCATCAACAACACAGGACTTTTTAGTATAAATTAGAAATCGTAAGTGCTGTAACATCAGCGATATGACTGCGAGTCGATGAGAATTTCCGTATGAGACTCAGACAATGATTACAAAATGACGATCACCGTCTTTCGGAAGCAATGGCTTAGAGAGAAATTTTGCATAGGTAGGAAGGGAGTTCTCCCATTTCAACTCATGTCTCAAAATTAATTGCACATTTCATCACTTTTTTTAAGATGAAAAGAATGTTTAAGAGGAGCACAGGATTTCGAGTATTAATTTTTCTGAAAATTTAAAAAAAAATCTGTATAAAAAGTTACGTTAAAAATTTTAGTACATAGCAGTGTTGCATCTCCAATACTTCTCCCCCTTCGTCACTAAACTACTGTCCTAAAATAATATTCGAAACTTAAATTTTATTTTGCTTCTATGTTAATTTCCGTTTGTGTTTTTAACCTTTGTTGCAATTAATGACAAAATAAATGGTTTCGTAAATTTTTAAAACGTATACTGTTTGACTGATCCACCCATGCATATAATTATGAAATATTTTCAAAATAAAATATTTAAATACATTACACTCTCTTACAAAAAATTGGGAATCTAAAATTGTTGAAGAACCGATCATAAAAATGAGAATATATATTTTTTTAAAAAATATTATTCGTTTCTCGAAATATCATCGATACTCGTAGTAACTATAAGATTATTGTTTTGTAAGCATTTGACACGATTTCGCTTCCGAATTTTTTCAGAAAATAAGCCAGATTCAAAAAGTAATATGTTGAAGCTCTCTCTTTTCAAACAAATATATTTATTTTCTAGTTAAAATACTACTGTATGCCACATCGCAATGAAATCGAAATTATTGATCCATTAGTGGGAATACCCTAAATGTATGACTGATCTTCCGGATTACTCTGTGTTTACACGCCGCTTAACTGAAAATGTTATTCTCCAAATGAGTTATAAGTAATTTGATATTTTCGACACGAATATCCAAAAGTTCTTTGCATTCATCCTTAAAATTTTCAAAACTTATTTAAATTTATTCCTAAGCTAATTGATTTTCTTTAATAACTTATCATTTTACTACATTTCATCAAACATTTATGCACGTTTCTAACCACAAGGCGTTCAATTAAATTTTGTTACACTTTTAAAAGAATGTTAATTCATTTCTGAGTGAAGTTTACATTGAGTTTGTTTAATGGTTATGTTAATATAAAGTTACACATTGGAAGAATGTTTCATTAAGACTGAATGAGTATAATTTCTCTAAAATAGTCTTTCAACAAATTCACCATTTTAATTAGTTTCCTTAAATATTCGTATTTAATATATTTTTATGCATCTTTAATTGGGTGATAATAGAATAGTTAAATTTCTAAAACACTGTTTTCCATTTTGTGTTCTACATCGTAAAGAATTATCTATTTTCGCATTCCACTAATTTAATGAGAATTTAATGTATTTGTATTCGATAAAATATAGGAAACCGCTTGATGATCATTGTGAATAATATCTACTTACTACAGGAAAATAATCTTTTATGCTATGAATATGAACTGAAGAAATAATTTGACATCAGGTTAATTTAAATTTATATAAATAAATGCGGTTGTCCAACAACATTCAGTAATAAATTATTTTTACAAACGAATAACTGATTGAAATAGAAAGTAAATTCCTGTTTTCATATCTAATGTCAAAAACCACAAACTCTGAATTCAATCTATTTTTTTTTAAATTTAACACCTTTATACACTAGAAACTTTCTATTTCAAATTCAATTTCTTTCTATTTCTATTTCAAACTATTTCAAAGTTCCTTAATAATAATTTTTATCTAGTGTTATAACTTGGTTTGAGATCAAATTGACATTTTACATGTCTCCAGTAAACCTTTTCTTACTTTTTTCTTGATATAACAAAACTCTGCGAACTTCAGAATCTTCCTGACAAATAAGTTATCAAAAAGACGGAAAAAGAAAACTGCAAGCAACCTAATTCTTTAAGATATTTGATGTAATTCATTAATTTTCGCAATAATTTATGTAAAATTTGTGTTAATATTTGTCTTTTTTGCAAACTTCATTGAATTAGGTAATTTTATTTTGCCTTATAAACAATGTATAAAGAAATATCAGTATTTTTTATTCTTCATAATACTACCAAATAGTAATAATATTTAATTTATATACATAGTTCCAGAAAAATATATTTATTTCAAAGTAAATATTGTCACTCTCTCTCTTTCTTTCTTTTGATAAAAACTAATTCTTTCAAAAAAAGTGAAATAAGAGATAATTGAAATTTTATCATAAAGCAGCAAAACAAGTATTAGTTTATAAACTTTATTTTAAGTCAATGTTTGAAATCGGAATTAAAATTGTATTATGCGCGTTCATAAAGTCCTAAGAAAGAAAGATGAATATAAAATAGGTTAAAACAATAAATTTCCTATAGATTTGACCAAATTATTTCTGACGAGTAATTTTTAAGTTCCACGCTAAGATTTGGAATTATCAGTAAGAACTTTCAACAACTTTTCTTTTTGTTCCGTATTTAATACTAATAATTGGGCGAGAGACAATAAAAAATAATTTAATTGCTTATTGTAGTAGAATTTCAAATGAAACAAACAACTTTGTGTGTGAATATCGTTAAGCCTTCCATTTCATATTACGTTGATAAAGTTACTAATAAAAAAAAACTAGTTTTAGTCAAATTTTAAGATCTTTATCCCTTTCAAACTTAAATACTGAAATTTCGAGGGTACAATTGCCGCTTCTGATTAGAGTTTCATTGAAAAAATTTGAAAATTACGAGTTAAACTGTATGTTAGCTAAATGAGTTTTTTTCGTAACTAATGGGAAGAAACTAAATTTATGAATATTTTCGAAATTCCTATCTAACTTTGTAATGAAATTTGCCCGAAAGCTTTTAAGACTTGATGAATATTGATTTTTTAATATTCATAATGTATTTTAATATTATTGAATGAATAGGGCGTAATTTAAGGAAAACAATTTTAAAATATTTCATGGCATCTTAAAGTGTGACTCTCGTAATAAGTCTAGGAAATATAGATTCTTATTTAAAAATTAATTTCCAAATTTTAAGGAATTATTTTCTTTTCTTCCCCATTTTATTTATATAGGAAAAATCATTGTATAATTTGTGTTGTTTTTATAAAAGCATTTGTGTATTCCAAAGTGCATTCTTTGTTCCATCAACTGAAAGATGTCTCGTTGAAACTACGCTTCTTCGCCGATTCTTGAAGTTCTGTAACTGCATAAATCTCAAATACGCTCCTTTTCTTTTCGTATACTTCAAAAGTCCTTTAATCCAATAAAAATGTCCCTTAACAATCTAGATGATAAGCAAAAAATTAGCCTCAAGCTTTATTTCAATTATCTATCGGAAACCGTTTTGGTGGCGGAGATGCAGAATCACATTTTTGTATAAAAATGACTTGGAATAAAGCTGACTTCTTAGAAGAAAAAACTGAGATAGGTTCTTATACGAAACAAAACAAAAAAAAAACATATTTTTTGTGATAAAAACATTCCATAACTTTTATATTGCTACCGATAAAAGGAAAGTCGAAAGAAGGGGAAAAAAAACAAGTCTTAAAGTACTTCTCAATATATATATATATGGCTGACCCATTTGTGTAGATTGACGGAGTAGCATTTTTATTCTGCTACGCAAAAAATTGTTCTTCCTCTAGGTAAAGAAAAAGTATTTATCGTTAGAAAAAAAAATGGTTTTGTTTATCAAAATTCTTTGAAAAAGGGAAGTTGAGAAAAAAAAGATGCTTGCGAAGAAGTGTTCTTTGGTAATACATACTACTAATTTTTTTGCAAATGAAAAAACTATTGTCGAGAAATATCCCGCTATGATTAATAAAAAAGAAAAATAGAACATTTTATGTTATCGGTTTAATTATAATTTATAACCTTAGACTACATTTTGTAAATTATTCCATTTTTTTTTTATTTTGAAAACCATTGAACTAAGTAGAAGAAAAAACTATCAATTACAACATAATTTAATAAAATACTTTATTTTACTAAAATATCAATTTATACAATGAAAGACTGAATTCATGCATTCAATTACTGTAAGACATACTTCTTCAGTATTGATGTTGGCTTCTGAGACAGTGACTTAATTACATAAAAATTCATACATTTTTCACGTTATCTTTGTTTAATGAAGAATAACCATACAGATTGACAAATATCATGTTCTGTGTCAAATATTAATATTCAAAAATAGCCAATAAGTACTAAATATACAATGAAGACGCGAGGAAGTTTCAGCTCCTTATTCGTTATATAAATATTGGTTTTTGATTATTTTTAAATAAGAATAAGTACAGCTTAAATATTTGTCTGTCTGATCCCTCAGGGACTTACTTCCTTTTCATATATATGAGCATCATGAACTCGAGGTATTCCAATGATCTTTTCTTTTCCCGTGGTGTTAAATATCTTTGATAAAAACAGGTGACTTAACGCCAGGATATCCCAATGACTCTACCCTTCTTGCCAACGAATTATTACCTTTTTCCTTTGTTTCATGTCTAGATTATTATTTACAGCAGCATAGCCGGTTCTAGGCTTAAGAAAATTACCTTCACTTTGGTAGCAAAAAAGAGTTTTCTGTGTTCTTCATTGTCTCGGGCCTTTTTTGAAATTCTTAAATAAGAATAAGAATTGGGTGAGACTAAACATCGGAATATACTCTTGCCCAAGAGAGAAATAATTAGGTTATGATAATTAAGAAATTTTGAAATTTAGGAGGAGCAATACATTATAAATTAAGAGAATTACATGGACTTAGAAAGATTTAAGAGACTGAGTTTAATGTTTTATCATCAGTTGCTTTAGTTATTGTGGTGCAGTACATACTGTACTGGGTTTGAACTGTTGGAATTATTTTGAAAGAAGTAGACAGCAATTTTCTCTGTTTTTTGCATTGAGGTACTTGTGGATAAAATAGCATTTATTTAAAAATTTAAGAAAAGTAGGACTGATTATTATAGGCAGCTGTCATGGTGAAAGCTAGCGGGTGAAGGGAAATGTACCTGGTTGTTCAAACTGGTGAGAGACAAATTGATGTTAGATTTTGAGGGAGAGTTCAGAGCAAACGAGAGAATGCTTTTTGGTTGGCCGTCAGGGAAGGTTCTTGTCAGCTAGGGACGGGTGCTTTAACTTTTACTGTGACTATTCATTCGACTAATCAGACTGATCAGTCTGATGATTCAGTGACGGTAATCTAATTCAATATTGTATTACCCTTCACGAGTTTACCGTTAGATAAATACGGGAATAAAAGCCCTCTGCTACCCGGATGATCTATTTCTTCTCCCATGAGATTTGCTTTTTTTGGTAAACATAAGTGACGTGCCATCGAGATGCCCTAGTGATCTTTCACCATTTTCGTTTCTTCCTCTCCCCATCCCTTCCTTCATTATTTCTTTAACTTCCAATTCTAGTCTAGATTACAAATACACTTTCTAAAATAAATTTCAGGTTGTGCGAATTTGTTAAAGCAATAGAAATCCTTCGAATATTTCAAAAATGTATTTTTAATGCAAGTATGTCATTTTCAGTGGTGATCTATGTACAGAATTTACTTAAATTCAAACGGCTACTCTAACTGACCTCCTTAGGGATTTACTATCCTCAGGTGAGTAAATACAAATTCTGAAGTGCCCAAGTGATATTTCTCTCGAGGGGTTTCCTGTTTTTTCTAAATATGGGTGACGCATCTCAGGATTCTATATCGATATTGCTCTACCTTCGCCATTCCATCCTCATCCTTTTCCTAAATTTCTTACATTAAAAAACTTAATATGGATTTGGGGTTTTTAGTAAACTCGTTGGACGCAATTATACCAGATGACTATTGTACACCCCCACCCACCCACCCACCCATATATATATATATATATTACCCTTCACGAGCTTACCGTTAGATAAATACGGGAATAAAAGCCCTCTGCTATATAATCAACCTATCAATGAATATATATTTCAAAAAATCTATGTATTTTGACTATAGTGCTGTCATTTGTAACTAGCATTTAAAATAACCAAAAGTAATTATTATTAATTTGGTTTTATACATTTAATGACATAATAAAGAAACAAATAAACTTGATTATGTAAATTTTTTTCTTTACTTTAATACATATAAAAGCAAGTACGCTTGTGAGAAAATGAGAAATATTTTTATTAATGCATTAAAAATTATGGAAATTATATAAATGATTCCTATGAATAATATGATAATGACAACTGCCTTTAAACGTGCATGTTACACTTATGTACACAAATATACTTACAAATGCAATAAAAGAGATGAATCTCGTAAAATATTTTGAAATGTTCGGAGCATTTCTGTCGATTGTTAGATAATAGTCGGCTAATAATGATCATTTAGACACAAGAAAATATCGGATCTTTAAAGCCATAAATTAAAATCTCATTCAAAGGGAGAAACAACGCAATATCTTACAACCATGACTATAGATATTTCTCAAATAAGTGGCGTTTGGTTAAATTATCATTTATTGAGAAACTTTTTGATATTACTGAAGTTGTTTTTATCTAAAGTTCGTTAGCACGTTACACTTAATGCTCCTAAAGATCCTTAAAATTTATCGTGAGTTACGTAAAATACTGTTATAGAAGTAATTTTGCTGACAAATTCGCCATTTCAGGAACTTTGAGAAAATATTTTACACAATATGGTCGTTTTAATTATTGAATACTATTAAAAATAATTATATGTGCGGTGGAAGACACCACCCAATCGTGGCTGAAACTCTGATTCCACAAAAGATCCACCGTTTGGGAAGGCACGTTGAATCTATCCCGGTTCAAAGTCCTCCTGTAATCATGTTGTGGAAGTATGGAGAGGGAGAATACCAACTCATATATTGTCACTTCTCCGTAGTTCAAAATTACGAGGGTCATCGCCAATATTTTTAATGTGGCTTCTATGTGTGAAGTTGATCAACTTCTCGTATCAATGAATCAACCTGAGATGGAATAAAGTTTTCGAAAGTATATATAGGACAATGATATTAGAATGATATAGAGTTATTTAGAATACTACTCAGAATCAAATTATAAGCATGTGCAAATGCGCAAGTAACAAGTTTTTCGAATTCTCTATGTAGCTTGGTAAGAAAAGAAATTGTTGAGATTAATGAACCAAAAATTTGCAGAAATAATATTATTTTATATATTATTCAATTTTTTCTTGCTCTTCTTTTGAGTATTAAAAAAATTGAAAAATATTCATTGAGCGAGGATGAATTTGAAAAAAATCTTTTAAAAAGTCGAGAGACCATGGATGAAATATATAATTTACATTATAAAATACGATCATTAAAGTTAATGTTAATGCTAAGGCCTGGAAGTTAGAGAAGTAGGACGTCAGTTCATGAGTTCAAAAATTCCGTCACGAATAGTGTTCTTGTTACTTTACGCCGAGGATGTCTTTTTGATGGTATGTCAATATTTCAGAAAACCCAGCTCCCTCCTAAAATTAATCCAAATGGCTGAAATGTAAAGAATTTCCCGATGAAGTTTTTCCGTACACATACTCATATATGTGTGCGTGTGAAAATAAATCCTTTCAGAATACTTATCTCTAAAAAAAGTTGATACCGCAGCAAAACTCTAGCAAATCAATTTTAAAACCTCAAACTCTAGTAAATGAATGCCTCTGGGTTTGTTGTTAGAACAAATTTGAGCAGCGTTTGGAAAGACAAGTTTATCTTTCAACAATTAGATGAGATTTGCCAGATGTGCGATCCGACCGTAAATTAGATGTATCCGGAATAAAAATAAAACACGAGAAAACTGCCGAAATGAGAGGCAAACATTTGTATCTCCACAAATCTAATTTAGGAACGCAGATGAGTTCGAATTTCATGAAGATGTTGATTTTTGAGTTTGAGAGCGGATGAATATGTATGGTTTTACGAGTTTAAGGTGAAATTCGACAGAGAATTTTAAGAAACCAATGTAGGAGCTCTTAGCCTCGCTAAAGACATCATACCAGTTCATTCTATAGGTCAATATAATCCTCTTGGAGATTATATTGTTTATTTTAAACATATATAAAGGTACATAGTACCTGAATAGTCAGAGAGCCTTTTAAGATATCTACGTTACTAAAATGCATTTCAAGAATATTTGTTACATTCGTCAGCATTTTAAATTATGGTAGAAGTCAAAATAATTTTTCTTTTAAAATATATCTCATTTATGTTGTTTAACTTGTTTCACACAGATTTTACATCAAATTCCTTATAAATTCCTTAGCATCTTCAATTTTGTTTCTGAGTCCTACAAACAAGTATAATATTTATTAAAGATGGAATACATTAAATATTAAGATAATTCATTTTTGCTTATTTTGAAAGAAACAACCATAACTGAAAAATTTTAAAATTATTTATGGGAGAGAGACTTATTATTTAAAAGTATTTTTCTTTCTAATAATTTATGCAAAGCATTATTTATTCTTTTACCATTTTGCAAATAATATTTATCATAAGGATACAAATGTATCTATCATTGAATTATTTTGAATTTATTACATTTTTATGGCGATATGTTTCGACTGAGAATTGAACTATATCTTCTCAGTTTTTCCCAAGAAGATCACCTTTTTTTTCATAACAGAAACATTACCAGTTTTAATGTAGGCATAGTTATATAATAGAAAATGCAATTAATTTTACCACAGCATTCTTGATTTTATCAAATTGAATTAATACCAATTTGCATTTCAATCCTGTTATCGATTGCATACATAAAAAGAGAAAGACAAATGAAATAAAAAAGAGCAAATTCATAAAATAAATTCATTTAGGAATTGATTTATAGCCTCTGCAGAGAAACGAGTACCATATCATTCAGAAAGATAAAATTATATTAATTACCGCTTAAGTACCACACGATAATTCGTTTTATATATTCGTTGGTAATATTTCCATCAATTTAAAAAAAAATTTAATTTAAATGATTTATTATATGCGACTACGTTTCCCAATATCAAATAAGACTATTAAAATTTAATTTTTCTCGTAAAATATTACGATTTCCACTGTACAAGTAGTTAAGTTTTCTGTAATTTACAAATATGTAGGTAGTATCTTTGTAACAGACAAATAATATTTTATGTGATAAATTTCTCTCATTTGGTAAACTGAAAATATAGACAAATATAGAAAAAGGATGCCTTCATATACGAACACATGATTATGATGTGCATTAATGCATATAAACGCGGAGTAATCGTCAAGTTTTAATAATTACTAAGGGATATCTGGCTAAATTTTATACTTCATATTAATTTATTTTTCAGCATATATTGATGCAAATTATAGCTATTAGAGGCGATTTTCTTGGTTTCAGGAAGCTGTAGTTGAAGTTCCCCTCAGTGGTGTTTCGCGAAGTTTTAATTATTAAAAAAGTAAGCGAAACTTTATGCTCATGTATTATTCTTAAGACATAGTTAAGCATTTATCGGTGCACTTCTTGACCTTTCGAAAACCGTCTTCGTCAAACTTCGCATCTGGAACTCAAATATTCTCCACACCACGGATTATTTAAATCTGCGTTTTCCTGAAGTCAAACAGATCATCATCAATTGCTCTAACCTACAACATTATGTATATAAGGATAAGTTAATACGCAGAATAAGTCTTACAAAGATTTATTGGTTATTTCTTAGCAATAATATTTTAATGACTTAAATGAAGAATCTATTTATTTAAGAAATACATCTTACTCCACGATTAAATTTTTTTATTTTTTGTATTATGCTAGATTTATTAAAGGAAAGTAATTCCTGTTATGCGATTGATGGCAACGGGGAGATAACTGTTATTAAATTAAATAACTTTCTTAAAATTTCACTTGCGTTTTGATTCCAGATGAAGTTCGTCCTGGTATTTTGACCGTAGTCTAAAATTACGAAGTTCATTACTTTTGTTTTGCTTTTGTATAATGAAATCCAATCAATTCAGTTTACAAAATTATCCAAGAGGTATATAAAAACCTTTACAAAAATTATTTCTTAAAGAAATCTTCATTTATCAAAGAAGTTATAAATTGTTAATATCCATCTCAGCTGTAATAAATTATGCGAGTCACAGTTTTGAAAACTCTGCTTTAGATCTGATATAAGATTTACAATTAACTCTGGTATCTTAAGAGCGACGAAACATAATCAAATTACAATCTGGGTCCATTAATATCGCTTCACTTGCTAAAACCATTAACTTGAATCATTCCACAAAACCCATTTACTACAATATTTATTTTGCATAAGACTACGAAGACTTAACAGTTCGTTTTCCATTACTTATATCTGTAAACAAGATTACTACATAATAAACTTTTGTTTAACATGTTAGCGGGATTTTTTTTAAAGAAATTTGAAGTAGGGCCTGTTGTATATGTAGAGAATATTCTTTTTTAATGTGATTGTTGGATATTTTAGACGCATTTCCATTTTTCAGAAAGAATGATGTTAAGATTATTTAATGATAAGTATATTAAGCAGAAAGAGATTTTAATATATAATTCAATTAAAATTTAAGGATACTGAACTGTTCCTTCTTTCAAAATATAAAAACACCATTGAATTCAGAAAAAAATTTAATTTTAAATTTCTAATTAAGTATTTTAAACTATATTACTTATCAATATTAAATGTTCTTAGCAAGCTTTATATGTAAGATTATAACCCAAAGTCATGATATATTTACTCAACCTGGGCAGAAGATTAATAAAAAATCTGACTTAACCATCGAAATCATAAACAAGTAATCTAATAATTTATATAAGGAGACATAAATAATTGGTAAGAAAACTCGTGAATTTTCAAATAAATTAAACCTTTTCCAAGCATTAAACTTGGATTTTGAAATGCTTTTCATATAATTTTATTTTTCAATTTCTAATCCCATCAGTGGCGATTGTCGAGTTGTCATGGTAGCTGTTTCGTGCCTGGTTATGTTTCACTTGAGTCACATGTTCGAATTCTGATGCAACAAAAGATCCATTGAGTAGTGGAGCTTATGTACGTTAAATCTGTTGGGGCTTAAAGCTCTTTCGTTGGCGTCGTGTGGAAAGTAGGAGTAGAGTGTCAGTTAAGATATCGCTCACGTCATTTAGTTGTGTTTCAAAACAAAGATGTCTGTTACGAATAGCCCCCCTACTTGCTTCAAATTGAGACTTCGATGAACAATAAATGAATGATCTGAATTTACATTCGGAGTAACAATGAACGATACGCGTCCAGATAAATTGGGTCTCAATGTTCCAGTCTGTCGTGGTGTTGCCTTTAAATAAAGCAGTTAGTACCTCAGATACCAAATTTATATAAAAAAATTGCAAAATGTTACATGTATAAATATATTTCTTGAGATATTTCTAGAAGAAATTATTTTTACATGATAAGTGTTTCTGAATTCCCCTTTTTAATCGTCAACTGTTCTTAACTATTTTCTTAATCATTCTTCATTGATGAAACAAAACAGTGTTGATATCCATGAAAATCTTATAAGACACACACTCATCCTATACTTTGTTTAAAATTATATATAATGGTAATATGAACTACACAGCTGCATTTTTAAAAGTAATTGGAAAAGCATGTTATTAACCTGTCAATTAAATATACAGAATGGATTATTTTAAAGAAAAAAATGAATATTGATTGACTTTTCTCATATAGTTTGAAGTAAATTAACCTAAAGGACAGGGACCTTTTTGAAATACCGAGGGATATAATTAAATTCTGAAAATAATTGTGAATTATGAAACCTTAGAAAATTATGGAATAATCATAAGCATTAGTTTAATGGGAAGGAATTTTTTTTGTCTGTATGTGGGAATCTCCAAAATATGCACTTATACTTTTCCACATACAGTTATTAATTACGTATCACACACAGAAGTCTGATAAAAACTTTTAAAAAGAAAGAATACTATTCTTCGTAAATAAGCATAAATATTCACTCAACTTCAAAATAACTCACATTAACAAGATTAATGTAGCTCAATAAATCGAAATATTCTTATTTTTGTAATTAACTCTACATTTGTTATGTTTTGTTTAATTTATTCGCTGTAATTGCAATCTAAATAATTTTAAAGATAATACACTATCGTTATTATGAAGTATTTATAAAAAGGAGTAATTATTTAAGTATTTATTTGTGAATATTTTATTTAAGCATTACTTAATAATTACTTAAGGTATCCGCCTACCCTCGATTAGAATTTTTTTAAATAATTGAAAAAATAACTTTTTATATGCATTTACTATAAAATATGGTTAAAAACTTAAAATACAATGTAAAATTTGCATAAATTAATAATTGTTTTGATATTTCAGTACAAAAATACATAAAAATAGCAGTAAAATTGCACTTGTGCAAAACACCAAAATTGAAATTTATTTAGAGATATTTCAATTATGATGAACTGAATCTAATTTAGGATTTGTGCCCCTCTCACAATTATAACCCTGAAAATTAAATATTTATAGAAAGTCGTAACTTTAACATACAGAAAAAACGAGAAAGTTTGTGATAAGTTATGACTTTTATCATCAATAAAATCCAAAGTAATCGCATAATAACAATAGGAGAGGTGCAAGTCTTGAATTCACATTCATAGAGTATTTCATAAAAGTTTCATAATATTACATACATAACTGTTTTCAATACGATGTTTTGCGTTGAGGCAAAATATAAAAATCTTGATTTTGAGAAAAAGCTGAAAATACATTTCAACCCAGAATTTTACCTAATTAATTAAACATTTAACAATTGAAAAGTTCACTATATGTATAACTTAAATAAGTTACCTTTTTCTTCCTGAGGGCCTTTAAAACTTTTCCTACGCTTACATTTATCAAGTGTTGTATAAATCTTCAATTCCCTGATTCGACTGAAATCCAAAGTTGTGTATTCCTTTACAGTGTAGTAGCTCGGATTTTCAAAGTTCATCTTATTTAAGACTTTTAAGCTGCCTTGATGTCCTTCGTTAAATTATATAATTGCATCATATGCACCCAATATCACAGTTTTCAAACAAACAAAAACTTCCGTTAGTACTCTTTATCATATTACACCTTGGGCCGCGGTAGCCTAGTGGTCAAGGTCGTGGACTAGCGGCCGGCGGTTTTCGCCCAGTTGCGGGTTCGATCCTTGGCCTCCAAAGACCCGCCGTGTAGCCGGGGCTGATGCACGTTAAATCTGTTCGGGGCCCAAAGTCCTCCCGTTGGCGTGATGTGGATGTTAGGAGAGGGGGTGCCAGCTCAGGTGTCGTCCTCGTCATTTGACCGTGGTTCAAAATTACGAGGTCCGTCGCCAATAGCTCTCGTGTTGCTTCTAGTGCGACGTTAATAAAAACTAAAACTAAAAACTATCATATTACACCATAAAAATATTCATTTGCATTTTGGGTCTTAGGAAATTCATCTTGCATGTTGGAAGATATTTTTATGACGATATTACGTAAAATATCAATGAAAAACAAACATTAAAGTTCCATTTCCGGTAGCAGAGTGCTACTTCCAGCTCTAAAATTTGACAAAGACTATTATTAAAATGCTTATAACTCAAGTTCTATGTAAGATAAAAACAAAATTGAAACTGTTCTAGAGAGCTAAAAGAATCATGCTTTATTAATAGACCGAAAATAAAAAAAATAGACCTTTTCACCGAAAATCGTGTTTAAAAGGTAGGCGGATACCTTTAGTATTTATAAAGAAATGAGTTATTTTTATCATCAGAATAGACTGAATGTTGTGGAAAATTACATGAATATACATTTATAATGATAATAATTGTACATTTCTTCTAAATAATTTTAAGATATTTCATTGACGTTATTATTCAAATATTTATAAAATGACCGAAGAATGTTTTTTCGCGAGTATGGACGTTATGATAGTAGAGATTTCGAATTCAAACCCTATAAAGATACTGAAAATGAATTATACATTCGTTTTATAGTTATTATTTATGAGAGAGAGAATTACATCATTCATCATTTACATCATAAGATTTGCGACAAACACAACATGCGTCTTTTCGCCTTCGTAGCCAAACAGAAGAGGAAGAAACTTTTCCAATTTCAATTTAAATGCAAAAATTATTGAGATTACGAGGCAATAGATTTTGGAATCTTTAGGTATTTTATCCGGTAATGAAAAGTCTAGAAAGGGTTATCACTAATACTTTGAAGCGTAAGAACCCCTGACTGATCAGATTTGAAATCGCATGATTAAAGAAATTAAGAGATTAATCAGTAACAGGAAATAAAGATGATTATTTCCTGTTATTGACACATAGTGTGATAGTTAAAGTATAGGATAAATTAGGACATTATTTTAAATTAAATCCTTATATATATATATATATATATATATATATATATATATATATATATATAATATTAGAATCTCATGATGTTAGTAGAAGGGAAAATAGCGTAAAAGCCATGCTGCAGCATATTCGAAGATGTATTCCTACAACACGAAGTATGGAATAATGATAATTCATGTAGCTTGATCTGTGTAACCTATTCTCTGAGTTCTGATGTTGCATGATCCGTACTAACAAAATGGTCCATAATGACGTGCTTCCAGACTGGCGATGTTTCCGTTGAATCTTGGATTTGAGATCAGATGCCACTGATGACTCGTCTTACATCAAAGCTGATGCACATTAAATCTGTCGGGGGACTAAAGCTCTACACACACACACACACACACACACACACACACACACACACACACACACACACACACACACACACACACACACACACACACACACACACACACACACACACACACACACACACACACACACACACACACAATAATATCATTGACATTAGACACATATATATATATATATATATATATATATATGTAGTTGTAATGAAAAATTTAAATGTTAATAATGCAACTTGTTATTTTTTGAAAAACGAAATAATTTAGTTAATTCATGAATAGAACATATCGCATAAAAATATATTTTTTTATTCTATTCAATATATATCGCTGAAATGAAGTGAGACATTTCCAATCATTCCATTTTTTGAACTTATATGGTTTGAAACATAAACAAATTATTGCAATAGAATAATTAAAAATGTTGTTTTCCCCAAACAATGGTTTTCTTGCTACCGAATGTTATTTTCAAAATGTTAGCAAAAATAAAGCAAATATTCCACAAAAAATAATTTAATTTAGTTTTAAAGTGCTTCATAGTATCAAGCTTATACAGAAAAGAAAAAATATCTCTTTGTGTTATAAATATATAACTTAATGGTAACTTAAAATTATCTTTGTGTATGTGTGTGTGTTTAATATTATTTATATTATTATTAAATATAGGATACTTCGTTATGTGGCCCTTTTGAATATGAAATACTTATATAAATCACATACAATTCATTTCACCGAGTAAAATATAATTTTAAGAAGCTACATAATACCAACGAACAACTATTATATTTTTAAAAATGTGTACAAGTTATATATATATATGTGTGTGTGTGTGTGAGAGAGAGAGAGAGAGAGAGAGAGAGAGTGTTTGGTTTATTTATTACTCATTTCAGATACATAAGCAACAAGAAAAAAAATTGACATATATATTCAAATATGAAATAAAAAAAAATTCTTCAACCATTTATATGTAATTTATGTGTAATATACCAAAGAAGTATTGATTAAAATATGCAGTATAACCAGTTACATGATTTAACTAACAAAGGTTTTGAATTCAGTGTCAGTTCTATGTTTCAATAGAACCATTCATATATATATGTATATATATATATATATATATTTGAAAACCATTCAAAGAAACATTGCTTATTTTTTAAAAAAAATAACTCCTTAATTTTTTAGCGACTTAATTTCTTGAGTAGAATGATAAAAAAAATTGAATAGCAATTTATTGCATGATGCCTTTAATTTAATCTTTCCAAAAAAAAGAAGGTTGTATAAGGAGTCCTATTTTTCCGAAAGCAGCGAATATGTTTACATATTTTTTTAAAGTGTTCTATCGAAAAATGTCAAATTCTTATAAATACCTTATGGGACATTAAATAAAGAAATGTTTGAGTACTTTAATTATGTATGTGTCCTATCTTTAATAAAATGTCAACTAAACTAAAATCACATGCAAAATTTTTATGTTGGAGAATGCGGATATAGTTACTCTCTCCTATGAATTTCTTGAGTGCCTTCTGTACTTAGATACAAATAATTTATCTATTTTAAATAAACTTTGGAAATTTATATTTATCTAGTTTAGAAAGCATCCGGTTTGACTTAATATGATACTCAGAAAAATATAATTTATTTTCAATGGACTACCTATGAATTCTTTTCTTAGCCCTAATGTCGCTTATACTGAAATAAATTTTTCCCATACTTTTTTATCCTTGCCCATTTTAGCACCAATTTAAAAGAACGATATTCATATTTTTTACTAAAAAAAAAGTATGTTGTCTTACTCATATCCATATTTTTTCACTTTACCTATTTCACAGGAAATTTTATTCAAATATTTTCACTTCAGTAAAAAGCAAAATATTCGAAATCTTTCGAAATCCTTGCCAAATAAAATGTGAAATCAAAAAAGGAACACACTCAACAGAAAGCATCGAATAAGAAACGAAGTTCTGTTTTATAAACAGAGAGATTATAAAACTAAAA
>BMAW01093686.1:11055-62348 GCA_019974015.1 Nephila pilipes
GTTTTTTTTTTTTTATACAAATGAAACAATATGTTCAAAAAGTATTTCAAAAGTTGTTAAAACAAAAATTATTTCATTTTTAATGCTCTTTTGTTTCGAGCAAATTATTGTTATTAAATGTAAGTTTTCAATTTAAATTAAACTGTTAAAATGCTTTCATTGAACATAATTTAATATATTCATTGTTATATGAAATTGACAGTATTAATTATTTGATTTCAAGTTATTAATATATAAAAGATTTTAATGAATTATTTATATCTTTTTCACATATGATTTATAAGTTATACAAAAATATTTTTAAAAGTATTGCAAACATTTATATCATTCATCAGAATTTCATGTGAACATTTTTTATATGCTATGTTATATAGCAATATTCTGATATTATATAGGTTAGGGGGGGAAGTAATGTAAATCTTGTAAAAGAAGTAAAAAAGAGGATTTTATCCCTTGTCTTCTTTCTTCAAATAACAATTAGATTCCGTCTAGGATTATTACTTAAAGATTCTCTAATGTCAAGGATTACTTTATAATAAGTTTTATTTCATTTGTATTTTCTTATGACAAATAAATAAGTAATAGTCAGAAAAAATCTTGCTTTGAGTGAAATTTGAACTGGTTTAAAATATGTTTCATTATTTCTATGTGAAAATGTCTTTTTCAAATATATACTGAACATGTAGAAACTTGTCAAGATTTATTGTATTCTTTATCAGCTACTTTAATGAGAAAAATAAAATAGAAAAGTAAAAGTGAAGAAAAATACTCATTACTTAATCATTTAAATAATGTAAATATGCATTTTATTATTTACCATATTTTATGTTGTATTTTTAAAAGACTTATTTTTAACTTGTAATCTTTCAGTCTCAAGTAAATTTTGCTTATATGAAATTTTGATTATTGTAATGTAGTACTTACATACAAGAATAATATGTATGATTTAAAGAAATAATACTTGGGTATTACTTTCAATCTTTTCCTATTTAAAATATAACATACACTAGTCTTTTTATCAAAAAATATTCAAATATTAAATTATATTTATTTAAAAAGGGATTTTTATATGCCTTGATTAAAAAATTAAGATCATTAAGGGTTCAGAATGAAATATTGTGTAAATTTTAATTTACTATTTAAATTTGTTGCAGAATAATGTTATATTTAAATCCAATACTTTAACTTTGATATTACTTACAGTAATTGTCATTAATTTTTTATACTAAATACTGTACTTCTGAAAATAGTTAAAACAATACCAAAGAGAGTCTTCAAAACAAGTTTAATTTTTACAATATAACATTAATGTAACTTTTAAAAATAAAACTGTTTTGCTTAGTAAATCAAAATGCAAATAGGAGTTTGACTTGTTATGGATTGGTGCATGCATAATTGTATTTGCAAATTTTAAAATATGTCATAAAAGCGTATACCATAAAATTATCAATAATGCTATTATACTGTTTCATAAGAATGCCTGACATTTGGTAAATAAATATAAGTGCTAACTGAATTTAAAATAGTATTCATATAAACTTGAAGTGCTTAGCAAAATCTTAATGATTGGCAACCATTCTATTATATGTTTTTTTTTATCACTTTGGAAGGAAAATACTGTCCTGAAATGAAAAGCCAAAAAGCCCAAGTGTTAACTGTTCCATCTTATATTTCTGTAGTAGCCTTTGCGAAGTATCCAATAAGTTCCTGATCCTGTATTATTTGGAAAATAAGTCAAAGTGCTGCATGGACTGAAAATTATAATTGGAGACCAAAACCACTAATAAAAGTACTGACATAGTTATCAAATTTTATTATAGATCACTTTAAAAATGTTTGGCCTTGTTCCTCCTAGCTGTAGGTTTTCATCTGAGGTATTAAAAAAAAATGCTTGAGACTCACTAATATTGCAAGCATTAAATTATTACAACTTAAAATAAAGGAAAGTCATACATGCTTCATCATACCTTCTCATTAAACATCTACTTTTCGTCACTAGTAAGTCTGTACTCTAAAAAAAACTTTCTTTTCTATTTCTGTCTTACCTTAGATAGAATCAACCCATATCTTCCTCCCCCCTCCACCTTTGCGCAGCTCATTTTTTAGTATTTGGCACTTGTTTAGTCATGAATGCATAAAATTCCTAACCTTCCATCTTGCAACTCTTCCAAAGTTGACAAAATTGAAATATCATGTTTGAAAAAAATAGTGTTCATCTCTTCAGCAACTCCGGAATGCTTGTGCATGAATCAGATTTTACTAGTGTGAAAAGGCTTTTCATGATTTAAAATTTCCCTTTTTGGAATTTAAATATAGTCAAAACTTAGAATTTGCATAGAATCAGAAATATTACTACCATGTGAAATGAAATAACAAGTTTACAACTTCTGCAATAATTAAAATTGTATGTTCCTCTCTCCTCCAATTTATATATGCTATATCTAAACCATGAAACTGATTATCCTATACTATTCCATGAATTCCTTAAAGTAATCTTGCATTTTGTGACTGTGACCTCAGAAATTTAAATTTCATTATTAGACATTATTTTCTTTGTAGACTTATGTTTACACAATTATTTACGTGAAACTCTTATTTTTGTAGGAGAAGTTGGCTCCAAGAAATACAGAGTAGCTGCCAGTTTTGGGTTGTCAATCATGATACCTGGGTGGGTGGATGATGTATGGGAAAATGGTCAGCAACAACAACTTCATGCTACAGATAGCTCTTACAACAAATATAAATGTCCTGTATTTAAAGGATTAGTTATAACTGTTTCTCAGCTGAGTGTTGACGAAAGATCGGCCATTCAGTCTATTATAGAAGGAAATGGTGGTGCCTATTTAGCTCCTCTGAAAGCTTACAAAACTACTCATCTTGTTCTTTCTGAACCATCAGGAGATAAATATAGATATGCTAAGAGTTGGAAAATCTATTGTGTTAATGTTAATTGGATATATGATAGTGTTAAATCTGGCTATTGCAAAGATGAGGCATTATATAAAATTGATGATTCATGTAAACACATTCAACCTAAGCGATCCACTCCTAATAGAGACTTAACATCTTGTGATTTGCCATTAGTTGATTGTAGTGCAATTACTAATGTATCGGTCATTACTCAGTTGGATGAAACAATGAGAAGTGAGATGTCAATTATCAATAGAAAAAATTCATGGGTTTCTGTATTAGAGGCATTTGATCTCTCTTCTTTACCAAAATATGGTCAGTTTTTGGATGGATGTAAAATTTTTCTGACCGGATTCATCTCAACTCATTTGGATATATTGAGGAAAATTGTAAATGCTGGTGGAGGAATGAGATTTAATAAGTATAGTGAAAGCATCTCTCATGTTGTTTGTGGTGACCTATCTGAAGATATTTTGCAAAGCCTGAAATCTAGCTCTGTGAAACCTTATGTTGTAAATCTAAATTGGCTTCTTGAATGTTGTAAGAATGAAAAATTAGTGGATGAGAAACCTTATCTTTGCATGGATATTACAATGTTAAGTCCAGAAAAAGAAACTCATGTCTCTGTAAGTCAGGCTATAAAACCCAAATCTCTTAGTCAGACTATTAAGCCCATATCTCTCAGTCAAACTTCAAAATCTCAATCAAAGAACGATCCTCCTTCGCCCTGTGGAATTTTAAATGACATTTTTAAACAATATGTATGTGAAAACATTGATGAGGGTACAAATCCAAATAAATCTAATCAAAATAGAAAATCATTAGAAGATAGTAAGAAACTCAATGCTGAATCTAAATCTAGTAGTGGTGAAACGAGCAACAGTAATAAACAAGAAATAGATGTAATAGATTTGGTTGATGATGAACCAACTTCAAGCTCTGCCCAGTTATATGCTGGTCTTAAATTTGTAATTGTTGGATTTGGAGAAAAAGATTCAGAATTACTAGCTAATATGATAGAATATCATTCTGGCAGTGTTTGTAGTAATAATCCTGCCTTAAATGTTGATATCGCTATAGTACCTATAATTTGGCAGGATTATGTTATTTATGCTGCAAATATTATTACCAATTGTTGGCTGCAGAAATGTGTAGAAGATAGTCGAATTTATGAATTTGATGAAAATGAATTGTTCAGGCCTATTCATATCCCTCCTGGCAAAAAACCATTTGAATCCTTTGTAATATCAATTAGTCAATATAGCGGTACTGAACGGGATTGCTTAATGTATTTATCTGAAAATTTAGGTGCGACTGTTCAAGAATATTTTGTTCGAAAAGCCAATCGTTCCAGGGGTATTTTGTCAAATACTCATTTAATTGCAGCAGCTCCTGAAGGAAGTAAATATGAAGCTGCAAAAAAGTGGAAAATTCCAGCTGTCACAAAACAATGGGTACTCGATGCTGCTAAGTCTGGTGCAGCTCCATCAGTTGATAAATATTTGGTGGATGTCTGTGCAATATTAGAAGAGAATGATATCTTATGTAATCCTGTAGTGCTTGAAAAAACTATAGGGAAAGAAAATATAAAACAAAATGAAGTACAGGAAATATGTATAG
This sequence comes from Nephila pilipes, assembly GCA_019974015.1. Classification (NCBI taxonomy): domain Eukaryota; kingdom Metazoa; phylum Arthropoda; class Arachnida; order Araneae; family Nephilidae; genus Nephila; species Nephila pilipes. The sequence continues at coordinate 15,586 of BMAW01093686.1, forward strand.
ATCTTCCAATTATTGTTGAAACTCGAACAAGTTTGAACAAATCACTACATGGAAGTGAAAGGAAATCTTCTGTAAACCCTCCCAATAGCTGTGCTGTTGAAGTAAATGTAACCAAATTAGATTCTGGCGTGAAATCAGAATTTGCAAAGCCACTCTATACTGCATGTACTTCGACACCACAGAGATGTGTAACAGAGCAGTATGATAATAAAAAGGAAATATCTCCAATAATATCCAAGACACAAAGTACTTTTAATGAAAGTTTGAACTTAGACCAATCTTATAAATTTAAATTTCAAGTCAGTGGCCTTCTTAAAGATTTGGACTCCAGTGCCAGTCAGGAACATTCTGTCAGTGCTAGTGCCAAAAGAAAAAGTTTGCCTGTTGAAGAACTCTTTGGTAGAAATCTGGCTTCTGCTGTAAGGGGAGTCAATAATAAAGTTCTATTCCCAAATGATAGTAAACTAGATTTGGATGGTAATAGTTTCAATGACATCCCTCCAGCCTCCACCACTAATGAAGTAATGAAAGGTGTAATTATATATGTGGCTAAAAAACTAGCTAATATACAAAATGAATTGAATGAAATGGTTTCTTCTATGGGTGGTGATTATCAATGGGTATATGACAGCTCTTGTACTCACTTTGTTTTTACTGGTAAAGCTAATGATTTATCTAAAGAATTTAGAGAAGCTAGAGCTCAAGGGAAAAAAATAGTTTGTCCTGAATGGGTTTATGCTTGCAAAGAAAAGAATACTATCGTTGAAGAAGAGTCATTTCCTCATACTTTAAAAGTAAATATGTCTTTAACAGGAGATGTATCAATTGTAAAACATGCAGTTGCAAGTGATGATAATGTGAAAATTGAAGACAAAAAACTGCAAGATATAAATATTGATGAGGACATACCTGATTTCAATCAGCAGTTAAATGATCTACTAGTTGCTGCAAAATCAGCAAAGAAACGTCAATCAAGACGTCTTTTAAATTCAGTTTCTAGTAGTCCAGTTAATGAAGCAAATCCAGTTCAAAAATTGCATTTGTCTGATTCTTGTATTAAACCAAATCATATAGAAGAAAACGGAACTTGCGAAGAACAAGATACTGGTTCTCAATCACAAAGTTTTCCTGTAGTATGGGATGATCCAACTGGAAGGCAAGAGCGCGAAAAAATTGCTGCATTAGCAGCAGCAAATGAAACTAAGAAAAATGAAGAAAAGAAAACACCATCTACAGATCTTTGTAATACAGGGGATGTTAAAAGTGGTTTATCAAACACTCAACTGAATACAATAAATGATGACAGTTCAATTAATGAAATTTTTCTTGGACCTAAAAAGAAGAGTTTAAACCCCCAGAATAAAATAAAAATTAAAAAGTTCATGTTCACTAATATTCCAGAGCCAAAAAAAAATAAATATAGGGAAGTCATCAAAGAACTTGGTGGTGAAGTATCTGATGAGAAAGCTTTTGATATTACATCTACACATTTAATTCTTGAGAAACCTATTAAAAATGAAAAATTTTTATCTAGTATAGCTTCAGGTAAATGGATACTACATCCCCAATATTTTAAGGTATGTGAGGAACAAAAGAAATTCGCTCCTGAGGAAGATTTTGAATGGGGTGGACCTTTTACAGAAGAATTTTTGCAAAATCTTCCTAATAGTAGCAAAAAAATGGCTTATTGTCCTTTCCGATGGCGAGTGAAACTTAACTGTCAAACAAATCTAAAAGGAGCTTTTCATGATTGGGTTGTACTTGTTATAGCTGAGGATAAAACGAAACAATTGACCTATACCAAAATTTTAGAATCTGGTGGTGCTGAAGTCTTACCTTCAGAACTAAGTAATCAAAATCTAAAAAGGCTTTCTTTTGTCATCGTTGACATGAAAAAGAAAAGTTTATCTCAAATAGACCTCAGTCCTTATGTAAGTAATAAAGTTAAATGTGTCAAACCTGAATATTTGGCTTTTTCTCTCATCGAAGATCCAGCACCTGATATTGAAGACTTTATCATACCTGAAGCTAAAGACTTGTCTGGTACAGACCAATCATCTAAACGTCGTACTCTTAGTATTGCTACTAGAGGTAGTAAAAGGACAAAGTTAACATTATAATACTTTTTAAGTACTTAATTATATCTGAATGTGTTTTGCACCTATGTCATATGTTTTACTCCAAGTAATGTATTGTGTAAATATATTTTTGTTTCTGTAGATGATTTTATTTTTGTACAAATGGAAATTAAATGTCTCATTGAGATGGTACTTTTCTTTTTTGTTTTTATTTATTTATATTCATACACATTGACGGTACTTTAAGAAATTAATTTGCTTTTAAATTCTATTTGAAAGTGAATAATGATAAGTATGAGAAATTTTCACATTAAAAAACAAGGCTTTAAGAAAAAAAAATTTGAATCAATTTTCAAGAAGATTTTTAATAATTATAATTAATTACATTTTAACATGCAAATAACTAATACATATATCATCTCGTATTTAAAGCTATAATTCATTTTTGTCTGAAAATCTATGCAAGATTTTATTTTTTTAAAAAATGAAGCTCTTAAATTGAAATATTTGCTCTTTATTTTTGCTACATTAAAAAATTTTATATATAGACATCTCTGTTGATTTTGTTCACATAATTCTTGTCAGTTTGTAAGACTTTTGTTTAAAAATTTAAGTTATTATATAAATTTTAATTTATACTTTTTAGATATTTTCCCCGTTGGGGATCTAGTTTCTTTCCCTTCAGTTTATTTCTTAAAAATATTTTATTTTTCTAGGAAGAATTATGTGTCATTAAAGCTATTTTGTTCTTTCACATTTTATGTATTTTTCATAAAATTTAAAATATGAGTAAAAATGTGTTTGTTTTTCTATTTTCTTATTTTGAAATCATGAAATTCATTTAATAAAAATCCTATACAGTACCATTTAAATAAATTTTTCTTTCAACTAATAAAATTTCACCCGACAGAAAAGTGGGTTTTTATGATATGCAAGGCATATATATATAATTTTAGTTTTATGTATTGTTATTCATCTAATTGTGTTTATTTGAAAATGTCATTATTTTTCAATAATTTTATTCATCCATTATATTTTTATCAATGTTTTATAATCTAATTTCATAAAAAAAAGTTTTCTTATTGAATAGAAATTTTAATAAAGAAAAATTAACATGTTAATTAAAATTAGAACATGTTTCAATTTTGCTACTGGTTAAACATTTACCTGCAAATTCTGTATTTATTTAAAAATTAGTAGATTATAAAAGGAAATAAATCTTTATAGTATTTCCTTAAAGCTTAAAAAATATTTTCCTAAATTTGTATTTTTTAGAATTGCATATTTACATTCAAAGTAAAAAAGGAATATAATTCTTTTTTGGCATGTAAAGAAAAACACATTAAACAAATTGAAATTTTAAATGTTGCACATCTATCAGTTATCTTGAAATATTAGTTAAAAGAAACCAAAAGCTAGATTAAGCAAAAATGTTGCTTACGTCTTGTGATAAGTGATTAAAATCTTTTAGCCCAAAGGATTGTACACTATGAAAGCATTTGTTGATTTCGCTCAGAATTCCTATTCGTATCATTTATGGACATAAGTTTTTGAATGTTGGTTGAAATAAAACTTAATATTAACTGTATGTGTAATGAAAACTTATCTGAGGTACTAGTCAGCACTTATGTAAACTTATCATGCAATTTAGAAATGTTGGGAAATCTTTTAGAGAAATCTGACAAATCATAAACAAATTTCACTTGACTGTTCTAGATACTGTTAATAAGTACCTTGTAACTAGAGCCATTAAAAATGTGTTCAGGGTGACCAAAAAAAAGTTTTCCAATGTGGATAACTTACTAGTTCTCTGAAAAGTGAAACATTGTCCTTATAATAGGACAATCAAACTTACCAAAGATATATCTAATACAAAAGCATTACCGATTAGTTCAAGTACTATACGTATAATTTTGAATTCTGCTGAATATTATGGAAGAATCATAAGTAAAAAAGCTGGCTATTAGTAAAGTTCATTGATTGATATTAGTTTTATAGGATATAGAACAAAGGCTATTATCACTTAGTAAAATACATTTTCGAAAAAGATTGTTTACCAAACGTTACAATAGCATTTTGGGAAAATGTGTTGTTTAATGTTGTCTCAGAATTTGAGATACATCCCGAAAATACGAATTGTGAACTACAGCCGAAGAAAAAACAGGCTACCCCAAAAAGATTCATACAACTTCAAAAATTTATTTTGAGACAAAGAAAAGGCGACATACAGCTAAACTAATTGCGACAATAGGTAGAATAATTCAAAAAGTTTTTTTTCCAACAGTATCTTTCTGGTTCGAGTTTTGATGTCACTAAAGACCCGCCGTGTAGCCGAGACTGATTCACGTTAAATTTACTCGAAGTCCTCCCGGAGTGTGGTGTGGAAGTTAGAAGAGAGGGGTGCCAGCTCAGTTCTTCTCATTACTTGACTGAGGCTCAAAATTACAAGATGCGTTGCCAATAACCCTCGTGTTGCTTCTAGTGCGACGTTAATAAAACCAATTTAACAGTATATTTCTGATCATAGATGGCGCTGCACAATACGTAAACGATTATTAAAGAATTCAAAATGGCGGCTCCCTGTGAGGAAAGCTCAATAAGTCGAGAGGTTTACAGAAACAAAATCCATTCGGACGCAACGAAGTACGGGAAAATATCACCATCTCGTTCAAGCATTCGTGAGTGATATAAATTTTTAACAATCGGAAGTGTGAATCATAGAAAAAGGATGTGGAAGAAGAACGTGAAAAATTTTCTAGGAACCTTAGAAAATCATCCCAAGATCTGAATACTGTCTGTCTAGCACCAAGATTGCTCTCTCTATTGTGTTTTTGCTCTGAAAACAAGACACTCCATTTTTGACAAGAGGAGTCAAAAGAAAGGTACTAACTTTGACTTACTTAACGCCTTGATGAGTGTGACGTTTTTTTATTATTATTTTGTAATTATGAAAATAGATTCATCAAGTGAAAAAACTATTTCATGCATTTAATATGTATTATTTAAATTTTACAAATAAAATGGGAATGTAAATTAATGATGTAAATTTATTACAGAAAAATAAAATTATACTTTCACAAAATTGTTCAGAACTTAATATTTACATAACCGTGATTATCAATAACTAAACTATTAATACAATGACCGAACATCAATGATTATTATAACTTTCTACAAATTTGCAACTAAAAATACAAAAATCTCCTTATTAAATTTATATATATATATATATATACACCTTCTCCACTATTAGAATATTATTTAAGAATTTGAAAGTCATCAAAATTCCACTCAACAGTTTCAGTACCTTCTGAATCAGAATATCCGGTATTAATGTCGAATGACAGGTCGTCCACTTTAATCCTCTTAACATTCTACCTTTTTCCCAGTAATGATTTTCAACAGTTTCCACAGGCTTACAATGCGCTTCTTATGCAACCAAAATAACCTCCGTGATAGCTATATGAAGAAGAGATTTCGGATTGTCCAGACTTAGATCACCAGTAACATTTTGTTCTTTTACTTTTCATTTCACAGAGGACCACACAAATTCTATTGCGTTTGAATAGCAGTGATAAGGAGGGAGTCCTGAAACTTCATGCCCTTCTTTCTATTAAATTATCTATTTTATAGACGATTGCTGCCTAGAAGAGAGAACAGCTCTGCTGTCCACATATGTTCGTCGTAGTGTATTCCATTGTTTTTCAGCCAGTCTATCATTACTTTTTTGTGGAAGTCGACAGTCGTAACGTCATTAGACCGCGGTTCAAAATTACGAGGTCCGCCGCAATAGCCCTCGTGTTGCTTTCATTTCAACATTATTAAAAACAATCCGTTCTGACAATCGTATGATGCAGTGCATTGTCCATACACAATGACAGTGCTTGGTTGCAAATTTTGAAGTTTTTCAAAAACCATTTTTTTTTTTTTTTTTTTTTTTTCCAAATTGTCGTAACTTATTTCCCCGTAATAGCCAACGCTTTTCTTTGATGCTTTATAAACAAGTTGAGCATTCGTAAGAAAATCTGTTGATGAACAATTAATTGTAAGCATGTTTTTCGAATTAACATTTGCTGAAACTCCAAAAACTGAGTCCTTTGCCAACATTTTTTAAATGTCAGATTGCTATATACCCAAGTTTCATATATATAGACAATCGTTTGTCCAGCTTTCCGAAGACTTTTTTATTTCTCTCAATTATATCTGTCTCCAAAAAATAATATATAGACTTTCCTTTTATTCACGCACTTTTTCTATCGAAAATTCATTGAATGCAAAACTTTGGGCAATGTGTTTTTTCCACGAAAATCCGGTTTTTTTTTTTTTTTTTTTTTTTTCAATACAGGTAGTAATTTTCTGAGAGATAGTTCTTTTTTTTCACCTCTTATATAAAAGTCTTGAATTATTTGACGTATAACGCACTTGTCAAAGTCATCTATTTAGCAGTTTCGCCCACTATGTCTTTTTCAGTGTTTACCAGGTGAGTTTAAAACTCTCGACGAGTCCAGCGCTGAAACTTCTTATCTTACTTTCTCAATGTAGTTTCTGAAACATTACTTGCCTGAGAAGCTTTTTTCAGAGCTTTTGGGAGCGGAAGTAAAGGTTTCGATTAAGCTTCACAGGAACAAAATTCCGCAACATTGTATTCGATTTTTCGCACTTGTGATTTCAAAACTTTACCTTTCTTAAAATGAAAGGACATCTTGCCACTTCAACGAAAAATTACTTAAGCTTATGTGAACAAACAATTAAAAACCAATAGCAAAATGAAATCAACAATAAGATAACATGGGCAACTGCTTCAAATCCTTGGAAAATGACCGGGTGGCAACCCTATACCATAACACGCTTAATCCCATTTGAAATGAACAGGTCTTGCTTCTAAAAATACTATTGCAGCCCCCACTAACCAGACTGCTTAGTGGGAGCTAACTTTGTGATAGACAAACAGTATGGCACCCCGGTCTTTTGACATCACTCCACAAGCCACTTACTTTTGGGGTTATGAAAAAAGTGATGTGTACTAAACAAAAGGTAACAGTCTCGTGGAATTGAAACAAAAGATCCAAACAGCTATAGCTATTGTTGATGCTAGCAGGCTGAAACGTTCTTCGATTGAATTGGAGTATCGTCTTGATATTGCTCGTGCAGGGAAGGATCTCATGTAGAACTTTACTAAGGTAATAAAAAAACTTTTTGGGGTTATTTTATCTATGTTGTAGCTAGTTTCGCTGTGAAAACATATTCTTTTTTCCCCTTGAAGTTGTACATATCTTTTTGTCACACCTTATAGTATCGACAGTAAAGTAGAATATAAGGTCGCAAATGTTTTGACGTTGTGGGGCAACCTCAAGTGTAGGCAGGATTTACTTTTGTGGATCCTAAACGCCCTATTTAATTGCTCTCAGGGGCTTACCTTCTTTAAGAACGTACATGAATCCATGACACCAAGACACACATTCTTGTGAATTTTTTCTTTCCCGTGGGGCTTACTATCTATGGTAAACCCGCTCTTGGAATACCCTAGCGTTCCATCTCTATTTTTGAAACTCCTTCTCGTCAACCTACTTTTCTTTTCTCCGTTTTTCAAATGTCTAGATCACAGATACATTTTATTTGGCGCAGCATTGTCATATCTGTCTCTTATGCCATTAAGCTCCACTATCACTCACTTCACTTTAATTATACAGAAAAAAATAATAGCCAGAACGTTTTGAAACCGGAAGGCAAGTTAAAGTTCTTTTGTTTTTCAATTACCTGAAGCCTGCATCTGATATTGTAAAGCCTTGGCACTGCTGCCACATTAAAAAAATACATTTATATACCACCCTAGTCACCAAATTTAAATCCGATCAAACATCTCTGTGGAGTAATGAAGCGAAAATTAAGAAACGAAGCTGTCACAAATAAGGAATCGCTATGAAATGTTATAAGAATACTATGAAAATCCATTGTTATATGTAAAGTGTTACAAAGAACGTATTTAGTCACCAAAAGGGCTCTTTTCTAATAATTATTAAATTGCTCAGTTAAATATAATATTATAATTAAAGCAACCGACAAAATAATTATTAAATTATTCAATGAAATATCGAAATTAAAGCAAACGATAAATTATTAAATTGAATATGTTTTATGCTAAATGTAAGTATTGCTGCCGTAAAATGAAAACAAGTCGCGTGCATTTCACACTGTATTTTAAAAATTAGTCAGGTGACAACATTATACATTACTCAAAACAATTACCACTTTAGTGGCTAAAAAAATAATTGCTCATTCTATACCCAAAAAATTTAAAAGCTTGCAGTGGGCAGTAGTCGAGAAAGCCAAGTGGTCGAATCAATCAAAATGGTCAGTCATGGTCTCGTCGACGTTGCTTTCATCGAGTCATGGACCAATTTAAGACCACTGGTGTAGCACATTAAATCCATCGAGGTCCCAAGTTTTCCTGTTGGCGTGGTGTTGAAGTTTGGAAGGGGTAGTACCAGCTCAGGTGTAATACTCGTCATTTGACCTAGGCTCAAAATACGATGTCCGCCTCCAAAAGCCCACGTGTTGCTTCTGAGTGCATCGTTAATGAAAAACAACAATCAAATCTAATTTTAGTGGGCTACAAAAGATTAATTGTTGTCATTTCGGTGGACGTAATAACTGTGAGACCAGCTTACTACAAGCCATTATCTAACTGAATCGCGTCCTTAGATGTAATACTTTCATTCCAGCAGAAAGTACCTCTTCCGGCGTAAGAGATTTTAGTTTAGTTTAGTTTTTTATTAACGTCACACTAGAAGCAACACAAGGTCTTTTGGCGACGGATCTCGTAATTTTGAACCACGGTCAAGTGACGAGGACGACACCTGAGCTGGCATCACCCTCTCCTAACATCCACACCACGCTAGCAGGAGGATTTTGAGCCTCGAACAGATTTAACGTGCATCATCCCCGGCTACACGGCGGGTTTTAAGCGGCCAAAGATCGAACCCGCGACTGAACGAAAACCGCCGGCCGCTAGTCCACGACCTTGACCACTAGGCTACCGCGGCCCCTCCGCCGTAAGAGAAGACACGTACATAAAGATAGTAGATATCGGCCTATCTAGTCCCTCTGCCTGAATACACAAATGAATCAGTCTTCCAACGAAGTTGACTACAGTGGACAACATAAATTAGGAAGAAATCTATCTTCGTAGATTCGGAACCGAAAAATGACTTCTTCAGTTTGAAATCGCTTGTTGCGAAGTCTGGGCTTTTTTTTTCTAGAATAATAACATCCTCCAGGAACAACAACAACAATAAAAACTCATTGTTTTTATTGTTGTTGGTTACGATAAAAACGTAATATAAATCAATAAAAAAAAAAAAAAAAAAAACCAAGTAGAATTCTACTGTACTTGCAAATTTGACATTCGATGATTCAGACAAAGAATTTATACAAAATCAAAGCAAAAACTAAATTTTTAAAAACATATAGGGTAAAAAAAAAATGCTTCTAATCCATTACCAAATTAAGAGGGTAGATCCTCAAAAAACTAAGACATTTCCAAAAAGGCCAAACCACATTCCGTAGTAATCTTAAATTACAAAAAAAAAAAAAAAGAGGTATATAAATTTCAATAAAAAAAGTCTCACAGTAATACTCGTATGTTCACTTACGTCATCGTCTCTGTCAAAGGGCATATCTTCATCCTCAGTATGTGGCCGTGGTAGCATAGTGGTCATGGTTTCGGATACGTGGCCGGCGGTTTTCGTTAAGTATCGGGTTCGATCCTTGGCCGCTAAATATCTGCTGCGTCCTCCCGTTGGCGTGATGTGGAAATTAGGAGAGTGGGTATCGTCACTTAACCGAGGTTCAAAATTATGAGGTCAATAGTCCTCGTGTTGCTTCTAGTGCGACGATAGTAAAAAACTGATAACTCATCCTCAGAAAGAACCTATGTAAATAATACTGTTATAGTTAATAACACCGGTAAAAAACGAGTTTTTTAAACATAGGTTTTCTTTCAAACTTCACACTTTGCATGACATGATTTTTGTTCACCTTACTTATTAAGTAACATTCACCTATCAGCAACATTCATCTTCAGCTAGCGCCTTTCTTGAAGATGGAGAGCAATATTACGAACATGAGTTAATACTTCCTTGCAACGCTTCTCTCAAAGAAAGGAAAAGATGGATAAACAGAGAAGTCACCAGTTAACAAAAGAGAGTTTAAGCAATGACCCCTGCACCTTGACAACGGATTTGGCGTAAAATTTAATTCTATAAATCATTAGTTTTAAACAATTAATTATTATTAAATTATTGTATTGTCATTCAGAACAATCTTATTTAGAAAATTTCAGCTCAATTGAAAAATTGGGGAAAAAGCTTTTAAAGTTTTGACCCAGATATGTAATGTGAGTAGAAGTATACCCATTAAGAACACAGACTGATTTTCATTTGTGAATTATTCAAACAGAAAGTTCTAATACATTTATCATTTTTGTCCTCTCTTATCGAATTTTTGTTAAAGGCACTATTATAAAATCGAATCATAAATTATGTTAAGATACACTTTTTTTTCAAAAAAAATACGAATTAAGTATTCAATAAACTATGAACAGAGACTAATATGTTGTTGTTTTTTTAATTAACGAAACATATTAGAAATTCGAGTAAAAACCGAAACTTGAAAGGAACTTATTTCCTTAATAGTTCTGTTAGTTGGCTCCATTTGAAAATATTCTTGTTGCTAAATCTGCAAAATTAAAATCACCAAAAAATATAAAATCTTTTTTTTTTTTTTTTTTTTTTGAAAGCCAGCAAGAATACGAATCATAAAGCAAAATGGAAAAGAGTGCACGCCAGTATATTTAAAATTTGCTCGGCGGATTTTACTTTTATTATGATATATATTATAATAAAAGGTATTTATACACATGCACACATACACACACATGTATATATAAATACAAAATCGAGCCTCAATGCTTCGAATTTCCATACATCTAGAATCTCAATTTATCAACTTTTTTCAATATTTTTTAAAATTTTTGCTATATATAAACGAATATATATGGACAAACTTTCAATACATCGACCAATTTTCGATTTGGAACAATTTTTACACATAGAACGAGAACTTAATTGTGATTATCCCCCTGATCAGGACATAATGGATGATTGCTTTGATCAAAATGTATTCGAAACGTATAACAAAGTTGAATTAATTGAAAAATCACGAAGAGAGAGAAAAGTAACAAAAGTATTCCAACTACTCACACCTGCTTAAGATTTATTCCTCACGCTCATGAAGAAATTGTTATCTCTCTGAATAGAAGTAGCCATTATTTTGAAAGGCATCGGCAAATAATGTTGAGATAGATATTAGGAACTACTTTACTTAAAAATAAACTAAAAAGTTATTTCTTTTTTTGTATACAAACATTCGATTGCTCATACATTGTTAGCAAATTTGTAAATTACATACATATTTGTACATTTTTTTTCCAAATTATTATTTTGATACTTAAATATATATATATATATATATATATATATATATATATATATATATATATAAAATACATAAGTTAAATCATTACACACAGACACAGACACACACACACACACACATATATATATATATACTGAAAATTTATGAAAGAATAACTTAAAATATTTAAAAAGACAAAAATCCAGAAAGAAATGTAACAATGAAGGAAAAATAAATGAAAATATGGAACCCAGCAAGTCAAAAAGCAATATCGGGCTGAGGACCGATTAAGTGGGGTTAAACTAGTTTAATGGTACCAACCTTCCCCCTTTGCGACTTGGTAGGCTGAATTAGGAAATCCAAATTGCAAAAGAGTTCATGATTAAAAGATGCAAAAAAATTCAGCGATAAAATCTACAAAAATAAAATTTATAATTCCTTTTAGGCTGAATTGGGAAATCCAAATTACAAAACAGTTCAATGATTAAAAAATGCAAAAAATTTTCAACGATAAAATTTACAAAAATAAAATCTATAATTCTAAAAATTATCAACAAATCAAAATATAAAAATTACTTACAAAATTCAAAGAAATGAAGATTCAAATATGTGAGTAGTAAGACGGAATTTTCTTTAAGCTTCAAGATGTATATCACATACTCAAAATGAAAAGAATATAACTCATCATCACCATATAAATTGAAAAAAGATTTAAATCATTGTTTGATTGGTAATAAAATGTAAAAGGATGCAAACAATTGGTTGGTAATAAATTGTATGGTAAAGGAGTATAATGGTCCAGAGAGTGAGTAAAAATGTAAGCTGTGTAAATGTTTATATATATATATATAAACATTTAAGGCTTTTAAACAATAAGGCTTATTTTCCCATAAAATTAAGTTATACATAATTATTTTAGAAAGAAAATGATGAAAAGTTTCCAATATTTGTTTCATTTTATCAAAATTTCCAAACATCGAATTTTTTTGTGGCAGCCTTTAAGGTTGATTTAACGGACATTCGACTGAATGCACAATCAATACATGACTTCCAAGGTAGTAAAACAGCTCATTAAAACCTTATGAACGAGTTAAAATGTTCGATTTATTCTCGTATTCTCATGGAATATTAATCATTATTCTACTTTTCCCTTATCTATGTCTTTGACATTGCTGAATTTATAGTATTCTACTTATCAAAAAATTAAAAATGCAAGTGTGGGATGGTACACACCCAAGTTACGAAAGTATGTTGAAATGGAAAGGTGTCCATTCCTTACTTGTGGTTTGACCCATTAAAGTTTGCAACAGACTCTTAAAGAGCCTCTGTGCTCAGCGAATAGTAGATCAGGATGGTATTTCCTGACCTCAATTCCGCAGGTGGGAAAAAAAAAGGTGAGTGACCTCTTCGAAATGTCGCAGACGAAGATAGTTGTAATTAAATGCGATATAGTTTATAGTACTTTTCTAAAAATAGTAAACTAGTTTATTATAGCATCACTGTCCGTAGGATTGTAGAATATTATCGAATGGTTTGAATATGTGGGTTGCATTTTTTTTTTTTTTTTTTTTTCAGTTTCGTAGAGTTTAATATTGAAAGATTAAGTTTTAATTTTGCACTCAATTCACACACAAATGGTGCGGTTTGTAACTCGTGTTTCTTGCCTGAGTAAGCTTTGACATTGATTAACATTATTATTATAATTTACTCAAATTATGTAATGTTACATTGTAATTATTTACTTGTTTTTTTTTTGTAAAGTAATGCTTGCAGCTCAGCTCTTATTATATTGTTTTGATAGTCAAATTATGCAAGGCATATGGTTATATCCATTGTGGTTCAAATTTTTGAAAGAGTTAAGGAATTGAAATTGGTATTTAAAAATAATTTGAATATCTGGTCACAAAATAGAAAACTTGCGATTTCGAAGGCCTTAAAACAAAACCGGATTTTCAGTTTTTAGAATGAAATAGGTAAATGATCTCAGCTTACCTACAATTTTTAATACGTTTGAAGAGATTTGACCATACTCTAGAACAGGGGCCGACAAACTTTTTTTGATCATCGTCCCCCAAAAATTTTAAAATTCTTTTATCGACCCTCTCTATAAAAAGGACGAAAAAAAAAAAAAAAAAAGAGAAAAACTTACCTGTTTCTTAAGCAAATTAAATCATTTAAGAAACAGTTAAGTTTTTTTTTCCCTCTTTTGATTTTGACAAAATTGAATTTTTACATAATTCAATGACAGAAGGATGTGCTTGGATGATTCTAGGTTAGAGAAGCAATATTTGATTCAAAATTTGTTAATTTCAGTCTTACTTCGCCTCGGAGGTCCATATTCCTTTTATTTCTCTTCTTTGTTCAAATAGAATATAAACATGACTGAAGCCAGATTCAACCGTACATGAGTTTGGGAATGTAATTAAAAAAGAGAAATGCATCATTACAAGTTTTGGATATTTTTGCGTAACATTTATATTCATATAAAATTTAATCACAGTTAAATTATTAAAAAGCATTTTTCAAGGTCAAATAATAATTCAATGACTTCATCTTGCAAATGACTGTGCTTATTTTCAACTTCACGCAGAAAGTAGCGTGATAGTTTATTCTGGGGTATCTATATTTTTAATATCTCTAAGCCCCTAGATCGGACTAACCCTTATTATACTATATCGACCCCCGGGGGTCAATATCGACCACTTTGCCGACCCCTGCTCTAGAACAATGACTCTCAGCTCATGTGAGATGAAAGTTCGATAACTTTCATACCCTCTCACTGAACAAGTAGGTTTCCCATTCCTAGTAATTTAATGTGTAATTTTTACTTTAAGGGTTGATATATAAGTAATGACAGAATCCGGTACCGGTTTGGTGGTTGAGAATCAATGAATGAAATAAAAAAAAACATTAGGAAAATTGCTGTTAAATGTCATTTTGCTTTGAATAAAACAAAACGGAAATAAAATTTATCTAACTAACTAGAAATACAGAGGCTCAAATGCATATTAAAACATATTTTTGAAAATCATCTGTTTAATGTTTACAAAATGCTTTTCTTACATGCTATATTTAACGAATAAATAAAATCAAACCACACAATTAATTTAACACATTGTTAAATAATTATGAAACTCTACACCTCTGGTGCACTAACTGAAAATAGTGACCCAAAAATATTAGGGCACTTAGGAAAACGTCATTATCTTGATAGCTATTTATAAAAACTCGATAATTATTTCTTAATAATGTATTGGGTCTCCTTAGAGTTTTATGACTTTATTTAGCCTTTCAGGCAAATATTTTATTAGATTTTTCTCAAAAATGTCTCTCTATTTTTTTCTCATACAGAAATGTGTTTTTCTCTAAGCTGATTTGATAAAAAAATTTTTTAAAAAAATATGCATTCTCTTAGGATCCCGAGAATGCTTGACAGGATTGAGATCTGGATTCTATGAAGGTGTTTTTAATACGTGTATGGTTTTAAGTCTGATGATATGAGCATTATATTTTAAGTCATTACTCTGATAAAGTTTGAAAAATGATAATATACTCAATTTTTTTAAGCTCTTTGTTTCAAAATATTTAAGCAAATTTTATCAGTTTTTCAATTAATTAAATGAAGATTTCTAACGCCGATAGCACTCATACAGTCCAAATCATCTGGCTCCCTCCACCATGTTTCACAGAAAGAGTGTAATTAGTCATTTCAAGTTCTATATTAGGTGTCTGCTTTGTCATTTGGTTTATATCCCTTTCGGTAATTTTGTACCTGAACTCCTCTGTGCACCAGTTCAAAAATTACCGTATGACGTTGGGCTATTCGTGATTGTCTTTTCCCTAACCTCGAGGACTTTACAGTAATTTGAATTGCATAAGATTACAACTACCCGAAAACCAAAATGAAACATAATTTGGTAAATTAGATGAAGATAAGAA
Source organism: Nephila pilipes (assembly GCA_019974015.1). Lineage (NCBI taxonomy): Eukaryota > Metazoa > Arthropoda > Arachnida > Araneae > Nephilidae > Nephila > Nephila pilipes. Next base: position 31,077 of record BMAW01093686.1, read on the forward strand.
GTGCAGTGAATTGAAATAGAAAAAGTGAAATATAATTGAAAAGATGGAGAAAAAGAATAACCATAAGTTGATGAGATGTGTAGATTGAAGAGAAGCATCGTAATTAATTGCTTTTGTTGGAAATGAATCTGCTATAATCGAGAAGTACTTGAATCGAAATGAGTGATTTGGTAAGCTAAGATTGAATCATAAGAATATAAAATGAGATTAACTGAGTTAAGAGGGATTTGATAGTCAGAATGAGATCTGAAATATTTTTTTTTTAAAAAAAAACTGTGTTGTCTTTCTCTTGTGTACCTTCAACTGGAGTCTTAAGCTTATTGACTATTTAATTAGATTTTATGATGGTTGTAGATTTAAAAAAATGAAGGAAATACGTCTCAACCTGAATTACAAGTCTGGAGACATTGGAATTCAGTACTTCAAAGAAATATGAAATGTAGATTTACTTATATTTAATATTTCACCTATTTTTCTCTAAATTTTACCATGATTCTTGAAGAATTATAAATTTTTTGATGTTAACAGAAATTTTAGAAGTTTTTCGATCAATGTTAGCAATGCAGCTCTTAAACACTAAATTCGAAACATCAAATCAAATTTCAAATTATGTTAGAAATCTTATTAATATGTCAGAATTGATTATCTTAAGCACTTTTTTCCGCAGTACCAGTACTCTTTTGATATCTAACTTTTAGTTGTATACGAGAGATGTATAATTTTATGATTGTTCAACGATGGTGTCGAGTCACTTTTGTGCTTTTTCAATTTTATTTAATCATCAAATATGATACGTATATTAAACAGTTGATTTTTCTTACAATAATTTTTTAAAAATTCGTTTTGTCAAATTTCTTTTTTGAGCCTATGAATGCATGACATTTTCACTGCCTATTGTTAAGTATAATAATTTTTTAAGTTCTATCTGAAATATAAATACTTATATAACATAATAAAATAGAAGAGTTTAATTAGAAGAATTAAGATAGTTACTCATTTGAGATTAAGTATTTATATTATTAATGGGTCTTTACTAAAAAAATTTCTGAAGATTTAGCAAAAAAAAAAAAAAAAAAAAAACGATAAAGACAAAAATAAGTTATTTTTTTTTATTTCTAAATATGCAACACTGTTCTTGTCTATATCCAAGTGGTGGTTTCCCGCCCTAACCATATGAGCTTAACCAAGAAATAACTCACCCATTCTTGCCGGCATCGCCGCATTGCTTCGACCCATTCGACTGATTCTCCTATTTGCCCAACCTGCCTCTTTCAAACTCTGACAATTGCTAGTAATGAGCTCGAATCCTGCTGCGAGGCATTTTTTTCAGTCGTTGAAAGGTATCCTAAATTACAATGTAACAGAAAATTTAACCATCAGATTGAGAATCGCTTCTTATATACACCTGCCCGTTATATACATATGCCTGTTGACGTGGTGTCGAAGTTTAGAGAGGGAGGTTCCAGTTCAGGAATCGTCCTCGTCACTCGAATAACGTTCAAAATTGCGAGGTCCGTTGCCAATAACTGTCGTGTTGCTTTTCAAAGTGATGCTAATAAAATTCTCAATCACATTAACTAGTGTTAAAAAGTGGATTACTTACGAAAATTTCAGAAGAGAAAGGACATTAGTATGACTTGTCCCCTCCTCCTTGTGAGCTAAAGCCTGATTAAGAGTATGCTGTATATGGTAGGATGTCTAAGGACCAATAATTTACGAGTATTTGAAATCTAGAGAAAAGCTCTATTTGGAGATCTACTGTCAGCACAAGGACAATTTAAACAAAGAAAGAAAAGAAGACAATCATGCTCCTTATGAGGTAATTCATGCTGCATCGGGATAATGCTATAGAACGCATGCTGTTCGTTGATTCGTTAGAAAATACCAGGACTAGGTTTGGATATTCTGTCTCGTATCCACTTTACTCCACTGACCCCCATTTCCCCAGACTATCACCTGGTTCGCTCCTTACAAGGTTTTTTAAAGGGGGAAAAAATTCTATACAGAAACCTTTGTCAGCTAAGCACTACTTGAGTTCTTTGCGTCTAAAGACAATGTGTTTTTCAAAAATAATACTCGCGTATTACCATCACTTTAGCGAGAGATCATAAGTAACATCGGAAATTATATTGTACAGTTAATGTTATTAAATGTATTAAAAATGTATAAGTTTTTTTTCACTTTACCAATGAACAGAACTTTCTGGTAGATCTAATATATTCAAGAAAAAAATTGTTAAGGAGAAAAGTTGTTCTTCCTGCTTTTACGGAGAATATTTATGTTATCGAAAGAAAATATTTTTTTTCCGCCAGACTATCCGACCCAATTTTGTGATTGTAAGTTAAGTAGTAGGTGTATAAAGAAATAAGTTACTTAATTATTAGTACCGAGTGTTTTCTTTGCAAATTTATCGAGAATTCGTTGAATTGTACTCTATTTTCTTTTATAAGCAGAGAAGTTTGCAACACCCTATGTCTTTTGTTATTGCAATTCGAATATAAATATATATGGAGACAAATTATTTTCATTGGGATTATATTCTTTTGTGCTTATAAAATAACTATAGTTTCAAGAATAAAAAATCTTATAAATTCGAAATTTTCCTGGTCTACAAAATGTAAGAAGGTTTAGTTCAAGCAGTAGCATTACAATACCATTAAATAAGAGTCTAACTTTTAAATATGATCTGAAATATGTAAGAAAATAGGAACCGTAGGAGAATGTTCTAGATAACTCATATTTCCGTCGAATTCTTTTTAGTAAGAATAAAAAATAGCTAAATCATTTTTTACTACTCAAACACTTTGATTAGTACATTTTTTTGTGTGATTTCTGTAACTTTTTCAACCTTTGATTGACTTTGAAGGTGAAAACACAAAATTATTTTCCCATTTCCTTAGGTTGGTTGATTAGTTGGTTTTATTAATGTCACACTAAAAGCAACACAAGGACTTTTGGCGAAGGACCTCGTAGTTTTGAACCTCGGTCAAGTGATGAGGACGACACCTGAGCTGGCATCTCCCTCTCCCCACTTCCACACCACGCCAAAGGGAGGATTTTGATCCTCGACAGTTTAAATGTGCATCAGCGCAGGCTACACGGCGGATCTTAAGTGGCATCACAGGCTCTCACACACGACGTATATTTTTTCATTCTATTTTCTAGAATATAAGATCTTACATTAGAACAAATAAAGTGAGTCAAACTAATAATAACTTTATGAATAAAATCGCTGAAAATGTTTTTACTTATAAATCTAGATATATCTTTACTTTTTTTACGTAATAATCATGCGTACTTTTTCTTCCCATGCACAATGTGTCTCGAGATGATTGAATTCCAGAAACTTATATACACAACCAACCAATCTTAACATTATCATTATTTAGTTCCACTCGTGTTCTTGAAAAATTCTGTGGTAAATAATCATTTTTTTTTATAGTTTTCATAAAATCGCTAACAGGTCTTCATAGCAAATATGTAAACTGTACTCGAATTTTTTCTTACATATCTTTATGTTGACGATATCAGAAAAGTGTTCGATCTATCTCAGTTTCTTAAGAATTATTGTATTTAAATCAATAAGATTAAAATATACATTTGAAAATTCATTTAAACCAATATATTAAAATATTCGTAGTACCCTACATTTATATTGCTGTGTTGATGTTGTGACTAATTACAAATGGTCTATCAAACTCAAGTATATTTTATGCAAAAAATAAAACAAATATAAATTGTTTTACTTTTTAATGCATTTAAATTTGATGTTTAGTTTACTTGTTTCTTCAATGTTTCTGTGTCCCCCCCCCCCCTTTTTTTTTTACTCGTATATATACTTAAAATAGACAATATACCTTATTTCTGGAACTCCATACTTAACAAACACATCACGTCGTTAGGGAATTGCGATGTCTCTGAAGGAAATTAGTCCCAACCGTTCTCTGGAATTACGAAGATCAAGTCTGATACCCATTTGTAATGATCAATTCGATCTAACAGCCATACTGCTGTGAGGACAACAACTCAGTATTTTGCCACTAGAGGCTGCATCTGTCAAGCAGTTTTCAGAAAATCAGCTGAAGCCTGCTTGGCATAGCTTTGACGAAATTTAATTAATTGATTTGAATAAATAATAAATATTAAACTTATTTTATTTAAGTGTACTTAATTAGTGTTAATTTTTAAAATGATTCATGTAATTTATATTTCAGTTTTTGTGTTTTTTTATTGTTATCCCTATTAATATATCTATCTTAACTGTAAACAAAACTGTAAGTTTTGTTTTAAAAGTTGTGTTCTAAAAACCGTTGATTATTATTCCATGCTGTACTGACTTGCTATTGATGCATGTTTAATAAAGATCTAGTAACTGCAAAAGTGTAGAGAAATTATTTAAAATTATGCAACCTAATTTAAGCTAAATCAATTCAACTGAATGCAGAAAGCACATAACACTGCAACTACTTTTTTGATGTTTTGGTTAAGAATAAACTATAAAACTTCATCGTAGGTATACTGGCGCTGTTTTTTTTTTTTATTTTATTATTATTATTATTATTATTATTATTTTTAATTCCTACTATTAGCTCCCACCCTCTATATATATCTTGCTCAAATTTTTAATCGTTAATAAAATACTTTTTGTTCATCCACTCAAGCTCAAATACATTTTTTTAAACTTGTAGTTGATGACATTTGATGTTAATACATTTTTTTTTCAAATATTACGTCATTTAATTAAATTTAATTGGTGAAAATGCAGTTTTGCCCAACCGCTTGGCGCGATTTCAAAAATTACCAAACTTGGCGATTTTTTTTAGCTGAACGTAAGTCCGGGAAATGGACCAGGGTAGCCACATTTGGCAAAATACCGCCAAATAATTCCTGTCGCCAAGGGTGGTTGGGCTAAACTGCATTCCAACCCTTTAATTTACCAGATGAATTAAGAAACAAGCCAATGCTTCTCCTATGTCATTTGTCTTGCAATGACAAAGTTGGTAGAGCGTCGGCGTAGAATCTTCAGGCCTTCGGATCGAATATCGTCGAAGCATTAAATTTTTTTTATTTGATTTTCAAATAATTAATTTTAGTTTTATATGGGAGAAAAAAATTTCCCTTATATAAGATATTTAGCAGGATATAAATTTAGGAATAAATACCGTCAATGACGAAGCGTGTAGATTGTTGGGAAAAATTTCTTTAGCCACTTAATATTGTGATTCTGTCATATGTATATACATATTTATATTAATTGTAATTATTTAATAAAAAGTAACTAAAATAAAAACTTTCTTTGATGACTTAAATAGGAATTGACTTAATTTTTTTTATATTACTTGTTTTTAATTAAGAGTAAAATTACTCGTATTTAACTTTATTTACCACATCGGTAGAATATATAATTTTCTACTACTTTATCATGCCTATATCTTTCGTGATGAAAAACTAGTCACGTTCCTGACTGTTGAAAGCTTTGTAAGCAATTATAAAGTGGCGATTTATCTGCAGAATACAATCTATATAAAAACATGTTTACAGATAAATCAAACACTCGAGTTTTAAAAGAACGGAATGAAAATACTTGTTGTAAATTGTTAAAAGAAGAAAAAACAAAAATCATGAACGTTTGATTTTTTGTGTTAAAATTCTTAAATGAGACGAAAGATTACTTGTTAAAGAATTTTCAGAATTTTTTTTTAATGACAAACTTTGCTTTTTAAAGGATTATATATATTACTAGCTCATAATTAATTCTTTCGTGTTTTTGAGCATAAACTGAGCATACATTTCTGCAACAAATTAAACTAATTTTTTAAAAAAAATAATTAGATTTTACCTCTGTATTTGAATATCTTCGTTTTTTAATCTTGTTCCTCTTTTGTATTCGAATTTTCGTAGCTTTGAAAACAGCGCAACATTTTTTTTATTGATTTAGATACTAGAATTTTTGTAAATTAATATGTTTTGGAGGTAATTCAGCTAATTTACCTGTTTGATATTAAGAGCATTAATAAAAAAAAACATCAAAACTTTTGTTAAATAAATAGAGCTTCATCATGATATAATAATTCCTACAATTGAGTTTTATAATCGGTTCAGATGATATATATTAATTTCATTTTCCATATTATCTTAAATTTAATTTAAGAAATTTTTTATCACAAAAGACAAGTGTCGATATGGAAAGCTGTGACGTGAGTTTTCTTAATAAAACGACTTCTTGATAATATTTGATGCTGTTTTACTTTGATTAGCGTACAGTGGTTTTTTTTTTTTTTTTTTTTTTTTTTTCCCCATTTCATTTCGAAAGTCGGTATGCATTGTGCCCATTTTAAGAAACTAATGTATAAATTAATTATTAATAATTAGATGACTAACATGATGAAATTGTGGCAAAATGTTCTGCAATAATTATTATAACTTATGCTACCGCATAAAAAAGATTTACATTCAAAATAAAATTTCCCTTAAAGTTATATGTAGATTCGTTTATCTTACCCAATAGGCTTATTTGAAAATACTGTAATCATTTTAAATATTTATTCAGTAATTTAAATAAATTTGATTTAATCTAAATAATATTTAAATGTATTTACAGGATACATACAAACTGAGTAAGTAAACTCTTTCAAACAAAACCAATAATTTTTTCATAAGTTCAGCGTTTGCGATCGTTGTGATCGAAATCTTAGCTGTATCTGATTAAAACGCTAAAGAGTCACATAGTTGTGAGGCTTGCTATCTAATAGCAGACATCTAAATTGTTTTGCACATTGTTCAAAATATTAATTTGATTGATATGTAAGTAAAAAATACACATTATAGAAAATTAATTAAAAATATAAAGGATTTGTTAAGATATTGTAATGTCTTTCATTCTTATTTCGTGGTCCTCGATACATTTTTTTTTTTTTTGTCTACACAATGTTAAAGAAAGGAATTTGAATTCGGAACAAATTTACAAATATATGCTCTTTCATCTAGATATGACGCATGTACCCACTACTGTGTTTAAAGATATCTAAGACGCCTTTGATAAAGAAAATCAGCTAATTTTCTGACGTTTATATAATCCTCACATTTTAAAATTAAAAGTTATAGTAGCACGTATATTACCATTGATATATGTGCATATTTACGTATCTACTCATGTAGCAAAAATCGGATTTACAGTCATAAATAATTATGTATGAGCAATTGATAACAACTGTGTATTTGTATTTGCAAGTCATGTGAAAAATACATATATAGAGCTTGAGGTACAACTTGCATAAACACCAGTGCATTTATAACATTTTTATATTTACAAAGCACTTATAAACAATACATTCAATACAATAATAATAAATATACATTCAAAAATTAAATTTTAAAAGATTGGAATTTTTTTAATTTTTATGATTTGAATCTCCCATAATTTTTATACATATATTGCGCAATACATAACATTTGCAAGTGTTTATTAGAAGAAAAAAATCATGTTCATTGGATATAGCCTCATTTCATGATGTGCCAAACATCGGGCTTTACATGTGTAAAGTAAATTTTGAAAAAATGTTCCAGAATTTCCTAAAAAAACATTTTGAGAAAAACGCAAATATGGATATTTTTGGACAAAGTGGAGCATGTTTGCTAAAATTTTAATAATTCAATTTTTGTATGTTATATAGAGTAAGCACAATTGAACTATCGGATTTTAAAAATTTATATTTTCGAAACTAATACACATATTAAATGATACATAACAATGAAGAGAAATATTCTAAGTTCTTTTTTTTCCATCGTCGATCACCATCTCGGAAGAACGATGGAGAAGGTGAGACAGAATTTTGTTCGAAGTCCACAGAAGTCTACGACAGCTGCTGCCCGTGAACTTGGAATTCCCCAGAAAACGTAATAGAACATTTCACGAAAAAAAAATTAACTTACAGTTGGCATCATATTTAAGAGCGAACGACAAAATTCTTCAATTTGACTTTTGTGTTCGCATGCTAGAGAAATTGGAAAGTGAAGATTTCGCCAATAAGCTGATTTTCACAGACGAAGCAACCTTCCATTTATCAATCGTCGTAATGTTAGAAGTCTGACGAAGAGAAGATCTCCATGACATTGTCCAGTTGCAAAGAGATTCTCCAAAAATGAATGTTTTTCATGCTATGTCACAAAGTTGTACGGACCTTTATTCTTTGCTGAAAAAGGGTAACACTATCTGGACGTGTTGCAAATTTGGTTATTTCCACAACTGCGTAAGGGTGGCATAAATTTTGTGTTTCAACAAGAGGAATCAGCCTATTGATCTTTGCATGTACGTGCAAACTTAAACGACAAGCTTTTACATCGATGAATGAGCGTGCGGGTGACAAAGATTTACCCTTAATCACATGGCCACCAAGATCCCCGACCTTACTCCACGTGATTTCTTTTTATGGGATTACATTAAAAACACTTCATTCACCACCGATGGAGAAAACATTGTGAAATTTTAAAGAATGCATTTTTGCAGCTTCACGTACCTTTGACAGTGTGTCCCTTCCAAACAAAATGTGTGGAATGAACTTGATTACAAATTAGATGTTTGTCGTTTAACAATATATATATTATTATATATATTATATATATATATATATATGATATATATATATATATATATATATATATATATATATATATATATATATAAGCATTTTAATATTTTTCTTTTATACTTTAGCGGTAAATGGATTTTTAACTTTGTTTGTGAATGAAAAAAATTATCGTGGTTATCGAATTTAACCCCTTGCAGTAAAATGACGAGTATAGCTCGTCTTATTGGGTTTTCATACCATACCGCACAATAACGAACAACACTCGTCATGTGACTTAAGTTATAGTTAAATATTTTAAAACTAATTAAGCTTAAAATTTCTATTGTATTAAATCTGGCAATATTGTATTACCTTATATTATTTGTTTAAATGTCTCACATCATTATTGCATGTTATTTATCGTTAGAACTACAAGGTACAAGTCACAACCAAATTTTGTTATTCAGTCGATTTTCTTTCTTGCAAACATTAGTGCCAACATCGGTCAATATGTATTTTTAGTAAAGCAAAAAACGTGTTGTAAGCTAATCAACATAATGGATAAGAGTAGTGTGAACCTTAAAAATCAAGACTATTGGAGCGATTATGAAGAATCAGAAGAAGAACTTCTTTCTGATAATGAATTATTACCAAGAAGGCGAAAAAAGGCTAGACGATTAATAAGTGATGATAATGAATCTTAGATGCTAGTCATTAGAGATTTTTGAAGAAGTTTTGAATGTGAACTTTTGGAAACTACAATATTTTCAATAGAAACTAACAGGTAAAGAAGAAAACAAGAAACGAAGAAAAATAGCATTCACTTGAAGCCTATTAGGTATATTTTATTTAAGATTTACTTTGAATTTTTAAATTTTTTTTTCGATTTTTGGTATTCCGCATGGAATTACAAATCTATTCAAATTAATTATATAATTTTCATTAGCAATACATTCGAATTATAAAATGAAACACGTTTTTTTAATAAAAATTACATGATGGTTTCATTCAAAATGTTGCATTATTAAATCGTCCCGGAAGTGGGCAAAAGTATTCAATATTTTTTTTAATATGCAATTCTTCTCATTCACGCACAAAGCTAACAATCCATTTGCCGCCCATTTATAAAGGACGATACATGAGCACGAGAAAAAAATCGGTCGATTGAAATAGAAACTAGTTTCTTATTAAAATGTATACTACCTCATCTCAGGTAATAATGTCAAAGTAATAAATTAATATTGAGGTTGTTGCCTATCTGGGAAAGTGTTCTGAATTTGGGTTATTAAGAATCTTGTTGTCTTAAGAAATGATCGATTCCATTCAATATCTAAATATTTTCATGACATTAAATTCAAAATTCATCGATTCACGGAACTTTTAGATCTACAAGGGTTTTCTCATCTTAAATTTAAAATAATGTATTTTAAAATATTATTTAAGGGGGATAAATTTGTTACAGGTGTCTTAAGTAAAAACAATTAATTAAAAGTACGTTTTATTAAAAAATGTCAACGTTAGATTAATGTAATATACTCACCAAGAGCACTAACTCGTGCTCTAGGTTACTACCTATCTTTGATTATATTTAGTGACTGGAGTGTGCTTGGATTTTTTTATAAACACAAACAATCAAAGTCTAGTTCCATTGATATTTGTTGTCGCATTTCGTATGTCTGCATTTAATTTGTTTCTATATCTTGCTTTTGTTGACGCATACGTTAATAATTTGCTATAAAAGCCAACGTTTTTAAAAACAACGTTTTTATATGGTGGCAAAGTTTATTAAAGAAAATTATTGAAATATTAGTTAAAACTGGTCGAAAATATCTAAATATTGCATTGTTAGGCAAGTAAGAAAGGTTCCCAAAATTTCAGAGCTCTACTTGATGGTAAGTTGGCTAAATTAATGATAGACAAATTTTTGATGACACACTGATACACACACAGACAGACACACACCAAGTGAAATACATAAAAATGTTAAAACTAACTAGAATTAATTAATTCATCCGGTAAATTAAATGGTTGGAATGCAGTTTAACCCAACCACCCTTGGCGACAAGAATTATTTGGCGGTATTTTGCCAAATGTGGCTACCCTCGTCCGTTTTACGGACTTAACGTTCAGCCAAAAAAAAATCGATAAGTTTGGTGCCAATTTTTGAAATCGTGCCAAATGGTTGGGCTAAACTATATTATTAAAGAAAATATTAGTTAAAATGTGTCGCAAATGTCTAAATATTGCATTGTTAGGCGAGTAAGAACGATTCCCAATGTTTCAGAGCACTAGCTTGATGGAAAGTTGGTTAAATTAACGATCGAAAATTTGATGACACACACATACACACACTAAGTGAAATACATAAAAACGCTTTAAAAAAGACTGTTATCTGTGTACATAACGGTTACTCGCTTTTAGATAATCACGGTCATTCAAAACTCCGCAGAGAACGTGAATCTGTTTTCCAATCCCGAACTTCTTTACACATACGTCACTATTGACGTAACGTTACGGGAGTCGGCAACCTACACACGAAGATTCTGGTTAATTTTCAAAGATAATTAAATGTATATTAATCTTTTTATTATTAACAAACACACTGGTCTACAAGTGTGAGTGCTTTGTAATCTTCTTTTTGAACTTTTTGATACAAGGAACCCTGGTGTTCCGTGGAATACAGCTTGCAGACCACTGACTTTGAGGTTTGGACGAGTTTGTCCCGTATTATGTCTATCTAATTTTAGATTTTTTCTTAAAAATTAATTCGATATCAAATAATTCTGGATGATTTCATTGTCCATTCCGCCTGATAAGACTTTTAGTTAGCAAGTGTATCGTAATTTAAATAATCATTTAAAAAATTGCAATCTTCCTGTCCATTTCATGAGTCCCACATTGATAGTGTTTTATATAATGCATATAAATACAGACTTTTCCTTGTCGTTTTTGCCTGTTCACTCCATTTACTTGCCAAACTTTTATATTTTTATGTAAGGAAAAATGATTATAATTGTATTGTTTATGTATTTATTCGAAATTAAAAAACGCAGAAGGATTTTGAGAACTAGTTTGAGTTTTCATAACGTTTTAACGCTTATTTATCAAAAACCACTTTAATAGCATGTGATCTATAACACAGTTAAAATGATTATCTAATAGAATTATTTTTGAAATGCATTAATTTGTTCTAAACAAATACTTTGTAGTAATCACGTAAATTGCTGGAGTAGTTAATTTAAAACCCTAATTCATTCATTTTTTTAAAAATGCATTATTACTGTTAACTTCATTTCGTACAGAAAGAAAACTTTGATGAACATTTTAATTTAATACAACCATATACTGCATCGGAAAATAAATAAAACATCGGTGAAACTACTCTATCGTCTCTTTAAAACTTGCTATTATTTATTATCCTTGATAAATAAGATAGATTAAGATAAATTTTAATGGATTAATATTAAGATAGATTTTACTTACAAATTCTAAAGCACGTAATTAAAACTGTAATCACATGATCAAAAAAAAAAAAACACAAAAAATTCTCTGTATAATAAAATACATTAAATATGTATTCGAGCTTGAATAATTTTGAAAAGTCTAAGTTATTCATTTTTTAAAATTTATTCTTACTATAAGTTACATTTCTAATCGAAAAATACATAAATACTACATCGAAAAATAAATAAAACATCAGAAAAATGCTTAAATCTTCTTTCAGCATTCGCTGTTATTTATTATCTTTCACAAAATCCTAACGGAATTTGAAAACACATCATTAAAACCGTGACCACGTGACCAAAAAATAGCACAAAGACGTCCTGATATTAATATAATTGAACAAAGGAAGCTGTAGCCGCAGGTGTGTCCGTAAAAAAAAGTCACTTTCGATTTTTTTCTACTTCTATCAATGAAGAAGTTGTGGAATCAGTTCCTTGTTCCGGAAATACTTGAAGAAGTGTAGGTAAAACTTCCTCAACTTCTGCAAAACTGGGCCGCTTGATGAAAATGCTTTCACTCAGTAAGAGAGTAGATCTAGCAGGAAATTCACCTCAGAGGAATATCATAGTAAGTCGCGTCTTCTTTTCTAGTTTTATTATGTGTTATGTAAGTTTACAGTTTCGAAAAATATATCTATCTATAGAATGTATTTATAAAACGTTTGGAAAAATATTGGGTCCCCATATTCTTCTGGTTTTTCTATTGTCTTAACATAGATTAACTTAGAATCAAATAAATTATTTTTTTCTTTGCTCTGTATACTAATTTCACCTTATGCCAGAGAATCGGATCCAAAATGGAAACAATATTTCAAGTAGCAAAATGCCACAATATTTAAATCATAATTATTCTTTTCTAATATATGAAGATCAAAATATTTTAATATAACTTTAATTTCTATGTAAATATAAGCAGAAAAATCTGTTTGGGTTTAAAGGAAGCAATTATAAACTGATTAAACTGTAAAATTATAACTGTCAAGCGAACACCTGCGAGAAATTTCTTAAAATTATGAAAAACAAGAAACATTTATATTGAGCATATTTGAACACACACAAAATATGCATTTCAAGGGTAAAAAACTGTAAAAAAAAATTTTTTTGTAAGATTCCTACAAATTGTAAAATTTTTAAGTAAATTGTTTTTCTTAGTTTCTTAGAAATGTTTCGCACAATTCTGGCAATGAGTTTGGTGTTACTTATAGTTTTAAGAATGGTTTTCCATCAGGCATCACGAAAAGTAATAAAAAACAACTATATCTAATTTTGAGGATTCTTAAAAAAATAATCACTTATTTAAATCTTTATTCTATGTATGGAATTATCAAACATGTTATACAAAACAACTAAACAGAATACAGTCCTTTATATTGTTAACGGTAAAAAAAAATCCTTAGCATTTTAAATACAAGATTGTCATGAAAAATGAAATGCTTAGAAAAACCATTCTGAAGTTTTGAAGATCAATTAAATGATTTGATAATCAGTTGAAGAAAATTTAAATAACTTGCTGAATAATGTAGCTTAAACTACGAAATTTTGTACATATAACTATATCATCAAGATCATATAATTATAAAAGGAACGTAGATTTTTTTTCCCCTATATTTTTAGAGCATTGTAACCAACTTAATTCTGTAGAGTTAAGGCTCCCGTCTACCCGCCATTTTGATTTCGTGGACATAATGTTAATCCTATGGAATTTTGACTTTAATTCGTCCATCTTTATTATTTGACCTATTTGAATGCAATAAAGTGCATTTGAAAGAGCAAAAAATAATCAATGCTTCTGTGGAATTACTTTTTTCCTAAGATTCTTAAAAATATTTTTATTCTTATTTTAATGATTCATTTGTGAGTTTTCTGATATTTGAACAGTATTTTAAAAAATTTTAAAAATCGGAGAAAAAAAGTAATTTTACAGAAGCATTCATTATTTTTTGCTCTTTCAAATGCACTTTATTGCATTCAAGTAGATCAAATAATAAAGATGTGAGAATTAAAGTCAAAATTCCATAGGATTAACATTACGTCCACGAAATCAAAATGGCGGCTAGACGGGAGCCTTAAGGCTCCCGTCTATCCGCCATTTTGATTTCATCAGCTAAATGTTGATCCTATGGAATTTCGACTTTAATTCTCCCATCTTTACTATTTGATCTATTTGAATGCAATAAAGTGCATTTGAAAGAGCAAAAAATAATCTATGCTTCTGTGGAATTACTTTTTTCCTCCGATTTTTAAAAATATTTGAAAATATTCTTTAAAGACCGGAAAACTCAAAAACGAATGATTAAAATAAGAATAAAAATATTTTTAAAATTCTTAGGAAAAAAGTAATTCCACAGAAGCATTCATTATTTTTTGCTCTTTCAGATGCACTTTATTGCATTCAAATAGATCAAATAGTAAAGATATGAGAATTAAAGTCAGAATTCCATAGGATTAACATTAAGCTAACGAAATCAAAATGGCGGGTAGACGGGAGCCTTAACTAAAAATTTAATTTGAAGCGAGTAAGATAATTACAAACTTTACTAACAACATATAAACTGTATATAAAAAAAAGTATTTTTTAGATTTTAATATCACCAGCGCAGCTTTCTCGAAAATATGCATTAAAATTCTTTTTTATCGCACTTTATATTCGTTTGCTTGAATATTTTCATTTCAATTAATGCTGTCCTTTTGCAAAGTTATATAATTAAGGCTCCCGTCTACCGGCCATTTTGATTTCGTGAACGTTATGTTAATCCTATGGAATTTCTACTGCCATTCTCACATCTGTGCTATTTTATCAATTTAAATGCAAAAAGGGAATCCAAAAAAAAGCAAAAAATAATGGTTTTTCAGCAGAATTATGTTTTTCTTTTATTTATAAATTTTTTTACTCCTATTTTAATTATTCGTTTGTGAATCTTCCTGTCTTTAAAAATATTCAAAAATCGGAGTGAAAATGTAATTCCACACAAAACCACGTTATTTTTTGCTCTTTTGAATGCACTTTTTTGCTTTCAAATTGATAAAATAGTATAGATTTTGAGGACGTTAGTGGAAATTCCATAAGATTAACATTACGTTCACGAAATCAAAATGGCAGTCCTAAGACTGTTTCAACTTTATGTTTTAATTTAATAATAACAAAATTGAAAGAAAAATCAATGTAAGAGTTTTCACGTTTAGAAGAGAGACACTGTTGCAATACCATTAACATTTTAAATTTAAATTCTACTTTAAAATTAAATATTTTTGTTTAATATTATAATTTAAGAACTTAATTTGCTAGAATTTGCTCTAATGTTATGGTTCTGAGGCATAGAAACTTCTAAGTTGTCCATACTGTCTATTTTTCTGGGAGGAAAAAGAAAAGATGATAGCTATTAATCATTTTCCCTCGACATTCATCTATTATAATAATGATTGTAAGTTTTAAAATTTTTAATGATCAATAAATATTTATATCATAATAGTTGAAAATTCTGCATAATATATATATTAATACACTGTTATAAGATTGCGGTTGTTTATTAACGTCGCACTGAGAAGCACTATGGGTGACGGACCTCGTAATGTTCAGTCTGGGTCAAAGGACGAGAAAACCTAAGGACGAAACCTAAGCTGACACCTCCCTGATCAAACTTCCACACCACGCCAATGAGAGCACTTGGGACTTCGATCAAACTTAACGTGCATCAGCCACGCTACACAGAGGGTCTTTTGCGGCATTGGCTCGAACTCACGACTAGACGAAAGTCGGCCGCGACCACTATTACTAGGCTTCCGCGGTCACCAGTGTAATAAGATATTTATTTCAGAAGAAAAAGAAAACATGTCTTGTTACATTTTTTTGAGAATCTGTCTGTAAATTTAATTTACTTGTTTGTTCTCCCTTTCGTTATTTGCTAAGCTCTTAAGTAATTGAATGAATTGTCCTGATTATCCTTTCAACATAAAGAACATAGTCAACGCTTATTGCTTTAAATGAATATTTTTTTACATCGTATTAAATGAAAATTTTCATCAATAATTAATTCTTCGATTAATTTAAGGAAAATTTTTCAGTTCTGATTTTTATAATTTTAATATTATAGCTTTCATCATTAAAACAATGGGATGTATCCTTGATTTTAAGGCTCCCGTCTACCCGCCATTTTGATTTTATGGACGTAATGGAATGTCCTATGGAATTTCGACTTTACTTCTCACACATCTTTACTATTTGATTTATTTGAATGCAATAAAATGCATCTGAAAGAGCAAAACATAATGAGATCTTCTGTGGAATTACTTTTATCCTCCGATTCTTAAAAATATTTTTTTCTTATTTTGATGATTCGTTTGTGAGTTTTCCGATATTTAAAATGTATTTTAAAAAATTTTAAAAATAGGAGAAAAAAAGTAATTCCACAGGATTCTTCCTTAACTTTTACTCTTCCAGATGAAATTTATTGCATTCAAATAGATCAAATAGTAAAGATGGGAGAATTAAAGTCGAAATTCCATAGGATTAGCACTACTTCCATGAAATCAAAATGGCGGGTAGACGGAAGCCATTTTGATATCAAAATGAATTCATTAATTATAAATGCTTTTATTCGGATGGCATTTATCATCCTTTTAAGCATTTTTTTTTTTTTTTTTTTTTGCTCGATACAAGCTATTTGATTTTGAATATTTAATTTACTTCCTGAAAATAATTTTGCTGGCCACTTCTAAAATAGTTATATCATATATGCCGTATGGCATGTTCGCGTTTCTGTCAAAAGGAATAAAGGAGATGATATTTAAAAAATTATATGATATCACTAAGCATGCAAAATCATTTTTCAAAAAACGTTTACTTAACTAGGAATATAAACATAGCGAAATGAGAGACATAATATTTTCATTAGCTATGGATACGTTGGCATAAATAGCTGCATTATTTGAAAATTGTTTTATGAACCTACAATAGGTTCTCGCGCATTTCCTGCTTCACCTAACCATTTTGGTTAGGATTTGAGATCAAATTGTGACTTATGTAAATCATCTTAGCTATATTTATCTTTGCTACATATATATTAGATTAGTTTAATTTAGTTTTTTATTAACGTCGAACTAGAAGCAACACGAGGGCTATTGGCGACGGACCGCGTAATTTTGAACCACGGTCAAGTGACGAGGACGACACCTGAGCTGGCACCCCCCTCTCCTAACATCCACACCACACCAACGGGAGGACTTTGAGCCCAGAACAGATTTAACGTGCACCAGCCCCGGCTACACGGCGGGTCTTTGGTGGCCAAGGATCGAACCCGCGACTGAACGAAACCGCCAGCCGCTAGTCCACGACCTTAACCACTAGGCTACCGTGGCCCACATATATATTAGAAGTGTGGTGTATAATAAATAATGATGAAATGGAGAGATGTGCGTGTTAAAAGTGATGAAAGAAGATAGAAGGTTAGTGAGAGTGTCGCACACTCGAATTTGACGCTGGGAAGTTAAATGATCATCAGATAGCTGATATTGAACTGGATTTATATGTATTGTTCTTGAGTCTGATTATGTTTGTAGTTTTAGAAATACGCAGAATAATATGAAATTCGATTTTAAACACGTGTTATGTAGTTACTATTTCCCATATATAATAATAATTTATTTTTGGATCATTATAAGAATTAAATAAAATCCAGCTAATTATTCCTTCTGACCATTTGATTGATTGATTAATTAGTGAGTTTCCATTGATCAAATCCAAAGTAGAGATGGGATGTAATTGTTTATTTATGCCGCTTTGAAAAGCTACACGAGGGGCGACAGGCCTCATAAATTTGAACTTCGGTCAATTGACGAGGTCGACACCTGAGATGGCACCTCCACCTGTAAATTTCAACATCAAACTAATTGGAGAATTTAGAATCTTGACCAGATTTGACGTGCATCTGCACACTACACGGCGGGTCTTTAGTGGCATGGAAGCTCGAACTTACGACTTAACGAAAACAACGCCCGCAACGAGTTCGCCACCATGACCACTAGGTTACGGCGGCGACTGCCTGTGTAGCGAAACGTACTTTGATGAAACTTATTAGACAAGGATTTAATTCAAATTCTTTTTCTGTAAGGGATGGAATCGAAGAGGAAACCGATAATTCAAACAAGATGAATACGAGGAAACTTCTGACTTTATTTTACATTCTTTGCTTCAGATACCGAAATTTAAAACACTGAAAACTCTTCAAATTGAAATTAATTTAGGATAACATTTTATTGCTCGTTTTTTACACTTTTCATTTAATTCAGTAGCGTCTCTCTCTTAAAGGCTTCATGTTCTTTTTCATAAAAGTCATTTTTAAAATGAAATCTTCGCTTATGAGTGCAATTCAGAAAAAAGGTAATTTCTTCATCTGCATTTCGAAAATTAGACAATTTATTTGTAATTTTAAGACAAATTGAAAATATATATATTTGACACTTCACGTTTAAGTAATCCAGTCGTTTAAATATAATTCTGAGTATCTGTTTCAGATAAGTAAAACTGATTTATTTTCCTTTCAGCATTATATTTTTAAATGACTAGATGCTTGTGAAAAACACTTGACAACATGTCTTTTCTTTCTGACATATAATAATTCATTAATGCGCAGTCTTGTCAGAGAAGAAAGAGAGAGAGAGAGAGAATTAGGTTTTGTTTCCGAAAACAATAAAGGAAATAGAAACGGTTTCATAAGTTGTAGACAAACAAATGTAGGCAATGTCTTTAATCCTTTAAGAAATATGTTTTGCGAAATGTAAACTCGTATATCCCATGCAAGCTGTAAAATTTATTGTTCTGAAAAAATAGACTAACTATTGTTTATTAAAATTTCCTTTTTAGAGAGGCTTGATCTCGCAGTATAAGCCTGAAAACTTCCATTATTACTGATCCATTCAATATAGATATATCCTAAAGTATTTGAATTTTAAATAACAAAAATAAGGAATTATATAAAAAAAATTAAATTGTCTTTGGTGATTTCATTTAAACACATCCTAACGGTTTTTTCCACTTGTTCTCGACAAAGTAGAATTATTCAAAATGAATAGTAATTAGCGTAAAATAAGCGTACTAACGATTCCCGGTTTCTACAGAATCAATTACTATTAAGAAAAAAAAATACCTTCTTCAAGTTGCTAATCACTTTTTATTTTCACAAGCAAAACTATCTAATAAAGAGAAACTGTGACCATTGTTAACAACAAAAGGAATGAAAACAGACGATTTTGTTATAAAAAAAAACAATGAATAAATTAAATAATGAAAAATAATAGCAAACGATAAATTATTAAAGTAGACAATAATATTCTGTTCGGATACTATGTGAAAGCAGACGATGAAATATTAAATGAAATATACTAAAGCAATGTAAATATGCTTTAAGTAAACTACTTGTAATTATTATATCCGTAATGCATTATAATGTCGATATTTTGAACTTAACCTTTATTTTACGAAAATATTGAAAAGTAATAATTTCTTAACATAAAAACGATGCTAGATGGTTGAAAAATGGTCTTAAATAATTGCTAATTGAAAAATTGCTGCTAATTATACGTGCGTAATTTCTGATCCATGACTTTTTTTTCCCGCAATACTTTTTTTTCACCCAAGTTGGATTTTTTGGCTTCATTGTGAGTAAGTTAATTGATACTAAAAAAAGGACAAGTATTCGCCCTAAAAGATTTATGAACATAATCCTTTTTATATGTACACTTTTTAAGCAGAAAATTGTTTCATATTATGATTTCACTATTGAACAAATAGTTGCCTATTTTAATATATCACTTGTTTGTGTTTGAAGTTATTTCCTTTCTATATAATGTATTCAAAATATAATTTTCTAAATTTTAATTTCTTTCGAATTTCATATGTGTATTAAAATTGTATATTTATTCAATATTTTTGAACTTTAAGGGCTTAACATAACGTATAATAACAATGTGAATTTGTATTGATATTAGACTATTTTTCTTACTGGACCTTAAGAATTATTCTTAAAAAGTGGACCAAAACAGATTTAGGTGAACTATTTTTACTAAAATACTTCAAAACAGTACAATGACTGACATTCCCTTTGAAAACAAGAATGATTTTTTAGAAATTCCTGTACAGACTAAAGATAATATTTTATTAAAATGCTTCATACCAGCAGATTTTCTCATAGAAGTACTGAGATTACAATAAAATGTTAATGTAATTAATATTTCATAAATATACCCCTTTTAATGAAATATTGTTGTATATAGTCGCACGTAAACCACATAGATCACAATACATTCTTTTTTTTTTACTGCTCTTATCTCACATCCACTTCTGCTTTATAATCTTCATTTCTATTTTTTTTAGTTAATAACTTAAGTCGCTTCACTTTTACTAGCGACCTAACTTGTAGTCTTACTTTGGCTCTTAATTACTTTTTGTCATATAATTTCAGACAAATCAGTAGTTAATAATAGCAATTAAATTCAGTAGTTAACAATAACAATTAACTTTTATTCTAGCATACTTTAATCGCATAATGTCGGTGAGTATCATTGTTTATCTTTGGTGAATACCTTCTGCGTTGAATTTCAGAGACTTAATTCTCTGGAGTGTTACTTTCTCACTCAGGTGTGCAAGTGAACAACTTTCACTCCTCCCTTACAAAGCGCCCTCTGCAGGCGGGCGATGACAATATAATTTAAAAGACAAATTTCCAATTCTTATTCGTCTAATTGTGTATAGCATTCTCACAGATTTAATATGAATATCTGCACCACATTTTTGAAGAATATATTTTTTATTAGAAATATCATATCAAACCAAATTCTAAAAGTATTTATTGATTATTTAGTAAGAAATATGAATAATACGAAAACAAAGTCAAAGGTTCTTCTGAATAAAGATAAAGTATTAGTTTTGAAACATAAAAATAAAAATAAACGATAGTATTACGAATTGCTATTTTGATACATGGGAATTCATTTTAGATAAATTATTAGTGTAACAATGGAGTAGTATGTACAATTTAGTTTGATGGAAACAAATTAATACACAAAGTACCGTAAGCAACAATCGAAAAAAACGACTGTATGAAAGAAATGTTCCCCCATTATTTATTCTCCCTTATACGGAAATACTTCTTTTTTTTAAATCAAGATGTATTTATTCTTCTTTATACGAAAATAATTAAAATGCTAATAAATTATCAACATTAAAATTTTTCATACACTTAAAATTAATTCCTAAAGTTATCAACATAACGCTTGATTCGGAACAAAATTATCAGTAATTGTACTGTTTATTCAATTTATTCGTATTAAAATCAAAAGAAATCCGAAAGAATTATTTTTAAGAAATTGAATACGGGAAGCGAACTGTAATTGGGATAAATACGTTTTTCAATTATGATTTTATATTGTTCCATTCAATGTTAGAATAATGAATAATTTGATGTGTCAATATGCAGAACAATAACCAGCAATAAAACGGTATCCGTTTCAATTTACAGAATGATTATTGTTGTATTTTACAATGATCCAATAATTTAAAAATTTTATTGGAAGGTTACTGATATTTAGAAATATGCGATATACAGTGATGAAATCTTTTATTTCAGTGAAATGTTTATGTGACGCGGTTCTTTATATATGTGGGTGTTTTGTTCTATTGTTGTTGTTGATTTTGGACCTTCTATTTATTTGTGTGCATTTAAATGGGGACACCTTTCAGCCATCTTCAGTTGTTTAACAATAGATAAATGCGTTTTCTTTTACCTCACTGTAACTAGGACTAAATTCCTGAAATATAAGGCCATTAAAATATAAAATTCTGTAGAATAAATTCAAATTGATATTATAAAAATTATTATGAATGCTAATAAAAGGGAAACAACATACAACTTTTAAAGAGGGATATTAAGGACAAAATAAAAATGTATTCATCGGAGAAACGGCAACTTCTCAGAATTCAATTACAAGGCATGGGGAAAAATTCTTATCGTACAAATAATTCCTTTAAACAGGATTTTATTTCAAGTATTGGCATAAAATATTCTTAAAGAATTGCACTTTCAAAACATCTTTATAGAATTAAAATTTTCAAAACATCCACTGAATAACAAAATCCGACAGCTAGAATTTCCATCGATCGCTGAATTGTTATTTCTTTCGATTTTTCTCCAGTTCCCCTTTTTGTTCGACTAGTTTACGGAGCTCAGTCGTGTAATCGGCTTAACCCTTCAGCGGCACAATGGTTAGAGAAATTATGTTGTTTCATAAGATTTCTACTGACGGAAAAAATATGTGATAGATTTCAAAATTTGAATTTTTGACAGCAAGAATTTCACATGATTCATGATCTTCATGAATTCCACATGATCATGAAATATGATTCATGATCTTAACTACATAATTGTAAACTCTCTTTAAGAAACTTTTCTCAGTCCAAAATGTATAAAATAATATGTCCTATAATTGTCTATAAATATTCCCCCTCACCATATTTTTCACACAAAGAGTTCAAAAACTTAAAGATATTATCGAATATTCTTAGCTGATTATTCTAATTATCTCAAACTTTGTCACGAAAAATTATTTCAAGAATTATATAAATAAATAAATAAGCACGATATTTCCGAATGTTGAGAACAAAACTAGTTGACCAGGTGTTTTGTTATCATCGATAGCAAAATATTAATTTTCCCCCCTTTATTGTAGGGAACTATTTTTGTCGTTATTAAAATCATATATTTATTAGTCATTAAAGGGGTTATTGTTTTCGTTGAATATATAAATTGGTGTAGCTGATCACTTTTCAAAATTTTATCTTAAAATATTTTTCGTACATGTTTGATGCCTGCTTTCATTAGAAATGAGCTTAATTTTTAAAAATATATCCTAATGAATATCTCCTAAAACTTTTTTATTGGAATGAAGTAAAACATGTATACAAATTAAATATTTTATTTATTAATCGAATGATGCATTACGTTAAATCTTACATAATTAGAAATCAAGAATTGAATGAAAATGAATAAACTTATTCTAATTTTAAAATAACAGAGAGGTAGCCATTTCTACCTCAAGATTATTTTATTTATTTATTGCTTTCTTCTTGGAATTTTTCAGTACGAATCATTTTTTTTATTTGTCATTATTACTCAATGAAAGGAGCTTTTGTAGTAAATCACGTAAAGCACTAAATTATTTAAAACAAACTCTATTTAATACGTTTCAAAGAAATGATTCCCTTTGGAGGCGAAATCTATCATTTCCCACAACGCACGTGAAACATGTTTTTAGCCACCAAAGGGTCTATTATATATTGATCTAGTTTTTTTAAATATTATTTTCAAATTAATCGATTTCTTTTTAGAATACATTTCAGTTTTCAAAAAAGGGGAAATCAACTGATTATTTATATGCTGCAATCTATTTAAAACGATCTATAAGTAAATTAAATAATATATAATTACATTTTTTTTTTCAAAATGGGCATTTGAAAAATCAATAACAACTAATTAACCATGATGTTCTGAAAAAAAAAAACTATTTAACACTTCCATATGAGTAAAACTGTTTTCTTTGTTCTATGAACGAAACGGTGTTAATGCGTTTTTCCTTTTCATCGATAGTTGTTTGCCGCTATAAACAGAGCGTTAATTGCATAAGCTTTTATTACAGCCTTAACAAAGAAATAGATAACAAATGTCACGGTAGAGTTAAAGTTACTTGTTTAAGTGAATTTTTTTCAGAACTAAAGTGAAATCATTTCCCAAAACCTTTCACTTTTTCTCTCGCTTGAAAATTTTATAGAGATAATTTTTTTTCTTAACTGTGAAACCTTTTTCTTTCCAAAGAAGATGTAATGCTAGACTACGCAAACTGAAAACTAAACGCCCACCGAAAAGCGTAATCAGTATAGAATTGTACAAACTTTGGAAACAGGCAGGTTTTCTTTCTTGTCTTTGATCTCCCATGTGCAATCGATAAGAAAGGGGGGAAATTATACTTGAATTTCAACAAAAATTATTCGAATTAACTGCATTCTATATAAATAGGACAATATGTGCAATTTTTATTTCGATAATCAATAGATAGTGTGTATGACTTCTTTAATTGCTACGCTGTAATTAAATTAGGTGGAACTCTTTCAAGCATAAAGTATTGAATTTGTTATAAAAAAATATTTGAATTTTTAGAAATTTTTTTTCGAACAATCTGTTTTCTGCATAGAAAAATATAACGTATGTCATTTTTATTTCAATTATCAATAAATATGTATGATAACTACTACTTTAATTACTTTACTGGAATTAAATTGGATGAAACTCTTTCATGCGCTAAAAAAAGAATTTGTACGCGATAAAAAAAAATTAAATTAATATTAAAGTATATTTCCGTGTGAATCCCTTTCATCCTTTGTTATAATTCCTCAGAAATTTACGTATTGGCGCCAAATCTTTCTCGCCAAATTAATAATCCTACTCTTTCATCTATTCTTACCAGTTCAGATTACATTCTGAATTGATTGTAGTAGGGGGCCGTCAGCTCTCATAATGCTAGCAAGAACCAGAAATTCCTGGTCATAATTAAAATGTAATAAATTTTGCTTCTTATGTCTTAATTGATCATTGAATACTTCAGATATGATTATTCATGAACAAGAATTAAAATTTGCATTAAGAATTTGAAGAAAATAATATCTTTAGTATATCTTTCAAATAGTTATAATTTTCCATACACTATTTCGTTTTCTTCATGCCCTCAGGAATTCATCATCTTTTTTGTATGATTTGATAAAGAGATCCGTTATGCTTTGTCTAGAAGGTATTCACTTATTACAACACGTGAACAATGTACACATATTTAAAATTTTATGATAAAATATAATTTTTTTATGAATTAAATGTTAAAGAACTATTAAACATATATTTTTTCCCTATTATATTGTGAATACGTGAAAAACATATATATTTTTCTATACATAATTATCACTTATGTCATATAACATAATTATGATCGTTAATATAAAAAAAATCACCTTTCGAAATAAATGTATTTACTCTTTATTGTATACAGGATGATCAATTTAAAAGAGTACCCATTGGTTTTTATTATGACTCTTAAATAAATCTGTTGAATGTGGCAACTATTCTAACACTGAAGTATAATTGTTTGAACCTTGTTTAAGTGTGGTAGACAATTTCCCACTCTATTGGACTGTTACAGCTTTATTTGTGAGGTAAAAGAAGAAATGGAGACGCACAATGTTATATAATCCTGTAATAATTTTATTTTTGAGAAACCTAATTTAATTCAAATTTTTTACATTATCATTCCTTATAGCAAATGTTGAAAATGGCACGATTTTGAATGCAAACATGAACACGTCGAACCAACTTTTGTGACACATTTCGCAACATAGTTGGTGTTATTGACGAGATTTCTTCAGTTGTGATTTGTTTTAATTCGTCGATGTTTTCAGAAATTCTCTGGAAAACTCTATCTTTGAGATAATCCCACAAAAACACAATATAACGGGGTGAGGTTTGATGACCTTGTTAACCAGAGACCTATTGAAATTAAACTGTCATCAAAGAATTTCTTAAGCACTCTCATTGTTAGATTTGACTGTGTTAGGTGGCTAAGTCTTTCTGAAAGCAGCAGTAACTGCCCTGTATCTCCATTGAAGTAATAAAAATTTCTATTATGTCCAGGTAATTTGGGAATTCATTAAAATCAAAGAATTAGCCCTTGTAATTTTTAGTGTTGCCATTCATGATCTTACAAAATGAGCTTTCAAAAATAACAAAAACGTTTGAAAGAAGCAGACAATTTACTCAAATCATTTGCGCAGAATCGGATTAAAAATTGCTGATGATAAGAACGCGAATTTAGGTTTTAAGAAATGAGCTTTCGCATTTCGAAAGTGAAATAAACGATACCCTCACATTAAACATAGACATATTAAATAAACAATGATGTTGAAGGTCTTGCTACATGTATTACAGATGTGGACATATCAAAAATACAAACTGTACTCCTTTAAATTGATCACCCAGTAGAAACTTGTATAAACAACTTTTATTTATCACTTCATTTAAATTTAAAATTATTTCAGCACCCGAAAATATCTTAAAACATTCGAGGAGAAATAACTATTTATACGCAGTAACATTTACTTAAATTGAGTGTGTGCTTTACTTTGATTACTTAATTTTCTCGTACACTTGTATGTAACTTCTTAAGTATAGATAAATTTAAAATAAGAGCAAACTAAATGAAAGATATTTGAGTAGGAACTTATACGTAAAAGTTACATTAAGAATTCCTATTAATTTTAAACTGTGGCATTGAAAAAAGTTTTAAGATATGATATTTCAACTCTTATAATTTTCATACATAATGCATAATACTTATGACATATATCAGTGAGTGTTGAGACTCCCCAGCCATTTTGATTTCGTGGATGTAATGTTAATCCTATGGAATCTCTACTACTGTCCTCAAAGCTGCACTATTTGATCTATTTGAATGCAACAAAGTGCATCTGAAAGAGCAAAAAATAATGAAGGCTTCTGCGGAATTACTTTTTTTCTCTGATTTCTTAAAAAATTTTAACTTTATTTTAATGATTCGTTTGTGAGTTTTCCTATCTTTAAAAATATTTTTAAATTAAATTAAATTAAATTTAAAAGATTTGAGAATGGTAGTCGAAATTCCATAGGATTAACATTACGCCCATTAGTTCATGAGAGACGAGAAGCCTTAAGGTTTCTAGCGGAATTACATTTTTGCTCCGATTTTTAAAAATATTTTACCCTATTTTAATGATTCGCTTGTAGGTTCATAAGCCTTAAGAATATTCTAAAATATTTTCGAAAATCGGGGAGAAAATGTAACTCCAGAGAAACCTTCATTATTTTTTGCTCTTTTGGATGTGTTTTTTTACAATCAAATAGATAAAATACTATAAATTTGAAGATGGTAGGCGAAATTCTATAGGATTAACATTACGTCCACGATTCTGAAACGCCTGTAGGCGGAAGCCATAATACTCGCTGTATTCGCGAAAGGTAATACGTATCTTATTGCCTCATCAAAGAGGGTTTTCTCCCTGAGATTTCCCTTTTGACTAAATTATTATTTTTTAATTTATTCAAGTCAGATTGTAAAAAAAAGAAGCAGTTGAATTTTTTTTTCGTATGATTACATTTCTGACCGGAGTATATATATATTTTTAATTGTAATCAGATTATTAAAAAAAATCAGTCCAAAGTTAAATCAATTTTCCTTTTGTAGAAGCTGATTAGGTTTTTGTCAAACGTAAAAAAAAAACATCAAAATCCCATCCCTGGATTTCAAATACAGTTAAATTTTCTATACCTTTTCAGGAAATATTGTCCGAACTTCTCCTTAAGTCATTTTAAATACGTTTATTATATAACTTTTTACAGTTTTTTTTTTTTTTTTTTCAATGAAAGTCAACACACTATCTGAACTATTTTTGTTTGTGCGTTTTTGGCCGCAATATTGTTTTCGGGCAGCGCTATCCGGTATTTAGCGTAACCTCTAAGAATCTTCTTCGCATTACCGATTGAAAATCACTGCTACAGAAAAATGTAAAAACTACTGCCTATTATTAAACAAGCCTCAAAATTGTTAGTTATTGAAAGTTAGATCTTAAAACGACGATTCAGGTTTGTACAGACATTCACACACAAATTCAAAGCCAAAATCTCTTTGTTCCTCTATAAGATACTATAATATTTAACTAAACTTAAACAACTTTCATTTTCATTTTCCAGATTTAGAGTTATATTGTTGCCTGTAGAATTGAGGAATATGGCGTCGTATGGCCTCGCTGCCATGGTCACTGAAAACTACCTGTTGACATGGCCCCAGACGATATTTTCAAGACCTCATCTTCTCATCTCCACTTGGACAGCCACCCTGGCGACTGTCCTTTTGATGATGACTTTCTTTGCTCAAGTCACAGCTGTCGTCATCATGACGGACCCCACCATCAGCATACGGGGATTAGTATGGAGCAACAATCTGAGAGGTTATTGGTTACAATCATTTAATAGATATCGTTATTGATTTTGGCGGTTTTGTAAAACGCACTAGCTATTTGCATATATTAGAAAACTATTATTAACTATTTTAAATTACCTGCCTGTGAATAAACACCCGGAATTCAGACAAAGATAAACATTCCATGTCTAAGTGGTATGGAAGATAATTCCCTATATCTTCCTATATCTTAGAAGATATAAGGAATCCCATAACACCTTATCTTATATCACCTTATATCACCTTATCTCCCTATATCTTAGAAGATAATTTCTTATAGTATTCTATGCATACTATAGGGAATTATCTTCTAATTGATATACAGCACAGTTTATAACTAATTTATATATATATATATATATATATAACACATCGATCAATAACTCCCGAGTCTAAAATTGAAAACAACATTTTTTTTGCAAATTTTTTTTTTATTCATCAACATAACACCTTTTGTTAATCACCTTTTAGGGTGATACAATCGTTCCAATGCTTTTGTTGAGTCATGTTTAAGCGAGACTATTGGTAAAATCAACAGGACATTGTCTTGTGAAAGCCAGAATGACTTAACTGTAGATTGTTTTTAGTTTGTTGACCAGTAATGTGGACAGACAATCAAACAGAAATAGCGTTTGAGCTTTTAAGATGTGTGTTTATTAAATATAACTTTAACCTTTGCTTTGCGTTTTGTCGAATATCAAACGTTGAATGGTTATAAAGTCTTTAAAGTAGAAAATGAACACTTTCTTAAAGATGTGAGTGCATTTGCTAGCTAAATTGTAGATTTTATTAATTAAATATGTTTTATCAAAATCTCACTTTAAATTTAATAATTGTCTACATTTTAAAATAAAACATACTATTATTTATAGGACATTTTTTTGAATTAGTTTTTTAATTAAAATCTTTTTTCCATCAAACTGTGTTCCTAGTCTTCCAATTTGTAAAAGTGAGTACTTTTATTGCGAGGCGAGCTCTAAGACGATATCGGTATGTGTGAACATAAGTGTTGTCTTGTTGGAATAGAGAGGGCTTGGATGGGTGTTCAAGACTGACTGACCACCTTGAAAAAACCTTAATAACGTACCTTTGGGTTCGTCAAAGAGACTCTAATAATGAGACAGAAGGTGATAGGACATTGTACAAAATCGTACGCCGTACCGTTACTGTGAAAATCTGAATGTGTGACGAAGAAAACAAATCGTCGTCGTGAAGCTGATCGTATTACCTACACACACCGTTATCATCCTCAACAAGAAAGAAGCGAGACTCATCACTAAAAGATGACCGCTGACATTCCAAAAGGGCTCAGGCTTCTCTTTCGTGCGGCACCATTACTGTCTCTGGTGATGTTGATGTGGTCTTGGAACATCAGTAAATAGTCTTCGTGCTGAATCCAAAAGCATGCAGCCATCTGCTCTAAATTGTAGCAATTGTTCGTCCACGGTTGCCGAGCAATCTGGCAATCATCCAATACTTGTAATCCGTTTAGCTCTCCCGAACTCTTTGTCGTGATTGATCTTCCTCGCCACCAGTTCCATAACAATGTAAAACTATAACATCTGCGCAACCTATGACGCGCGGTCTGATGAAACTGACTATCTGCTTTCATGCAGTCTTTATGATTTAAACTTTTTCAAAGCGTCCACTATTGAAACGGCTGCTGCTTCTGAAGAATTCTAAGCTTTAGTGATAATTTAAGCTAAATACACTAATTAGAATACAAATTTCGCGCTTTTGAAGAAGAACTCCTTAAAGGCATGATGATTTACCGTAAGTCATATGTTTGTTGAAATCATTGGTGACGAATGCATATGTTTTTTTTAATTACTGCATCTTTAAAAGCACAAGTTTTGGAATTCAAGAATTTTCTTACTAATTACAGAACTTGAAATTTTTTTGTTGGTTAAATGGTACATATATTTAAAAATTTAGATCAATTTTGAGCTTTGTTTCTCTTTATAAATAGTAAATATTAAAGTTAAATTTCATTTCAGGAAATTAAATAAAAAACGAGAGAAAAAATTTGTTTCCATTTTCAATGTCTGATGTTTGCGTTTTGGAATGTTAAGATACTTTATTTTTTTATTTAGGTGAAGAAGTTAGTCGGAGATCAGGTGAAGTAAAATCCGATTGCTTTCTGCAGAAATAATTCATTCCATTAAATGCCTGTATTACAACATTCCATTGTAGAATAACAACCAGTGTAAGATATGCTAGAAAATTACTTTTGTTTATATGATCTAATTCTTAAAACTTTTTCTTCATAAAAATACCATTTTGAAAAATAAATATTTTTCTTTATTATGAGTTTTAATTTTTTATTCAATAAATACACAAAATACTTATGAGAATAAATTACATGAAATTACAAAATATTTTTTAAATCAATATCTATTTATAAAGGGTTTTATTATTTACATCAATTTTTTGGTACACATACCAACTATTTTAAATTTAATTTAAAAAAA
The DNA here is from genome assembly GCA_019974015.1 of Nephila pilipes. Taxonomy (NCBI): domain Eukaryota; kingdom Metazoa; phylum Arthropoda; class Arachnida; order Araneae; family Nephilidae; genus Nephila; species Nephila pilipes. The sequence goes on from BMAW01093686.1 coordinate 61,698, forward strand.
ATATGTTTGAAATATTCATTGAGTTTTCAATACAGAATGACTTTTAAAGCTGTTTGTCTATCAACCATTTTGATTTCACATAATATTAATCCTATGGAATATCTACTTCTCCCTCAAATCTAGATAATTTTTATATATGAATGGGAAGAAGTACATCAAGAAAGGAGATAAAATAACGAGGTTTTTAAGGAATTACATTTTCCTCGATTTTAAAAATATTTTTACCGCCTACTTAATGAGTTTATTTATGGGCTCAAGTAAAACATTTTTATAAATATTTCAAAATCCGAGAGAAAATGTTGTTCCACAGAAACCTTCATGCACTTTTTGCATTCAAATAAAAAATAGTCCAGACCTGATGACGAAAGTTGAAATTCAAAAGAAAAATTACTTCAAAATTCAAAGTAGCTTATGTTAAGAGCCTTAAAGTGGTCTCAAAAACTATAAATATAATTAAGGCTCTTGTCTTTTTTTATTTCATGAAAGTAATGTTAATCCTATGAAATCTCTAGTACCATCCTCAAATGTTTACAAGTTTATTTATTTCAATGCAAAAAAGGTGAATCCGAAAGAGCAAAAAGTAATGAAGGTTTCTGCAGAATTGCATCTTTCTCTCAGATCAAAAGATATTTTAAAATATTTTTAAAGACT
>BMAW01093686.1:64664-227077 GCA_019974015.1 Nephila pilipes
TTTCTGCAGAATTGCATCTTTCTCTCAGATCAAAAGATATTTTAAAATATTTTTAAAGACCGGAAACCCCACATGCTAATAATTAAAATAAAAGTAAAAATATTATTAAAAATCGGAGGAAAAATGTAATTACTCAGAAACCTTCATTTTTTTGTTCTTTGGGTGCTTTTTATTGCATTCAAATAGATAAAATAGTCTAAATTTAAGGACAGCAATTGAAACTCCCTAGGATTTAACATTACGCTTACGAAATCTAAATGACAGGTAGATGGGAGCTTTAAAGTTCTTATTTTTAAGCAAATTTCTTATAAAGACGAATATTGTTTAATTTGTTAATTGATGTATTAATTAAAACATATATGGATCAGCAATCTCTGAAAATAGAGTCATATTAATTAGAATTATGACAACAATGAAACCGAGATTTTCGTCCTTTTAATCTTTCTTCTTTTTATATTAAATTTTTCTTCTTCTTCTTTTTTTTTTTTTTTCCCCTTGGAATATTTTGGCTCGGATTATTTTAATATTTCAGTAACCAAGTAAAAGAAATGATAATGTTTTATGTTAGGCCTTTTTTTCAAAGTCAGTTTTTGTGGCTTTAATGAATGAATTTAGTATATTAAGTTTAATTTAGTTTAGTATTTCGTTTAATTTAGTATTCGTTTAATTTAGTCGATAATATTTACATTTTGATTACAGAATAAATTAAACTTTAACTAAAAAATACTAGAATTTTCATTCTGTAGAATTAAAAATTGAAAGAAACACATGTAGAAAAACTTATACTGATTAGCAGATCAACTTGAAACACAGTTTTGTACAGGTTAGCGACACAATAGGAAAAAACAGCACTAGTACAAATTTGATACTCTAACAGATAACAAATCACCAACAATGACAATAACAGTTTTTTGCAATAACGACTGCTTCACTTAAGGATCCCCAAATATTTGTATCTGTTCCGGCCAGATGTGACATCACAGGAAAAATTCAGAAAAAGTCATAACTTCTTTTCTAATTAATGTTTCAAGAAAACTCAAGCATTTCCGAGAAACTTCTTTTTGTCACCAATGTCGCCAATATTATCACCGAGTTCTTTGATGTTGAAAGGTCATTGCTTAAACTTTTTTTGGTACCTGATGGAACCTCTGGAAATGTATCTTTTCGTTTTTTAGAGTAATGTTGCAGGGAAGCCTCGTCGCAGGCTCGTACCAATATCACACATACTTTTAAATAAGCAAGGAAAAAATCTTACAGGTAATTTTCTACCGTTTTAGACCATTATTATCCGGGATCTAGAACAGAAATGAATATAGGCAAATGAATAAATAAGAAATCACTCTCAAAATCTAAGTTTGTATCATAAGTTAAAATAACAAAACCAATTTCTTCACGAAAAGGTTTATTATCATGTATGCGTTCTGCAAGTTTCAATTGAATTTAAATGAACTCATCTGGAAGATGGAATAAATATTGATTTCTTTTCTGAGACGATACTAATGTATTCATTTGGTGAAGCTTCTTACTCAATGGACACTTAAAACAGACATGTAAAAACTTACTTCTGACAGATTCTACAAATTAATGTCTCCTTTGAAAAGCTTTCATAGTCGTTTATTAAAGAGTCTGTTAAGTTTTATTGAAGGAATTTTTTTCAATTAATACTATATCTAAATGAAATATAATTTTCCCCTCATAAGTAATATTTGTGTTAGCTTTCAACACTGAAATTTCTGATGAACAATTGAACACATATTTAGTAATGAAGTCCTATAATCAGATACAATTTAAAATACGCATATATTATATTAAAAATCTGCACAAATGGCATTATAGGTGCATATTTTTAGTAGCGTGACTTCATCTTCAACAAACAAAGATTTAGAGGAAGGTCGATGCTTAACAACGTTAAAATTTGTGTTAGAAACAGGAATATGTATAAGATAGGAGGTTTGAACTGCAAAGTTGTGACGCATTTCCTTCAATATTTAACTATACAGTCATCTTCAAGTCTAAGTAAATGATCAATATGATCAAAATCCCAAATGAATTATAAGAGAAGGACAACACTTTCATTACCTATCAAAGACTACGCAAGATCGATATGTGTCTATAATCCCTCTTAATTCAACCTAGTTTATATTCGATTATTTATAAAGTATTCGCTTACCAAATCACTCTTTTCTATTCCCAAAATTTTTGTTTGTCACATATTCAACTATTATTAATCTAACGAGGAGTCGCTTCAATCCAAACGATTAATTACGATGGTTCAATCCAATTTACAAATATCTATCAGCTTGCCGCTATCCATTCTTTCCTTTCTCTTTCTTTTCAATTCTATTTCTCTTATATATCACTGTCTATAACTCAATTAACTTCAGTTTTTTTTTATCTTCATCTAATTTATGTAATCATATTTCATTTTACTTGACAAAACGTTGTTATTTTATGCGATTTACGTTACAAAAAGTCTTCTAGGTCGATGAAAGAGAAAATCTCGAATACCTAACATCACAATCTCAGATTTATTCCGAAAAGAAAACTGTTACAATTGCCAGAAAAATACACACCAAATCTGTTACTTCAGCTTAATAGTAATATTTAAAAGTAATTATTTGATTTTGAAAAACAAAATTATGCATTCTATATGAGGATAAGAAATGCCAATTTTACTCTATGATCTGAAATGAATTTTACATTAAAAACAATTTTTCAAATATTTTATTTCAAAATTTGATTGGAATCAATTAAAACTTCAATATTTTTGAACTTTGTTAGCCTTTTTTCCAAGGCTTAACCAACTGAATGTTTTTATCACTAAGACATTAAACAATTCTAACCCATCAATTTGATTTTGCTAAAATCCTTGAAAATCTTTCGTTTTTTGAGATTTCGTCTATTGTCTGGCTAACCTTGACCTTAAACTTCAAATCCTAATCACCCTATTACGCAGCACGTGATAAAGCCATAATGGTTAAATTGGAAAGATTAAAAAAACTACAGGTGTCATTTTAGGTCTACTCGGCCGTTAACATGCAAATGGGAATTTAATGACAAATTCGATGGTGCAGACGATTTAGTCTTTGATGTCAGAAAAATAGGACGTGAAAGTGTATCATTTCACCCTTTAGTGTAAAAGGATCCAAGTCATTTCCAAGAAACATGCTAGTTTTCTTTAATGAAAGTAAACGTAGTTTTTTGTTTGTTTTCACTGATGGGGACTTTTAAAAAGTGGGAACCAAAGCGTAGTACCTCACAAACTGTTTCGATAATCTTTGGTCTGACATCAAGAGATCACTCGAATTCAAGATGAGATCTACAGCTGTTATGGTAAGCAGTTTCAATTTTTCCTTCAAATGTATCAAAGAAGAATGTGGTAATACTATTTTCTCTGTCCTTTGTTACAGTTTTCTCAAATTTTGTGGATGAAATGCTTTTTCATATCCTTTTCTGTATTTTTAATTTATAGACTAATATTGCCTGATTGTCAATTCAATTATAATTTTAAATTCTGTAAATTATCATCATGTACGTCGATAATGCCTTAGCCTCAATTTAATAACAGTACGATCAAAACATGTTGTGCATATGGTTGAGCTATACCTAAATTTAAGGGTCTTCCAACAAAACATTTACTAATAACAATATCATACAAAATTCAACTTCTTGTCTAGGATTTTAAAACCCTATATAATTCAAATGTAATAAACTGGACTGGTTAAAAATCAGTGTCGGTTTTTTTTATTACATAAAGTATTCCTCGTTCTTTTTTTAAATTAAAGTTATTTTAATCCAGCATTTTCTGGGTTGCACAAAATAGAGATAACTCATTCATACTGGGAGAGCACATAGTATTATTTTACTCAAATTTCAGTTTCGAATGAGCATTTGGGCCTAACACAAATGTTAAACGTTATTTTATCTAGACATAATTTCCCCCTTCTAACTTACAACTCACTTTCGTCTCCATGTATAAAAATTTCGATGAAGCGAAATAGCCACCCGTCATGACGATTGAATTTGACGACTTTTAGTAAATGAAAAGATCTTAATTTGAAATTATCTTTTATAAACTGATTTTTGCGCAAAATATACAAATCTTTAGTCACTGAGCACATTGATAAAATTATACTAATTGTTAATTGCAACACAAATACTTAAATAAGAAAAATAATCCTCTAATTTTAATTGGAAAAGTTGCATGTAAATGACATTTCTACAAGTTTAATGTAGTCCCAGTATTATTGAAATAGAAACGCCCCTGGTTTAGTTCTAATTGAAATTACATTTTTTTATTATTTATTCAATATATTCATTTTACTCAGCTTATTGAAGTTATTATATATTAATAATTAAAAAGACAGTTTCGTAAGACTAAATATTATTTTAATGATAATTTTTTTTTCTAATTTATTGCATAAATTAATGCGGTATATGCAAATTATAAGTAATTCATATCTAAATTTTTCTTAGATTCACCAAAAACATATCGCATAACGAAAGCGATTGTAGTTTTACACATTGATAAACTACAAAGTAATATAAAGTTTAAATAAAATAAATTTGTACAGAACACTAACTAAACGATAATAAGTTATGACTTAATTTCATAAAAGTTTTACAACAAACTCATGCGACGGGACAAATTTGCTCCGGAAGGACAGATCGAATGTTTGAATCATCACCATCGCTCAAGGTCAGTTAAATTTCCACCCCTTCCAAGGAGTATGAAACTTAATCTGCCAAAAACTCAAATTTAAATTTCATAAGAGGTGGTTCATGCAGAATTTTATAATTCAGCCAGAAAAAGAAAAAGAAAAACATTTTCATTTTAAAATAATGCATGTTTTTACGATAAATAAATCTCATACAGAAAATTTTCTAACATACATGTAGTTTTTTGCATACCAACTTTGAGCTGTAAACAGTGTTCAGTAGATCAATCATGAATTTTGTTATTATTAATTTACTGATTTGAGTCTGGGATCAATAGTCATTAAAACTTAGATTTTTTTATAAATTTAAAATAAACTAATTGTAATACTAACTTTAATTATATAATCTACTGCTCGGATATTTCAATTATCATTAGTTAATTTTAGAAGTAATACAAAATTATTGTGACCAAATAAGAATACGGAAAATAATGAATTGTTAAATAATGATTAAAGAATTCAATTTCGAATTCTTTTCATCAGATTAATTATTTTTTCACAGTTAAATTCATTTTAATCCTGATATTTCTATATAAATTTAAGTTATTTGCTAGCCACAACTTCAGAAAATATTTGCTTAAAAATTTGCTCCTTTTTAAAAGTAATCTGAGAAACAAAAAAAAAAATTAAACCAATGTATTCAAATTCAATCAAAATGTCATTACTAATAAGTAACAACTAAAAGACTATTTAGTAGCACTGATAATACAAAATATTACACAATGAAAAATTTACTTTAATGTAAACTCCACATACCTTACATAATTCTTCTATAGCAAAAATTAATATCAATAAATTAAGTTATTTCTCTCACATAATAAAAATACTGAAGATTCCCATTGCATCTCCATATATATATATATAAACTATTCAATATTTTCTTTACATAGATTGCTCTCTTTGACCTTTTGTTGATTGGCTTGATACAAGCGTCGACATTTGGCGACGAAAAAGTTGCTCATGGTGGACATGGAGTTAAAGAACATGGTGTTGATGCCAAAGATCAAGAAGGCGCAGGTTATGGAGGCCACAAAGGCGGTGCTACTTCCAAAGGTTATAGTAGAGGCTTCAGTTACGGCACAGGCCATGACACTGGCAAAACTGTAAGTGTTGGCGATGAAGGATATGGCGGCAAAGGATTTGGCGACAAAGAATTTAGAGAATACGGACTTGGAGGTCTTGGTTATGGAGGATTAGGATTTGGTGGTTTCAGAGGTCCACTTCTTTTTTTTAGATAATTCGACGCGTAAATTGTAGTAAAATCATAAATTGTTGTTGCTTTTATCAAATGCTTCATTTCTAGTTTAGAATTAGCAGCATTCGAAGCACCAGACAAAGCAGTTCCAAAATAAAGTTTTTAGAGCTTAGTTATGTTTGTATTTGTTCTTTTTAAGCAAATCACATCAAAGAATATTATGTGGTAAACAAATGATTATTTTTAAAATACTTTTTGTACAAATAGCTTCTGAAACATGTATTTTGTAGGGGGAGGGAATAAATTTAAATTACATGCTTTTTTTTTTGCAGCATTTGTTGCGGCTTATCTTTCATATTATAATTTAGACATAATCACAGATAATTTACTCAACATATATTCTGGTCTATGGAAAATATATTGAACATTGATACAATACCATTAATGTTAACAGAGGCTTTGTATTTCTTAAAAGATTGAAGTAATAAAAATTATAATTTCAAAAATATTTTTAAAAAATTCAATTGTTCATGTACTATTTCGTCAAAAAAAGAACTTTACAGAATCAGAATCTTGAAGTATTTTTTGCTTCTATTTGAGGTTATATAATCTGAAAAATAAGACACTAAGTTTTAATCAATATAAAATCTTTTTTGGTCGTTTTCAATATTCAAATTACTTATAGTAGCCCGCAATTGATTCTATATACTACAATCTTTTCATTCAGTTGCAAAAAATATATAAATAACAATAAAAGACTGTCAAATATTTCTTCACATTCTACCATTTATCTCTTTTATAATTTTAATGTCATAACAATATTATATCAAAACTTTTTCATAAAATAATTTATCCAAAAATGATTGAAAACAATTCACATTTATATTATTAAAACACAATTATTATCAAAAAGAAATATAGAAGTAAAATATTTATTGGTTGATAATAAAATTTCTCTTTTCTTTTGATTAGGAATGAGTTAACTTGGTTCTTTTAAAAGAATGTTCTGTTTTGTTTGCCATCCGTTAAAGTAGTTTTGAATGAAGCATTATAAAGACATTCTATATTTATTCATACACTTTTCCAATTGATCCCATGTATGTTCAATATGTTTGAAGTACACAAGACATAACTAAAATTTTTAAATTTTGGAACAATTACTAAATAACCATGCGAAGGGGTAACTTAAAGTTTTAAATGTTTAAGTTTTTATTAAGAAATAGCCAAAGATATGTAGATGAAATTCACATTGCATGTAAATTTATTCTTAAGTACATAATTTTGTAAATTACAACTATTCATGTTGATTTGTTTTGTTTCAGAAAGTTGTTCACTGTTTTGAAAAGACCCGTATTTACGAAAAGTTTTAATTATTACCTCAAGGTACTAAATTTAATTTTAATTAAAATTTCAATCATTGGTATAAAAATCGAGATAGCAACGTAATGTTTATTTATTATTCAGAAGACTTTTCTACATAATCACCATCAAGAGATAAATATTTCTCCTAGAGTTACGTGACCTTTCGAAAGTAATCACTGTAGAATTCAGTAGATTGAACTCATTCTTCTCCATATTGTGAGATATATATTACATTATTTTATTACTGTCTAAAAAACAAAACAAGTCGGCATAAATAGTACTTATTTACAACAATATGTCATAAGGGTCAATTAATATGCAGGTTAATTTTTATCCGGATATTTCGGTTATTTCTTTGTAATCATTAAGAGTTTACAGTATCTTCTCGTAAACATAAACTGAAGGTGGCATTCTAATATCATTATCCTAATAAAAGTTTAATATATTTTGAAAACATAACATTTCAGATATTTTTTTTATATTTAAAATACTTATACATGCAGTTTCTGAACAAATATTTTCAGAGAAGAATTAAATTACTCATATTACAGGCTTGAAAATATCTCTAAGTAGTTTCAACTCTAAATGCTAGATCGTGTAATATGAAATATCGGATTATATATCAAATAAAAAGATTAATTAATTTTTGAATTCAAATAAATGTTTTGTTAATCAAAACATGAAACTCTTTCCAAAGAGTATCCAAAAAATTTATTCTTTTTTCAAAAAATGCGGGATCTTTGGTAGACACATAATTTATAAAGAAGCTTTCGACCGTAGTCCTATTACAAAAGCTTTACGAAAGCTCTTCATTCATAGAGTTACAAACTGCGAACTAAATAGTAATCCGGTGAAAGATCTAGTGAGTACGGAGTATGCGGCAGAATCGCATAACCAAATTTGTAAGGCTTTTGTTTACTTATTAAAGCCACATAGAATCATACATTATCAAAGAAAATGGTTTCATATCAGTTAATGCAGAGCCCATTAGGGCAAGTTTTCTATGCATTGTCATAATTTCAGGGCAATATGACATTGCATTTATTGTTTCCTTCCCCCCCCCCCAGATTTTAAAAATCAATAACGGACATATCTCTTGCACTCCACCATATTATCACCACAATCCTTAGGTTATGTAGAAAAAGCCTTCGGTGTTTTCACTACATGTTCACCTCAGTTAATTCACTACTCCTATCGTTTTTCTATTGTCACAGATAATTCATTTTTCGTTACAGGTTACAATTCTACTCATACTTTTGTTTCTTAAATGAAACGAGCAGCCAATTTCAAATCTTATTATAATTCATGTCAACCATTTATATAGATTTTTTCTTATCTTTTCCCTGTTCTTGAGATGGTTATCGACGGTTAAACTATAACTTTTGAATATACACCCAACCATTTCAACAATCAGTTCATGAGTGATGAGAAAACTGGCATTTTAAATTATATGTTCTTATATTATTTAATAGAAGACAATAAGAGTTTTTCAAATTTGCTTCAGTAAGCCTATCAGTCAAAATCAATTTGTCGATCGAGACTAAATATCATATCAATTTTTTAATTCTTCATGATCAAACTATAAAAAAGGCAAATGATTCTTTAAACCTTTAACAGCGGGTTCTTTTAGAATAACCCGTCAATTATAGCGCAATAAAGAGGGAAAGTACGAGTATGACACATATTTATTATGATACAATGACTAAAAAAATTCAACTTAAATGTTTTCCTAAAGCAACTTCCTATAAGGCTTTTATTGTCACAAAACTAGGAACAAATGTTTTTCCTAATATTTTTTGCCAGTATGTTTTTCCATTATTGATCTCAATTTACTGTCTTCTTCCCAGAACGATTACTGTAACCGAAAAGGTAATTATACAGGCAAGGGGATATATACCAGATAATAATATTGAATAGATGGGGATGATATATATATAATCTTTCAATCTTAACATTTGATTTAATTTATCACTTACTATAAACTACTTTTTTTTTTCACTTTTCACTTACAGCTTGGTTTCACTTGTCCTTCTCACACTTTTCCCTAATAATAACTTTTTTTTTATTCATAATCTTCTTCTGCCACTTCTGATTTATTACAGACACGCATTCCTTACTTTTCTTAATAATAACTTTTTAACTAATAATACCTTAATTGTTATTTACTTTCCTAACTTTAACTTACTTAGCAATTAATTTAACTTACTTTTAATATTTTTACTTATTTTTAAACTTCAAATGTGTTCAGATGTGCATGTTTGTTAAATAATAACAATAGTTCCTTCATTCTTTTAAATCTTGTCACGTTACCTTGGTGATCCTAGTAGATTACTTTTAACACTACTATTACCACGCAATCCATAAGCTTTCGAGTATCAACTAGCATACTTACACGCTGAGACTCTGCTCTGAGACTTATCTGATATATATATATATATATATATATATATATATATATACACAAAGAGAGAGAGAGAAGGAGGATAATGGAAAATGATGCTTTATTCACAAATATTCAAGAAATGACGAAGCACAAGTAGCAGTAACAAATTTAAAATCACTAATAGTAGCAATAATAGTGATTTTAATGACGTACTGCTTATCAGCTTAGTAATTCACACTGCGGATAAATTTTCAAAGTAATACTTTGCGTGACAAAGATAGATTCAAAAGGCAGACTCCGAAAGCTTCAGCAATTTCTTTCAAATTTCGTAACTCCACATATTTTTAGCAGTTCCGACCAAGTGTGACGTCTAAGGTAATATACAGGAAAATTCTATGCCTTCTCTCCTAATACAGATATCAGCAAAATGTGAATAATTTCGAGGACCTTCATCCTCTCGCCTATACAGCCGATTTTGTAGCCAAAATTGTGAGTCATTGCTTAACTCTTCTTGGGTATTCAATGAAATTTCTGTGCATGTAAATGTCTCTTTCCTTTACAAGTGTAATGTTCTAGGAATGCGTTATTGTGGATTGTTAGCAACTATACATACATACACATATATATGTATATATAATTATTAATTTCATTAAGCATCACCTAAATCTATCCAGTTCGTATTCTTGCGAAAAGTATAAAATGGAAAATGGATTTTGTAATGTGAAAGGAAGTGTATGGGAATAACCAATTCAAGACAAACTTATTGCAATATTTTTCATTCTGTTTTATTTAATTTTTTTAATAATTTATCTTAGTTATGGATTAATAATTAACATGAACGTTATAAATTTTATTTTAAAATATGCCTCCAAATCATTGGTTATCGTACTTGCTTTGTCTTTTCGTCCTTAACTGAAAAATTATTATTTTTTACTGAATATTTCGGTGATGGATGAAGACATTTTGGTTTTCAGTTCATTTCTATATTCTGGCTACACTTTGTATAGATTGTTGCAAAATATCCAAAAAACCTTTGGAATATGATTAAATAATTTGCAGCTAATGAATAATAGAAGTTTGGCCTATTTATTAGATCTAGAAAAGGCCCATTCTGGTTTGTTTTCTTTCCTTATCTATCTCAATCTCTTCTCTTTCCCCTAGAAGACAACTGAATAACTTTTTTTTTAATTTCTGAGAAAAAAGTTAGCCACTCAAATAATACCTGAAATACAACAGAATTCTACTTGATCAAAGAGCAATAGCTCGAGGCCCAAAATTACCTGAAGCGTCAAAACTAGCTGCAATCTGTAAAGTTTTAAATCAATTATCTTTCTCTATCCTTCTTACTGACTGTGATCTATAAAAGTCCGGGTTTCTTTCTTTTATTTATTTATATTTTTTTAAAATTTCTTCTTGCCACTTTTTGGAAGCAACAGCAAATCTTTCTTGGATATGTGAAATTGTTCAATGCTCCACTCAACCAATCTTGAAACGTGACAATGTATCAATATTTCTTCTTGAATGTTAGGGGGGAAATCTTTGTACAAAATGGGTTTGAATCTTTGTGAAAGGAGTTTTTTCACAGTTTTTTTTTTTTTAATATTTTCTTAATTTATTTATTATTGTTTCTTTTGATGATATTTAATTACAGGGTTATTCAAATTGCTGTGCGGTATTTTAAAATGCCAAAAAAACTCATCTTTAAACACAAACTTATCAGAATCGGTTTTAAATTTAGGAAAACTCAGTTTCATTTCGATGCATAATAAAAGTGTACTATAAATGCCTCTCTTATCTTTTCAATATTCTCAATACTCATAAGTGGCTTTCCTGCACTTTGACAGTCGCAGAGATAGCTCTTGTCGCTAAATTGGATACGCTATTTAAGAATGCTTTTTTAAGTAGGATTATTATCTTTCCTAAAACGTTTACTAATGCACGTTGGTTTAAAATTACAAATTCCCTCTTCACGTACTGAAGGCGGTAAAGTTTCTCTTTATTGCTGAGACGTCATCTTTAGTAACATTTAGCGCCAAGGAGCGATATATATACTGCTGTTTGTAGAAAATGCAACACCATGAAAGAATCATCAGAATCAAATGAAATTTAATGCAGAAACGACTTGTACTGATACAAATAAATGATGAAATTTTCAAAACAAAAGAAACAAATTAAGCGTCCGAAATCAGTATTTGGTGCAGCCACCATGCGCTGCAATAAGTGCTGCTATACGACGTGGCATGGAGTCAAACAGATGTTGAATATCTGCTTGAGGAAGAGAATTCCATATCGCTTGTATGCGCAACCAAAGTTCGTCTTTGGAAACTGCAGGACGCGGATCACGAGCGAGACGCCGACCAACCATATCCCACACGTGCTCAATAGGCGACATATCCGGTGAATAAGCAAGCCAAGGAAGAAGTTGCATGCGTTGTGCTGAACAGAAGTCTCAAACAGTCCGCGCAACATGTGGGCGTGCATTATCCTGCTGAAAGATAGCTCCAGAGATGCCTTGAAGGAAAGGAACGACTTCGGGCTGTAGCACTTCACGGACGTACCTGTTGCTATTGAGATTACCCTCAATTCGTATCAAATTGGATCGTCCATGATACGAAATCGCACCCCAGACCATAACTCCGGGTGTTCGACCACTATGTCGTTCAATAATACACTCAGGAAGGCAGCGTTGACCGGCATAACGTCTAACACGAACACGGCCATCATGGGTCCACAAATTGAAGCGTGATTCATCTGAAAAGACAACTTGGTGCCAATCAGCTCGCCTGTCTCTGTGCTCAAGAGCCCACTGCCGACGCAGCCGTCGATGATTCGCTGTGAGGGGAATCCTGTATAAAGGCACCCTTGCACGCAATCCACGGCGCAGCAGACGACGACGAATTGACGAAGCCGACAATTGTACACCTGTAGCAGTAGACCAACGTGCTGCCAGCTGCCTGGAGGAAGCTGTGCGATCATTCACCGCCATGCGGAGCAGGTGTCGATCATCGCGCTCTGACGTCACCTTCTGTCGTCCAGTGCCTGTTTTTCGAGTTGTTCGGTGCTCGTCGGTCCACTGCTTCCAAACTCGCATCACTGTGGAACTGTTCCGCTGCATACGAGCTGCTATTGCGCGATAGGAAAATCCTCCTTCTCGAAGGCCGATTATCCTCCCTCGTTCAAACTCCGTAAGTTGCTTGAATTTCTTATTCTTCCGTCGTGGAGGCATACTCAGGTCTCACTAAACGTTTGCCACTAACAAATAATCATAGACTTTTTTCAACGTCCCGCTACAGCACTTTATTTATACGCTTTCAGCATCAATTCAGAGGGCGCTGCGCGCGCCGCGCACGCGCGATGGCTCTGAAACTTTATTAATTTGCATAATATCCTATAATTGACATTTGCTGCGAATTTCATTTGATTCTGATGATTCCTTCATGGTGTTGCATTTTCTACAAACAGCAGTTTAGTTTTAGTAGCACCATCGCAATTTCCGTAGCTCTACTGCCAAGGCATGTTTGAAAATATTTCAATTTTGCTTCTTTTTAAACCCTTTCTGGTAAGTATCTGTTTAAAATTGAGAGTTTATAATATAATATATTAAAATATTGTACATCATTTTCAGAAACCCCGTGTTTTATCTATCAACCGGAATTCCAATAGACTTAGAATATTACATGACATTATTTTATATACTCACAGTAAAGGAAAATTTATTCTAGCTATGGTTGGAAGTTTCATTTTATATTCAGATATAAACCACAAAAATAATTGTTATTTCCTTTGTTTAATTCTGACCGGCACAAGAAAATAAATGATATTTCATGTACAGTTTGTGTCGACAGAAACCACAAAATAATTGCGCATTCATTTGTTTGCTTATGGTAGGAACCTGAGAATGAATGGCTAATAGTTCTTCCCTATCAAAAGAACTATTAAAAAAGATTTTAAATATTGTGAGAACAAATAAAATAGTAAACTAGAAATCCTTATTCAATTCAAGCAAACTAAAAAAATCATAATGTATCAAAATGGTAATATCACTTTCTTTTTGCATCCCAAAAGCTAGGGATTTTACTTATTCCATATATGTCATTCATGTGTGAGTGTGTCCCAGAGAATTTAGTTCCAAACATAACTTTATCTTAGAGAGGGACTATTTGATTCGTTATATATATAGACAATCTTAAGAACAAAAAAAAATTTAAGACCTTTATATATGCATGAGTTTCAAGAGATATATTCCAATAAGTATTTTTGTAATAAATATGTTTTAAATATTTTTGTAATAAATATGTTTTAAGTATTTTTGTAATAAATAAGTTTTAAGTATTTTTTTAAACTAATAATTTTAATTTTTCAGAAAAATTTCCTGATTTTGTTCGAAAAGCTTCACGTATAAGCACGAGTACTTTGTCAAATTTACGGTTATGGGAACATTAAAAACAATGATGTCTTGTAATCATCATATGCAAATTTATTGTCACTGGGCATTTAAAATCCAACTTAAGGGCAATATTAAGATCCCTTTTCTCATCTAAATATCTCAAAAAAGGATTTCAAATTCAAATGAATTGCTTGGATTGTTTTTTTTATTCGGGGGGGGGGGACAAAATATTCCGATCTAATGAATGTCTTAAAAATATTTTTAATTTGATTCTTTTTTGAATTCTTGTTAAGATTATTACATCAATCAGTGTAATAAAATGGTTAATATTTATGTGGTAAAGTAAAAGAAAGATTTAGGAGGATATTTTAAAATTCGTGTTTCCATAGAAGTAAACAGGTAATGTTTGCAATGAGAAATAAAGTTACATTAAGTCATCGATCTGAAAATCTATTTGGCGAAAAGCTTTTATCTAGAGGCCTTGGACAAGGATTCGAGTCTTTCAACGGCCATAATGGGGAATAATTAAACCTATTGTTAATAACCAATTTATATAGTCAAAAGAAAATATTGAAAAAGTATTAAATCATCATTAAATGTGAACAAGTATTTCACGAGAAAAAATAAATAAACATGAACACGTATTTCAAGTGGTAGACAATTTATTAATACTGAGGGCATTGCAGACATCAAAATATTTTATTAACGAAATAGTCCACCCATAGGTCAGAACATTCCAGGTCCATATATTCCTTGTCCGATCATTCCTTGTCCCATCATTCCACGGCCGAACATTCCTTGTCCCATCATTCCACCTCCAAATCCTCCCATCATGTTGCCAGATAGTCCACGTCCGTATCCCATAGGACCCATGAAACTTCCAAATCCATTACCAGCAGTCATGAGATTTCTTCCTCCCATCATGCCCATTCCTGTTCCGTAGAGGCCTCCACCATATAATCCTCCAAACATACCAGGTCCTCCACCCAACATACCAATTCCTCTACCACCCATCATACCAGCTCCTCCACCCAACATACCAACTCCTCCTCCTAACATGCCAGCTCCTCCTCCTATCATGCCAGCTCCTCCTCTTCCCATGCCAGATCCTTCTCTTATCATGCCGGCTCCTCCTCTTATCATGCCGGCTCCTCCAGCATTCATGCCACCTCCTCCTCTTACCATGCCGGCTCCTCCAACAAATCCACCTACGCCAATCAATTGAGAAGAGCATCCAACAATAGCGGTTAGCAAATACAAAAACTGAAAATAAAAAGAGAGAGAGACTGGTTTTAGAATATATATATATATATATATATATATATATATATATATATATATATAGGTGATTGCTATATAAATATGTGTTGCTTTAATTATTATCAGACGATTTAGAACTATATTGATTTATTTACAAGACATTATATTTACAAGTGCAATTGTATTGCTAGCACTAATGGCGGACAGAAAAAGAATAGAGAATAATTATTTTTGTAGTAAACGTAACACAAAACACAAGTTGAGTAGCATCTGTCCTTGCTCTGTTCAAGCGATTAAATATCACCACATATATATTTAGAAACTAAAATCAGAATTACATATTAAGTATAATTAAAAGTTATTAAGAAACCTGATTTCGTATATAAAATGTTTTAGATCAAATTTTGTCATGAGAATCAGCAGTACGAAGTCAGTAACAAAACTTTTGAAAATTATTTAATCTCTTCAATCATTTCCACAGTATTAATACGGTGAAACAAAAGTCAAAATTAAAACTAGTCCCACCCCTAAAAATTGTTTTATTAATTATTTTTGATTATTAATTATTAAAGTTTTTCTGTTTTGTTTTCGGCATTGCGAATGTTTTTTATTTTAAATATGTTGCCATGGTATTTTTTTCTCGTCACGCCCCCCCCCCCATTTTCGACCCAGCCTTAATGTATTCCGTATTTATAAGATGTTTTCAAAGGAGAAAATTCTTTAAATTGGATAATCAGTTACTATATTACTTGTAAAACAATAAGATCACATCAGCGTATCTATGATCTAAAAAAAGGGCCGCGGTAGCCTAGTGGTCAAGGTCGTGGACTAGCGGCCGGCGGTTTTCGCTCAGTCGCGGGTTCGATCCTTGGCCGCCAAAGACCCGCCGTGTAGCCGGGGCTGATGCACGTTAAATCTGTTCGGGGTCCAAAGTCCTCCCGTTAGCGTGGTGTGGATGTTAGGAGAGGGGGGTGCGAGCTCAGGTGTCGTCCTCGTCACTTGACCGTGGTTCAAAATTACGAGGTCCGTCGCCAATAGCCCTCGTGTTGCTTCTAGTGCGACGTTAATAAAAACTAAACTAAAATGATCTAAAAAAAAGGCAACATTCAAGAAATTTAATTGAGGATATTCAAGTATATCCTCGCATATTGTTGACAAGTACCGAATTCAGAAATACTTTTTCTAACAAATATTGTTTTCGGTTATAAAGTAAAAGGCAGTATTGAGACTGCCATATTCAAAAAATACATCAGTAAGACTTCAAAATATCACTATAATTTAAAATTATGCAACGTAAATTATTTAAAATAACGTATAATATTTTAAGTAATTTTGTGCATATTTTTAAGATTATGTACGTAAATATATGCAACGATTTTGATATGTATAGTTAGAATAATCATAATTTCGTAAGATTTTTTTTTGATGTTAAGTGTATAAGTTCTTTTGTTTTCGGCGTTAACTATTTTTCCATGAAGTAATTTGTTCAGTGTGGAATAATTTGATTCAATGAAACATTTTGAATCACTCAAATGTAACTGATATATGCATGGTTATAAATATCCAGCACAGTCTCAGACACAGCATTTAAAATTATTTTATTTACATTTTGATTTTCTTTGTCTTCTTTCCTACGTTTTTTTTTTTTTTATTTTTATTCCGTACATTATTGAAATAATTTTTGCTTAGCTGTGCTTTGAGAATATAGTTTCATTTGTTCTTATTAATTAGAGATTCATGAAAAAAATATTAATATATAATGCTCTATAAATACAAAAGCGAAGTCAGAATTTAACATTTTTATTCCTTTTTATAAAATTTTGTTTTATGAAGGGTTATTGGGATTCTATATGCAAATATTAGGCATGGAATGAAATATTCGTCTATTACCATATACTGCTTTTATTAAAGGCAACTTTATAAATGAAATATTAGCATAAAGTCAATTATTATATGCTGCTTCATACATACTGAGGAAATGGAAATATAATATTTGTATTGAAACAATTTTTCTCTATCAGTAGATATCAGAAAAGAGGACAAAATGGTCTAGCGGATGTAGTCTGAACAGCTCCATAGAACTCTTATAAATATTAATTACGAAAACAGTTAAATGAATTTGTGTATACCGCTAATTTCTATAAACCGCTAAATGGAATATTTATTTTCGCCTCAAATCTTCGAACACAATGGTAATAATATTCTCTTGGTTGTGTGTCAGATGCGTAATTCCGGTCCACTTGTCTCTTCTTGTTTTCTTACTCATTTATATGAAGAGTAAACAACAAATTCGTTCTGGTGCACCTGCTTCAGAGCAGGTGTATAAAGTAGTACTATTGTTATTTTTAGCTGAGCGGAATACATACATTCCGGTCCTATTGAAAGAATGGATAATTCTTAAAATGTTATTGACCAGTTGGAAAAATATTAGAAAAAAATGTATGTCATAATAGAATGCTAATAATTTTATGAAATGTATTTTTTTTCACTTTAACGAGTAGTATGTAATTTTAATTAATGATATACAGTAATATAAAATTGAAGTTTCATTTTTTTTTGTATGACTAGATTTGTGAAATAAGCAGAACAATTATATATTGTATTCTCATTTAAAAGGCATCCGTTGCTAAAGTCTTAAGTGTTACAAACAGTAAATTATGTTTTTGGAGTCAATTGACTAAATTTAATAAAAATTGATGAAAATGAAATTTCTTTACAAAACTCGAATTTCTCAAAATTATCTCTTGAAAATTTTTTTTAAAAAAAACACCACAATCTCTTGCTCTTCTAGAATTATTTCTTTCAACTTTAAATTACGATTGTTCATGGCCATGTTTCTGAATGGCATTTAAACAAAAAGATGTTCCGGAAACCTCTTTTTTTAAAAAAATTAATCTTACAATTTCTCCCCTTTGGGGAAGATTCCCGTTTATGATGATATCTTATAATATTACAGTAACTGACAACAGATAAAAATTAGAAAATTTTTCTTTCGTTACAATTACGAAAAATTTAAATAAAGGATCATCATTCAAAAATTGTGTGTGTGAGAGTCATTTTACCAATAAACTATTCTAACCTATACAGCTTTACAGAATAAGTTTTACACAAAAGTTAGATCACTTGATAACCAACAAAGCGTCGCATTTTCGTGTGTATGTGCCTTATATAATAACTGCTAAAGATTATATTTCTTTACACCCGAATGGAATTTAATCTTGTTCAAAATTTCCTGAATACTTTCCGATGGATTAAGTCATACAAAAATTAAAATATAAAAATAGGTAACTCTGTAGAAAACTATATAATAATTGAATCAAATCTTAGAAATTATAATTTTTTTTTCTGGTGGGGAGAACCACTCAAAAACCATTCTCTCTGTATTAGAAATTTTAGTTTTTCTTCTTGGAATTTTGCATAAAAGGCCCCAAACATGCTCCCAATTCAATTTCGAAAAATTTTATTAGTTCTTTAAAATATTGCTTTTATCGTTTATTTAGTTCAAACACGGATAACATAAATAATAAATAAACTTTAAATATTTTCTCTTTTAGGTTAGACATAATACAATAGATGGCGCTTTAACAGGTAGCCGTTATGACTGGAGTTATCACTTGTCGAAAAAAAAATGACAATGATTTAATATATATGTTACTTTTAAATTCTGAGTCAAAATGTTCTAATTTTAAGATTTTTTTTTTAAACAAAAGATATAATTCAAGAATAAAAATTCATTACCATATACTACCGCAAATTAATCTTTTATTAATTATTAAAGAAAAATGTTTAATGCAAAAGAATATTAAAGTTTTCGAATCATTTATTATTACTATTATATGATTATTTTTATTTATTTTTACATCATATTTAATGTTCACAAGGTATATTATTATAATTATTATTTTTCTCTTTATCAATGCTGTGAAAATTTTATGACTAATTTTTTTAAGGCAATATCAATGCAAAATTCATCATATTTAGTGAAATTACATTATGATATGTAAGGTGTGAAGTTACGTGATTATAAAATTCTCTTGTTTCCATGTTTAATGCTAATATTAATTGAATGTGGCTAAATATGAAATAATTTAAAGTTATAAACCATTATGAGTTTTTAAATAAGAAAATAATTTAGGAAAAAAATTCTAAATTATTTTCTTATTCTATTTGTAAAATGAAACAAACACTTGCAAAAAATAGTTTTTTAGATTTTTCATATTTGAAGTTTTTCTTTTAAAATTTTCAGCCATTTCGAAATAATCGGTAGTTTCAATAATACTATTGCAACACATTTTTCCTCCTCCTTTTTTAACAGTTAGTTCCTTTTTTTTCTTATTAATAAAATGGCGTATTAGGCTTTATTGCGTTAACAGTTCCACTGAACATTAACTTTTAACAGATAATTTTTACATCTTCGATAATTTATAAATTCAGCTGAAGTAATTAAGTGACTAAGAAATTTAAAATAACTCCTTTAATGTATATTAGCAACGAAAAATTTATTCTGAGCATCTCTGCATTCATTTTATAAAGTTTAATATAATTTAAAATGATTACGAAACTACAAACCTCAGAAAACTTTGATTACTCAGTGAAATTTAGTAAATTTGGGATATTCTAATCTTAATAACATCATTATGAACTTGACAAAAAAAAAGGTTTAACTATATACATTTATAATAGTTTGCTTAATTTGACTTTACATTTAATCATCAATAATTTAAAAAGCTTTCAATAAACGTTCTGTGCAAAAAAAAATTCATGCCCATAGAATACGTATCGCAAGACCATTCTGAATTTTTTAAGTTCATTAAAAATTTAATACACATTAAAACGAATACTTTCAAGATATTAAATTCTGCAAAAGTTGAATTTCAGTTTTAGGTACCCAAAATAAGAAAGAGATTTTCATGAGCATATGCCTTTGCTGAAAAAGGCAATTTTCTTTGATGACATGATTTTTAAAAAGAAAATTAAACCTGAACTTTTAATAAACTTTCAGAAAATTTAAACATTTTGTTTTTTTAATAATTAATTCACATGTAAATAGGACTTATTGGGTGTATTAAAAATGTAAAGATTGTAAGCACCATATAGAGAGAGAGAGTAGGATATATATATACATACAGAGAGAGAAAGAGAGAGTTAAATTAACTCAAACATACTTACCAAAGTCTGAAATCCAACCATTTTTGTTTGTATAAGATATAATCCAAGAGCTACACAGGTAGATACTATAGAACACTTCTGTCTGTAGAGAGGAGCAGATGTGTCGAAAATTTTAGATCCGGGAGTATTTATACGAAAATTGCGAAATAAACGTTTTGAAACAATCATTAAAAGTGTTTAAAAAACGTGAAATCGTACTGAAAAACATTCCACGATTTCGGCTAATTTTTGAAGGTGGTTTTTAGAGCGAAAATCCATACTAACATTATAATGTTTTAACCGTTAATTGTAATGAGTAACGGAAGTGTGAAAAAAAACGCGGTTCAGTGCAGTTCTATCAAAGGAATTTCATGGTACTTAAAAAGAGAAATTCTTAAGAATGAAAACAACTTAACGTTTTGAATATTGAAAAGAAAATACAATGCGTGTAGCAAACACAAGCAAGTTAACTTCAAAGAAACATTGTTTATTTTGTAATAGCTTTTCTGCATTTGAATATTAACCATGAAAAGTTAAGATGCTTAAATTTTCACACTTAAGGTATGTGACATATGAATTTCTGTGTCTGTAACTATGTATTGCTTTTTTTCTTTTGGCTTTCAACTTCTACAAACAGTAATTTCAAATTGTATATCTCTGTGCCACTTTACGCCATACGAGTCCAGCGGCGCAGCCATTTCTTGTCAAATATTTGCACAATTTTTTTCAGTTGGAATTTTTCAATTTTACAAAATTGTCTTTCATCCTTTCCAAAAGGTAAGCATTATTTAATAATCACAATAATAATTTTTTATGTATTTAGAATAATGGTTTCATAATGCTATACTTAAAAGATGGATTTTCTTTGAAAAAAAAAATCTAACTTTTAAGAAAAGTTAGTTCTCTAAAACTTCTTTTAAGAGAAGTTTTTCCGGTAACCTTCCATAAAAACTCTTCAGAATTTTCTCACATTCATAATATAGTTTTTTTTCCATTAACATTGTATGAAGAATTAGTATTTTTCTTTTATCATTAAGAAAGAAAGCGAATTTTTAAGATTCACACAAGTGTAATATTGAATCCATTGCTGAAAAGTACATTTAAAGATTAGCGCCAATTTCAATCCCTTCTCCATTCATATTCCCACTTTTTATTTAACTTTATGACCTCGTGTGACGAAATAGGGTGAATACCTTTGATTGTGTTAACTCTCCAATCCCTCTATGTTATTTTTAACTTTCCTTTGTTTCTCAAATATCATTTTAAGTTATTTAATCTTGTCCTTTTGAAAAAAAAGTACACAATTTATTGATTCATTGTTTTTATTAATGTCGCACTAGAAGCAACATGATGGTTATTGGCGACGGACCACGTAATTTTGATCCTCGATTAAGTGACGAGGACGACACCTGATCTGGTACCTACCTCTCCTAACTTCCACACACCACGCCACCGGGAGAACTTTAAAACTCAACAGATTTAACGTCCATCAGCCCTGTCTACACGACGATTCTTTAATGGCACCGAGGCTCGAACCCACGACTCGACGAAAACCGCTGGCCGCGAGTGAATTACACGAACAATACACTTTATCTAGCACCTCCTGAACTAACACTAATTTCATATAACACAGCTATTTTGTTTAGCTATATTTCACTTTGTATTTTCTCGCCATTGTTTCATGTTAGGTTAATTTATCACATGAACCCATATCGGAAAGAGTAGTAATCTAGAAATACTTTTGACCATATGTATATATTAATATGTAACACATCAGTCAATAACTCCCGAGACTAACCCAGAGATGGCGCTCGTAGTAAACCAGTAACCAGGTCTTTCTAGAGTACTAACCTTTGCTTGAAACGTGTCAAAATTTTAAGTCGATCGGACCAGAAACAGCTGAGTTATCGAGGTTGGAGTAAAGTCGTTTTGTAGTTTGTTTAAAAAATGGAAAAAACCGAGTTTCTCGTGTTCTGATAAAACATTGTTTTTTAATGGGTAAAAACACCGTGCAAGCGAAACAATGGATTGAAAAATGTTACCCGGACTCTTGTCCATCAAAAGCAACGATTTGTCGGTGGTTTGCCGAGTTTAACCTGTAGAACTCGGCGGTACATATGTCGTACCAAAATTTTTTTTTGCTCTCGCTTCGGCTCCGGTACTACTGTTGTACCAAGCTATCTAGAGAGAGTTCTTTCCCCCTTTTTTTTCACCAAACCCTTTTACGACTTTCCTTGTCCTCTTTTACGATTTTGCTTCTATTGTCCGCTATTGGGTGGGGACATTTTTCGCCAACGTTATCAGTTGTTCACAAATTCCTTATCATTGGCGACATTTAGGAACAACCAGTTTCGAAAGAATACTTTATTCAATGAATTAACGTTGTCTATGAACGCTAGATATTTCTTTTCCCTTTTTTTATTCTTCGGTTTTTTAAAATGCCTCGAAAATTTCTCACAGAAATAGAGATTAAGAATTTAATGAGAGATTTAGATGAAGAAAATTTTGATGATAGTGATTCAGATATGGGAGATGAATTAGAAAACAGTATTTTTGAAGATAACGAGATTGATTTAGATGTATCAACTAATTTTGAGGAGACAGTAGATAACTCATTTTCATGGAAAGAGGTAGAAGGTTCGGAAACGATAAATGCATTACCATTTTTAGGTAAAGTTGGATTAAAGGTTGATACCAGGAATGACAAAAATGAAAATGATTTTTTTAAACTGATGTTTACAGATGAAATTTTATCAATTCTAGTTGATGAAACTAATAGGTATGCATTTGATGTACTTAATCTTTATGGAGAAACATCTGAGAAAAGAAAACACGCACTTTCGTGGAAGCCAACTGATAAAAATGAAATTTTAAAATTTCTTGGTTTAATTTTACTGATGGGACACATCGAAAAAGATAGCATACAGGATTATTGGTCAACTAATAATCTGATAGAAACTCCATTTTTCAGAGAAGTTATGCCCCGTGATCGTTTCCTAATGATTTTAAAATTTTTACACTTTTCTGATAATAGTTTAAAAGAAAGCAAAGATTCTCCAACTTACGATAGATTATGGAAAATAAGAAAAATTTTTGACTGTTTTAACAGAACATTTAAAGAAGTGTATGATCCCACAGAAAATGTATCTTTGGATGAAGTTATAATTAAATTTAAAGGAAAAGTATTTTTTAAACAATACATTCCAAAAAAACGTAAACAGTGGGGATTGAAAATGTATAAAATTGCAGATGCTACTGGTTATACTTATGATATGAGAGTATATCTAGGTAAAGATAAAAAAGAAAATCTTTCAACATCTGCATCCTACAATGTAGTATATACAATGACAGAGTGTATAAAAGATAAAGGCCATAAAATCTTTATGGATAATTTCTTTTCCTCGCCAGAACTTTTTCGTGACCTTTTAAAAGAAAAAAAGATTAACTCCTGTGGAACTGTTCGATCTAACAGAAAACATTTTCCAAAAGATCTGGCTCCTCCTAAAATGAAACAAGGCGATACTGCCGTGAAATTTTGCAGTGGAATGACAGCTTTGTGTTGGAAGGATAAGAGGCAAGTGTATATGCTGACCAATATGCACAGCCCAAAAAATGAATTAATAATTGAAGAATGAAAAAGATATAAAAAGAAAATTGACGGTGACATTACAGAAAGTGAAAAAGAAAAATTAACTACTACCAAGCCAAAAATTGTGGCAGATTACAATAAACACATGGGATATGTTGATTTGGGAGATCGCATGGCATCCACCTACACATTTGCTAGACGAACTAGGAAATGGACAAAAAAATTATTCTTTAGCGTCATTGACATTGCTATTTTGAATTCGTTTCTTATATTTAAATCATGCCAAACTTCGTCAAAATTTAGTTTAAGAGAGTTTCGAATGAATTTAATAGCATCTCTGATAGGAAAAATTAATCCTAAAAATATAGAACCTTCAGCAATAAAAAAATTAAAGATAAATGATAATAAATTTTCTCATTGGCCAATTGACGAAAAGAAAAGAAGAAGGTGCGCATATTGTGCGAAAAAGAATATTCAAAAGAGAACTACTATTATCTGTAAGGCATGCAATGTGGCTCTTTGTATTGACCAGAACTGTTTCGAAGAATACCACACAATTTATTTAAAAATCTCTTAACACATAAACCAATAAAAAACAAAAGACCTGAATAAAAAAAAATAAACTGATACATTTTTAATAAAAATAAAGGGTAAAACAAACAAAAAAAGGCTCTTTTAAGAGCCAAAAATTTTAAAAAGTAGAACTCACTTTCTTATATTTTTAAAACAAATGTTTCAAAAGCATTGCTTACAAGAACTTTTTTCAATTTAAGATATAAATTTCTTTTAGAAACAAACAAAAATCAATATTAAAAAAACTAAAAAAAAAAAAAAAAAAATTAATACATTTTTTTCCTTTAAGATTAAAGATTTATAAGAAGATTTGATATAAAAAAAAACTGTTACAAATTATTTTCATTGAAATATATGAATGAATTGAAAGTTTTTCTTTTACTTGTTGTACTTAAGATTTACTCAGTAGCTTTGAAACGTATTCAATTAAGCTGACAATTATTTTTTAAATTTCACTTGATAACATTTAAACACAAAAGGTAGCCAAGTATTGATTTCGCAAACCCTTAGCCAGGGTTGAGTCATGAGTTCGAGTCCCGTTCAATTGAAAACCGGCTGTGAAATCTGTCGAGATTCTAAGTCATTATGTGGTGTGGTGTGGAAGTTTAGTGAGTGAGTGCTGCCCTATTGCTTGACCCAGGTTGAAATTTACGAAGTCCATCACCATTTGCCTTCCTATTGCTTTGGAATGCGATGTTACTATAAAATCAAATAAAATTGATTACAAAATATTCGGTGTACATTGATTTTTTTTGTGCATTAAAAGGGCGTAAATATAAAAAGTAAAATCATATTGTTCTTAAAGTTTTTCCTTCTTTTACATATTTCGTCGAACAATTTTGAAAACATGACGCATTATTTTTAATTACATGGTTTCAATATGGTAGTTAAATGTGTAAGTTGCAATAATGAGAACATAGTATATATATATATATATATATATATAATTATTACAAGGAGTTTATCATTGAACTATCGTACTCTCAGAGAGTGTAGTCATGTGATTACAGAAGCTTTTAATTTAATATTGTTTGAACGTACTTGCTTCTAGAAAATATTTTAGTTATATGGTATAGCTGTCGCTTTCTTTCTTTCTTTTTTTTTTTTGAAAACTTTAATTTACATAATACTCGACTGTAAGTTATGATAATTTTTTCAAAATTTAAAACTATCAAGGAACATGAAAACATTTCACAAAAATAGAATAAATTTTTAAAAATTCTAATGTTAATTTAACAGACAAATAACTATTATACAATGCCTTATTAATATTTTCGTAATATTTTTCTCATACTTAAGGGATATTAGTCTATATTGCTCCAAATTCTTCATCAATATATCTGATACTTAAGCAAATGATACAATAAAATCTTATTTCAGAATAAATTATTTTTAACAATTTCCTTAACAATATGGAGCAAATAAAAGTAATATGTAAAATAATAAAATAATTTTTACTTTTACATGTTTTCTAGTCAACATATCAATCATATCAATTCTACTTTTTTAGTTCTTCGTACATGTTGTACACCAAAATCTAGAAAACATATTTTTAAACTTTGGAATTTTCTTAAGAAGAAACATGTGCCTATATTTAAAAATTTTCAATTCTCGTAAAATCAAAATATGTATTTGAAAGTTTGCAAGTCATTAAATTAATAATGGGAACCAGGAAATCAGAAAAAAAAATTCTTATAAGATAAGGCGCCAAATATTAAGGATCTTTCTTTCTCGTGAATGATTACTGATTCAAAAACTGCAACCCTTACTATCTCTCCTTTGTAACAAGATGAACCAACAATACCACACCCAGCGAATTTGAGCTTCCCAGTTTTCCGAGCGGGGGAAAGAAAATTTTGCCTCAAGCCTAAAAGCGCCGAGTTGAAGGGATATTTTAACTTAGAATCTGCCGAATTCTAAAGGTTAAACGTGGTCGTACCGACACAAATGACGCGGAACGCTCGGGTAGACCTGTGGAAGCCGTTACACCGGAAAATGTGAGTGAAGTGACAAAAATTATAATGAAAGATCGTAAAGTGAAGCTCCGTGAGATTGCTGAGATGACACAGATATCATATGGAAGTGTATTTACTGAAAAAGGTTTTTTGAAGTGAAGTGAAAAAGGTTTTTTCCATGTGGGTGCCGCGATTGCTTTCGATGGAACAAAAACAGCAACGAGTCGATGATTCAGAAAGCTGTTTATCGCTATTTACTCGCAACAAAAAAGATTTCTTGCGGGGAAAAAAAAAAAAAAAAGATTTGGAAAAGCGTTGGAACGATTGTATCACTCTAAAAGGTGATTAACAAAAGGTGTTATGTTGATGAATAAAAAAAAATTTTGCAAAAAAAAGGTAGTTTTCAATGTTAGTCTCGGGAGTTATTGATTGATGTGTTATGATCCAATACATATCAGCGTGTATGCGTATATTATACCAA
Source organism: Nephila pilipes (assembly GCA_019974015.1). NCBI lineage: Eukaryota > Metazoa > Arthropoda > Arachnida > Araneae > Nephilidae > Nephila > Nephila pilipes. The sequence continues at coordinate 91,716 of BMAW01093686.1, forward strand.
ACATACACATTTGCGTGTGTTTATTTTGTAGATTAGATTGGGCAGTAATGCTGGTAGCTTTATTCGCTTTGGTTATGCGAGATGCGGTTGCTTTCGAGCACCGTGTTCACTTTGTAGTGAATATTAGTCCAAAGTTCACAAGAAGAGAAGAGCTGTGTCTTTCTGTTATATTTATTGTAATTTACACGCATCAATTATGTTCATAAATTATTATTTACAACTATAATGAGCATCCAAACACACAGGCCTTGCGATCAGTATCCCGCTTTAACTGTCAGGTGAATGAATTACATCAGAAACATGAAAAACCCACCTTCAGCGGCCAATAACTAAAATACGAGGCATGTTTTTTAAGTAAGTACCGTTTTGCGATTCCGCCGCCGCAGCGCTCCAGTCGGCGTTCCGCGCATGCTCGCTGGTTACCTACATCTCTTGTCTACGCACTGACACCATTACAGTCTGATTCTTCATTGTATACGTTGTTTACTGAGTGTTTAAGATGCCTCCGACAATCGTGAGTCCCGCTGATTGTGAAGTACAAGGTTATAGTACGATTTCTTAGTGCTAAAGGCGTAAACCGATCGATATTCATCGTGAGATCTTGCAGTTTACGGACAAAACATTATGAGTGATGGAATGGTAAGGAAATGGGTGAGAGTATTTAAAGATAACAAATGCATGATGAAGAATGAGGGCGTCCTTCGGTCGTTAATGAAGATTTGGTGCAGAAAGTGGAAGGAAAAGGTGAGAGAAAAACAGACGCTCCATAATTTCATCATTGTCCGACTGCTTTCCTCAATGTTCTCGTAGTGTTTTAATGCACAGATCGAGAACTTGAATTACCGGAAATTGTGTTCACGTTAAGCTCCCAAAATGTTGACGGATCTAAAACCCAACGTTTAGGCAGTGCATTGATTCTTCCTTTCTGAGCGGTACCGCAAATGAAGCGTGAAGATATTTAGACCAAATTGTTACTGGTGACGAAACATGGGTGGCCTACGTCACACCAGAATCGAAACAACAATCCATGGAATGGCGACATTCATCATCACCCAAAAGAGTGAAGTTGAAGCAAACAATTTCTGCCCGGAAAATCATGTGCACAGTTTTTTGGGACAGAAAAGGAGTATTGCTAGTGGAGTTTCTGCCTCGTAATGAGACAATCAATGCCGCTTCTTATTGTGAGACATTGAACAATCTGCGTCGTGCAATCCAGAACAAAAGACGTGGCAAGTTGAATAAGGGTATCGTTTTGCTGCATGACAATGCCCGTCCACATGTGGCTAATCGGACCAAAGATCTCATCAAATCTTTTAAATGTGAAACTCTAGATCATCCTCCATACAGCCCTGATCTGGCGCCCAGCGACTACCATTTGTTCCTGCACTTGAAGAAACACCTGGGCGGTCAGCGTCTTCAAGACGATAACGAAGTCAAAACATTTGTGATACAGTGGTTAACAAGTCAGGTGGCAGAATTTTATGAGGAGAGTATTTAAAAAAACTGGTGCCACGTTATGACAAGTTCTTCAATATTCACGGAAGTTATGTAGAAAAGTAGATTAAGGTACAGGCTTTCATGTAAAAATAAAATTGCGATATCTTTGCACGTCTTTTTTTTAATTTCAAAATGGTACTTACTTAAAAAAACATGCCTCGTATAATCTGAATATCTTTCCCGTGATCCCATGCGCTCTCATATTTTTGACGAAACATGGCATCTCCTTTATTTCCGTGGTATTCAAACAAATTATTCCCAACACACCAGTAACGAAAAATTATTATCTCTATCAATACGATTTGCTGCGTAAAACATTAAATTATGTGTCCTTAAAAATAATTAATGTGTGAACAAATTAATTTATCAATCATCAATGTTATTACTTAGAAAATTAATAAAAATTTCATTTATCCGTTTCAATTTAAGCTTTATAACTTAAAATAACCTTTAGAATTACTGTTCAATCTGTTTATTTATGAAATGACTTTCTTCTTTTCCTATTTACTCTCAATTGAAATGACATCGTTTAATGCTGTTTTATTTTTGTGCTTTGTCATCTAGGAACACATTCTAAGCACACTATGAGATCTCACTGTATTTTCACAAATGCTTCCATAGCTAATCCTCTAAATCGGGTGGCCGAGGTAATCTATCGGCCACGGTCGCAGATTCTCGGCCGGCGTTGTTTGCGTCGGGTCGTGGGTACGAGTCCTGATGCCACTAAAGACCTGCAGTGTAGAGATTCACATTAAATCTGGTAGACGGCTCAAATCTTCCCAATTTTTAGTTTAGTTTAGTTTATATTAACGTCGCACTAGAAGCAACACGAGGGCTATTGGCGACGGACCTCGTAATTTTGAACCACGGTCAAGTGATGAGGACGACACCTGAGCTGGCACCCCCCTCTCCTAACATCCACACCACGCCAACGGGAGGACTTTGGACCCCGAACAAATTTAACGTGCATCAGCCCCGGCTACACGGCGGGTCTTTGGCAGCCAAGGATCGAACCCGCGACTGAACGAAAACCGCCGGTCGCTAGTCCACGACCTTGACCACTAGGCTACCGCGGCCCCTCAAATCTTCCCAAAGGATGAAAGTTTGAAGAGGAAGGCGCCAGCATGTCCTCATCACTTGACCGTGGCTCAGAATTACGAGGTCCCTCACCAATAGTCCACGTATTGCTTCTCTGTGCGACATTAATAAGCAATCGCATTACTCCTTTAGATCAATGACTAGCAAGAAAGGAAAATTACGTTTCTTCCTAAAATAAAGATAACATTTTTGAAGTTATATAAGTTTTAAATGAAAAATGGCCCACAATCCTTGCAGTTTTTCATATACAAAAAATATTTTATATTAGCTTGTTTTTGTAACCTTTCAAACGAGGCAAGCTTCACTGTAACAAGCATCAAACGGTTATCACAAGGCTATTACTAGCATCAAGTTTTACCATACTGTTCAATTCTGTTTGAATTATTGCATAATTCTCTTGTCTCAAAATGTTTCGTATGTAACATCTTTCATTGCAATAGTAATGTAAATTTTAACTTTCCGTGTTAAAAGAGAAGAACTCTGTATTGATTGCATGATTCTAAATTTCACACACACGGTATCATAAAGAAATATATCTATGCACTATAAGGCAATTCCCACCAATATTGAAATAATTTCCATCTTCTGATTTTCAAATGTCTTGAGAATATTCGAATAATTTCTATCCTTCATCGTTCCAAGCATGGGTTCAGCTCTTTTTTATTTATCGACGGCAGCCCTTTGGTTGTGGTCAATTAATCACAGAATTAATTACGTATATAGTTTTTAACAAAAATAGTTTACGACTTTTTTGTGTTTTGTATAAATTTTTGTTGCAATTTATCTTCATTACGGAGAAGGAAGGGTGTTCAAGTTAATTGTCCCAACGAAAAAAGATGAAATAAACTTTTCATCACAGTAATTCGAGAAAACTTCAAAACAGCAATTGCTTGCTCTTAACGCTATTCGTGATTAACTCTATCAGATGATGTATGCTAATATTCTTAAAAAGGGCACACTTACGTAATAATAAAATTAGTGTAAATGTATTATAAATAACAAAGTACAAGTAATCGAACTTATTATGGAAAGCCGGAGATAATTTCTCCTGGAAATAGCATAGGTGGAATATATTTAAATTTGTTGGTGCTTTTTAAAAAGCTATATTAGAAACACACACACATATGTATATATATATGTGTATATACAAGGTATAGTTATTAAATAACGAGACTGACACTGTAAAACATTTTGTTTTGATGTCATACATATTTACGTATTATCACCTTCAATATACACCCCTCCTCTATCTCTAAAACGCTCCTTGCGAATCTTTCATTGTTCAAAACAGTGCTGGAAGTCTTCTTCTGTCAGCTCCTTGAAGACGTGGGTTGCTTTCTCTTTCACAGCTTCAAAGGACACAGACTTTGTTCCTTTTAAGGCATAATTAAACTTAGGAAACAGATAGAAGTCACATGGCGCAAGATCCTGCGAATAAGGTTGATGGTCTAACACTGGGAGGCTGTACTTGTTCAGATACCTCTTGACTGACAACATGGCATGAGTCGGCGCAATATCTTGGTACAAAAATTTGCTGTACAAATTCTTTGTCAATCCTACAGCCTCAGGAATCGCACCAATATTTAACCGACGTTGAAATCGAACCAGATTACCAATTTTTTCGATATTGTTGTCATCCGTTTTTGACGTAGAAGGGCGACCCGGGCGTGAGTAATCTTCAAGGTCTTCTCGGCTATCTTGAGAATGCTTAAACCGCTCAAAAACAGGGGCCAGTGAAAAACATTCATTGCCATAAACTTCTATCAATACTAAGTTTCAGAAGTGGTTTTTCCACGTTTCATGTGAATTTTTACAATTCTTTGCTAACTTATCATATTTTCGGCAATAGAAAAAAAATAACTCTAATGCGAGTGAAGGCTACGGTTATACGGATTTGTTTACAGAAACGAGAGGCACTGCATTCAAAAGAGAAGGCTCCACGCTAAACAGCCGTTGGTCGCTGGTATTTGACACATGCTTTCTTCTGAAACAATGTCAGTCTCGTAATTTAAATGCCATGAATGCTATGTTACGTTAATCATAAAAGAAAATTATATGTATTTTTATTCGTTATATATGTATATATATATATATGGAGAGAAAGAGAGAGAGATTAAAGGTATCTCACAAGGTGGTGGGTACATGCAATTAACTTTTGTCGTCAATATTTATTCATATTTTTATGAATAATTTTTTTGATAATATCATAAAAATGTTTTATATTGATGTTATTCCTTTCAAATTAATAATATACTAAAGATATCATATCAAAACCATTTTTTTTATCTTTTTATTCATATAATTTAAATTTATTATAAACTAATATTTACATAAATGATGCGAAATATTTAGATATTTTTTTAAATATGGAAGATAACTTTTCTACAAATTGTATATAATAAAAGGGAACTTTTTGTATGCTTTATGATTCATAAAGTGTTCTAATGGGCAGTTCATTAATCCTGAATTTTTTTATAGACATAGTTTATAATTATATATAATAAAATTAGACTTGTGATTAAATTATAGAATTTTACATTCACTTGGTGAAGTTTAAAAAAAATGTAGGTAGGCAAAATTTACCTTGAATTTTATTTAGAACCATTTAAAGCATAATAATTATAAAATTTAGCTTTTAAAGGACCTTTAAACTTTTTTCCTCTTCTTTTTTCCGGTTTTGCTTTAATTTTTGTTTTAAGGTCTACAATATTCCTGTAATTATTACTTTTTCTCTCTTTTAATTCTATGACAGTATGATTACAAATTTTAAAAGTTGGTACATTGATTTAAGATGATAATTATGATAATAACATTGCTTCATGTTTAATTAAAATTGTTACTGGTTTAATTTTGATTCTTAATTGTTATGACGGTAAAAAGTTAACATATTTTGGAATTTAATTAAATGGTTTAAAAGTTTTTGAAAAATATTAAATTATGTATTGGAAGTATTATCAAAACTTTGGAATTATTCTGTTTTGAAAGTGTGTCTGGTTTTTTAAAATTTTTAACTGTAAAAAAAATGTGATATTATATGATACATAGGTGAAATAATTTTGAAGTTAATTCTAAATTTCTTTTTAGGATTTATGCTATAAGTGAAAAATAACATTTTATTTAATGTGTGTGATAAAACACACAAAAAGTGTACCTATATTTAGTATTTCAGAATATTTTTAGTGATACATTTTTTGAAAATATAAAGTGAAATTTTATTATTGTTACATAGTAAACAAAATGGAAAAACAAGAAAATTAATAATGTATGATATATAAATGAATATGATTTAATTTTGATATTTGTGCTTTATTTAGAAAATTATTTGATTCTTTGATATGTGTGTGGAGGGGGGGGTTAAAATAGATATAATGAGAAATATTTTTGATTTTATTAACTTTAAATTTGAATAGAATATTTTGTTTTAATTTGAAATTATCTTTATTTTGTTCTGAAATGAATATAAACAGTGTTGTAAAATGAATATTTACTAATTTTATTTGAATGAAATGTATCGTTGTTTTACATTACTTAATTGAGAAATGATAAATAATAATAAATTGATTTAAAAGAATATTTTGTACTGAAATAAGAAAAATTATATGCTTTTTGAAATGAATATTATTTAGTTTAAAATGAAAGTCAACAATGTGTTATGTAATGAAAGAAAAAGGAAATTTGTTTGAATGTTTAATTATTATTCATACTGTTTAAGTTTTAACCCTTTCAAGGGCACCGTATGCACAATGCAAACGCTTTTTCCAGCTTTTGCAGCGTGAATACTGTGTCCGTTTGTGTTTGCACTGTGCAAACATCCCCGTCTCCAAACCGAGGACTGCTAATTTTTTTAAATATACTTTTTTTTATCTGCATGATAAATATATCTCCCTTACCTGCATATCTTTTTAAAATATATAATAATAGCATTGCGCCCCTCAAAGGGTTAAAGGATGTTTTGTATTTAAAGGAATGCATGTCTAGTTTAAATTATTTTTGTTGATGTAACTCTTAGTTTTAAAGGAAGGTGGGTAATTAATTTAAGTGATAAATAATACATATAATAAATAAATAAAATAAGGCTAGCTGTTCCAGTTTGACATGCGAACAAGTGCGGCACAGTTTTGTTAGCAAACCACGTTTTTTCAGCTAATTTCGTAAAAGGATTTGGTTAAGAAATTATTGTAGACTAATAAAAAAGTAATACAAATATACTTTTATAACTACTTTTTAAATTTATCTAATAGAATTTGTAAGGCAAATTTTAAAAACTTGCATTTCTATGTCTGTTGACGTTTCTGTACCATGTGAAAGAATAGAGTTAAATTTTTACATGCTCATTCCTCAATCTAACGATGCGTGTGGAAAATGTAAACAAAGGTTTCTGATACCGTGTCAGAGTTTTGTCATCAGTGCGTCTCCTGTCGACGAATATTGTTTTGTCTCATGTGCCATACTCAATGCAAAGTGGTTCACGCACCACTATTCTTTCATATATGTGGTTTCACCCCAACATTCCTTAATTTTGCAGGGTTCAAGCACCACTGCTACTCAAAATTTATGAGATTGGTTAACGTGGCTTTATATTTCTTGTTTTGTTTGAGTGTTAGGGATCAAAAGGCAATTGAATTGAAAATTATCAAATTAATCATTTTGAAATTTTATATTTGTTTGAATATTATATCTGACTTATTAAATGTCATCCACACATCTCTGTTATTTGTATATTATTTACCGATTCAAGAATCCATGTTAGCAAGCTTTTTATTGAGAAATTGATGTTAGATTTTAAGCACAAATCTAACATCAATTTCAAACACAACATAAATATTTACCTTTTTATTTAGTACTTCAGATTGTGTTTATCTTATTGAAATTGCTTTTGTATTCTGTGAGGATGCAGGGATTTTTAGGGCACATCTGCGTCTTGCGGAGGGGGGAAATTTGTTTCATTTGAATATATGAAATACTTTTTAAGAAATGAGATTTTTCGTAATTAAAAAAAAGCAATTAAAATCGCAGTTTTCCAGAAAATGCGAATAAAGATTTTAATGTTTCTTAAAAAATTATATACTTACATTAACGCATTAACTAACTGCCCAAGAAACAAATGCAAACCATTTTTGAAATCGTATATATATGAGCTTGGATAAAAAGTGCTAAGGAAACTTTTGAAAATTTTCACGAAAACGGTGATTTTTGGGTAGACAACATGCATTAGCAAAGAAAGAGGTTTGTGGGAATTGAATTCAAAGTCGAAAAGGCCAGGATGCACGAAATTTGGTCCAGGAAAACAATGGGGGATGATAAAGTGCACTTAGAAACTAATTTCTCCGAAATTTATTTTAGAATTCTTTTAATTTAATGTTGAAGTAATTTTTGCGTATTTTTGTATACTTCACGAGCTAGTTCTGGATTGAAACATCGCCAGATTATGATTTATCTGAGAGATCCATGTTTATTTAGACTTTATTTCCTGCGGATAAGTTAATTAGCCAATTTTGTAAAAAAAAATAATTTTAAAAAGTGCTTAAAAGAGATTTTTTAAAATTTTTATATCATTCCATCCAGAAATTTATCGATCCAAACGACGCGGTATTCATGCAGTACACGGAACAAACCTTTGGTCCTCTTTTAAAAAAGAAAGGCACAAAATATCAATAAATGAATTTTACACAAATTTTTATCTACGCAGTCAGTGAGCCAGTTTTCGTTTTTTTCGCCTTTCCCCCTCCCTCTGAGGAAGATATTACTTTTCTAATCATAGTTGAAATTTATATCAAGTGACATGATGTTACAATCTCGACTTTTATTCCTCCGCTAAGGAAGAATACTGCTCCACCACGCATAGTTGAACATATTGCGAAATATGGGGTCACAATGTATCTTTGCTTCCAACAATTTATTCGTCCTCATTTATTTTTAAGAATTTACCCTAGGGAAGAACGAATGCACCACGTAGTAACAGAATAAATATTGATGAGTGTTATCATAAACATTCAAAATGTCATTTTTACCGCCTGAAACTCGTGAAATTCAGTTTGGTTTGATCATTTTAAGTTTCTTAAATTTAATTATAAAATTTTATTTGTCTCGATTTCAGCAAATTTCCAAGCGGAACTTCTTTACTTCACTTCTATTTGGAATTTTAAGTTACTAATAAATGCATGCGCACATGTGGCAAACGTTATAGAATCGCAGAAAATACTATATTTGTTGTTGATGACAAAGAACTTGATTGTTGATTATATGTAATAAGCAAGAATTTTTAATATTCCATACAAATGGCCTTGGATGAAATCGAATTAAAATATTTCGCAATTGTAATGTAATCGGATCTCTATAGAGTAAATTGATTCCGTGGGAAATATGCGGTACGAGTTCCAAATGTAGTTTATAATTATGATCGAAGTTATAACATTAAAATATCGGTCACCAGCAGCCCCTTGAATAAGTAGTGTACTAGTAATCTAATTAAACCAATCAAATTTTCAATACACGATACTAAGTTATCAGTGCAATCAATTATATCCAAGTAGAAAAGAAAATGAGCCAAATAACAGAAATAGTGTAATATTATGATTATAAAGCAATTAAAAATTGCATAAAAATTCTTTTAATATTACAGTTTCTAAAAATAGTATACTATCTATTAAAAAGTCCTGTATATTATTAAAAATAATACCTGTATGGTATTGCAAATATGAGTTTTCAATGCATATGAAGATCTAAATCGTATATTGATGCGGAAACTAGCTTTTACATGTCGAGCTTTCATTTAAATTATGATAGATCCCATTTATTATTCCAATTAAATTCGTCCGAATACATGAATTTATTGATAGCTACTAAGCCTTTTAACGTATAACAAAATTAAAATGACATATTTCATCTTATTTCTTCAAAATGATTGATCTAAAGGAATTACATTACTTGATAATTGTGTATGGAAATGATAAATGGATTTTACAATAACTGCATTAGTTTGTTACAAAGATCCATTTTCATTTTTGTCTCTAAAATGATGTTGCTCGAACAATTAAATTCTTGGAAATTCATTTAACTCTGTAATGTATACCTCAACATAAATTACTTTTCAAATCAATAAACAAGCATTAAGATTAGAGTAAGTAAACAGTTCTTAAAAGATAAAGATGATATCTCTTAATCTTACTAGATATTGAGTTAAAATAATGTTTTATGGTTGTTTATTTTTATAAAAAAAAAAATAATCGTTTTGTGTGCTCAGCATATATTTGTACGTTTATTCGGAATACTTAACTAGGTGAAAGGTTTGATTAATCCACGAAAGTTAATGCCTATGAAGAATGTCAATACATACAATTAAGGTATTATAAGGCAAATTCGTGTATAGGATTAATACACTGTTCAATGGTGGCGCGTGTAAACAATGCTTTTTAATAAAGTAAAAGAAGATTTTATTATTTTATCCTTTTTAAAACGTTTATATATATATTTCACTTGGTGTGTCAGTGTGTCACACCAAGTGAAATATATATATAAACGATCGTTAATTTAACCAACTTCCCATCAAGCTAGAGCTCTGAAACCTTGGAAATCGTTCTTACTCGCCTGATAATGCAATAATTAGACATTTGCGATAAGTTTTAACTAATATTTCAATAATTTTTTAATAAACTTTGCCACCATATAAAAACGTTGTTTTAAAAAACGTTGGTTTTTATCTCGAATTATTATTTATATAATTTGAATTTCTTCGTTTAAAATTGTAAGGAGATATGTTTTATTCATTTTTCATAAAATGTCAAGTTTTACTCTTTAAATAAATATTTTTTTATATTAATTATTATCTTAGAACCGTATTCATAACGTTATTCTCGTTAGCTTGCAAAAAATAGTTATATTTTTTAGTAAAAAAATATTTATACCTTTTATAATTATATTTCAAAGTAACATTTCGATTTGCAATAAATCTCAGTCTCGTAAAATTTAAGAATCGCTATGGAGTTGTCACATTTTTTTTACAGAATAGAATGCTGTTTATACTCTGTTATGAAAAGGAACGAAGGTCCATTAAAAGCAGAAAATTACTTTGCATTTATTATTCTGACAAAATGAATGTGTTGATTACAAATTAAATTAAAAGCCAAAAAATGTATTAAAGCCCTGTCCTTATAATTTAGATATTCACATATTTTACATTAATACTTTCATTAAATCTATGCATTGATTGTATGTATGTATTAAAAATTTGATGTATTGATTAAAAGTATTTATTATAAATTCTGTTAGTGGATTGTTAACTTTATATGTATTTATGGATTGTTATTATGTATTAATAATTCGATGTAAGGATTATTTTATTATTAGGTGTTATTAATTTCATGTATGGATTGTAAATATTATTATGTATTATCATTTCTATGTATGGATTATTAATGTCTCTTCATTGGATTAATAATTTAACATCTGGATTATTCATATATTTCTGAATACCCGCTCTGAATTATTACACTGCTGGTCATAAAAATTGTAAACACCAGGAAGGTAAAGCAAATACAAAAAAAGATATTTATTGTACGTAAACAGTATGGCATGAAGACAAATGATTAAATTTGCAAGCAGTTTCGGAGTTTACGGGGGGTCAAAGTCAGTAAAAACAGCCCTTACCCGGTTAGGCATTTAGTCGAATCAGGCTTGGATGACAGAAACGGACAACTCATTCCATGCTGCTTCAAATATATTCCACACTTCATCAACCACATTCGCTGAAGAAGGGTGGCAGGCCTGTCTCTCAGCAAAGCATGATCAGATGTTTTCAATGGGTTACAGATCTGGAGACCCTGCAGGTCAGGGCAACAGTCGAATACCCTGTATATCGAGGAAGGCCAGAATACCACATGCAACATGTGCCTTTGCATTATCTTGCTGGAAGATAGCGTTTGTTTGGCCTCGAAGATAGGGCACGACCACTGGACGTTAAATGTCAGAAATGTACCATAAGGCATTCAAATTACCGTCAATCCGAACTAGTGATGTGCGTGTCGTGAATCCAATGGCTGAGCAAACAATCACACAGGGCTCCTATCTGATATCGAATGCAAGCAAGTGACAAACGGTCTCCTCGGAGTCTCCAGGCAAGTATACGACCATCAGAACACTCCACGCAGAACTGGGACTCATCTGGAAATACAACATTGTGTCACTCCTGTTTCCAGGTGTTCGACGCACCACTCTAAGCTGCATTTTCAAGGGAAGCGGGAGTAATGGTTGTCGTGCTGATAATCCAAATTGCTGCAAACTTCGTCGCACCGTACGTAGTGAGTAGTTTATATGGAGTACCTAGCCCAAAGAGCCTTGATCTCCGATCTGAGTTGAACCTGATAAAGTTTACTTGCCCATTATAATAAAATTTGAAAAATTAGTTAAAATAATTAAAAATTAGAAGTTATTAAAAATTAGAAGTTAAAAAAGATTAAAAAATTTTGAGGAGTTAGATTTATTGATACAGCTTGAATCAACTTGAGGTAATACTATTTCAGAGCAGAGGGGAGTAGGAGTACTGGGTAAAGTTTCCTGTCCAATTCAGGAAGCGGCTACTCGAGGTGGGTTTAGCTCAGTTATTTTTGTCGCGGGGAAAGTGCTTTCTCTATCCGATGGGTAGAGGAAGGTTTCCTATTGGTTGAAAATTCAGGGAGTTAAAAAGAGGTTGATTTATCAAAAGTAAGCACGAGTATTAAGTGGGTAGGATCGTTTATAGTTTTTTGCTTCTTGGATTGATGGGTTTGGGTTATTGTCAAATATTATGTTAAATTTATCATTTACAAAAGTAGTATAATCTTGGGGTTTAATAATATTTAAGGAGGTTCTGACATCTTCGTTTCTCATATACCATCTAGCTTTTACTATTGTTCGAATAATATTATTTTGAAGAATTTCAATTTTATTGTGATGTATCTGAGCAGCATTATTCCAGATTGGACAGGCATAAGTCAGGATGGGGCGCAGAAATGGTTTATGGATAAGTAACTTGTATTTAATAGATAATGTTGAATTCCGACGAGATAATACTGGGTATGCAGCAAACGTGCCCATTTCCTGACTAATAGACCGTGATGTAGTTGTACGGTTTTGCAGGACCAACCTCACAATATGTCAGCCCCTCAGGTCTGTCTCTCTGTTAGTAATGAGAGGGCGTGGAGATCCTGCATGCCGTTCAGTATGATCCTCAGCAACCCATTGATTCAATATTCACAAGACAGTGGTTAGAATTCGACGTGTGCGACGGGAGATATCACGGAACGATAATCCTCACTCTCGGCAGGCAACAATCCTGTTTCTATCGAACTCCGACACTTGCTGGTAAGCATGTCTTTTAATCATTCGAGGCATAACACGAAATTCTGAGTAAAATCCTACCTTACAAAGCGCATTCCGAATAAGAAATTCATTACACAACTTTTCTTTTATGTAGTGCTTCAGATGTTATTTTTTCCATCTGTATCATCTAAATGTCCTGAAATATTTATCATTTGCATATCCCCACCTCTTCTTCCTTTCAGGTGATATTGGTTCGTCAGATCATTCCTTCCTGGTGTAGCTATTTCAATGGCAAGCAGTGTAATTCGATGCATGGATTATATGATAATTATTGACAGTAATATGTATTATTAACAATGAGTATAGATGATTAATATTATTATTGGATTAATAATTCAACGGCTGAATTATTTGGGTTGTCTAATATCTGCATTTTGTTACTATTCCCTTCGTTTAATTACATTTATATCTTACATTTCATCTAAAAATAAATTAAGTAAATTAGGTAATTGCTTCAATATAAATGAGACGTAATATTTATTAATAACTTGAAGTTACACTTTGTGTGTATGGTTTGTAAATTTAACATTGGGGAAAAAAAGTTGCAATTCTATAATTGTAGCTGTTTAGGATCAGTTAATTTCAAAACTTTTTATTCAAGAAAATAAAATTGTAAGAAAATGAAATTTAAGTGGAATTTTAAGCAGTATTTTTCTCAAATAAAAATTATCAGTTATATGGCATAATTGTTCCATTAATTTTTTGTACGTAAATCTGTGACTAATATGAAGGACACAACGTATGTAGATAAATAAAGATTGACCTTAACCTGTTTTTGAAGAAACCGCAAGAAAATAATAAAGTTTAAAAGATGTGTGTAATGAATAGAGTACCGCATTCTGTCGTTTTCTCACATCGTTATGTTAATTATTATGAATTCAATTTCTAAAAGAACGCTTGGTAAGGAACAACTTCTTTTGAGGCCCCAGTCCATCGGCTATTTTGATTCGTGAACTTAATGTTAATTTTATGGAATTTCTGCTACCGTAATGAAATCTTTACTGCTTTATGTATTTGAATGCCAAAAGTATAAGAAGAGAAGAAAAAAAAGTCTGCAGAATTATACCTTTTCTTTGAATTTTTTTATAAACATTTCTCCCGTTTTATTGATTTGTTTGTGGGCTTACAAAACTTTATATAGAATATTCTAAGATGTTTTAAAAAATTTGAGAGAAATGTAATTCGCAGAAACCTTCATTAATTTTTGCTCTTTCGGATACACTTTTTTTGCATTCGAGTTTGTAAAATAGATTTGAATACGGTAGTTAGAAATTCCACAGGATTAACATTACTTTTACGGAAGTAAAATATGTGGTAAACGGGAGACAAGTAATCGAGAAATTTGTTGAGATTGTGAAATTGACAATATTCGTGGGTTTTGAAAAATAATTGTGACCATAGATTGACCAGTTTTTTAATCTATTATTAAATAATGCGAATAATAATTTTTGTAACATCGAATGTCTTCCACGAAAGTTATTTTTATGCCATTTTGAAACAATATTAATATAGCAATAACTTTTTATAAGAAAATTTTCATCTTATTCCTTCAGAGACAATACACATCATAATTTACTTTAATTACTTTCCACACACTATCTGTGTTTTTCGCACGAGTAGCAATATTTTTGTTGCACTTTGCTTCAAAATAGAAAATGTATATCAAGCAAACAAAATCTTTCAATTTTTGACACTGTTCCAGAACGAGAAATTCAATCTAAAATATTAAACTAAAAAATACCTTAATTACAAGATAGGAGAAAGATCAGACCAGTAATATTTAAATTTCTTTTTTCGGGGAGTTGTCATGTATTACTCTGCATTGTGTAATACGTGTATCATGGTAATATATTAAACTCATTTTTATTAATAGTTATTAATTCAACAATTATGTTAGCTAAAATATCTGGAGCTGCATTAAATCTGAATGTTTTTTGAATACGTGATAAATTAATGAAAGCAAATTATGATAATAATTTGTTCAAATATTTTAAATGCAAACGATTAATAATTAATTTAAATTTGACGGTACATTATTGAAGCAGACGATAGTAATTATATATGGAATGTTTATTTAAAATAATTCATCCCAGAATTTAATTTTTAGCCTAAAGCTTTATTAAAAGAACCGATTTTTTGATGCTTCTGTTTTTTAAAGGAAAATCATCTTATTTATGCCATATATTGCAAAAATTTAAAATATTATTATTTTTCTTACATATTCATTTATATAAAATTAATTGTACTGCTACTAATATCAATAAAACTTATTATCACGAAACATAAATGATGTTATTTTATAGTACAAACATTTATTATTCAATTATTACCAAATGTTGTCATAAGAATGATTGCTTTTAAATATTTATTATAAGTAATTAAAATAATATTTAAATAATTGCTCAATGAAGAAACATATTTCGAAAAGCAGTTGCGAAGGATAGATTTCGCCACCAAAAATTGCAAAACATTTTTTTTTTTTTATTAACATTGAATTAATCGATTAAATATTAGAATCAAAATAAGAGATAAAATACTGAAGAGCACAATAATATTTTTTTCAGATACTGTAATTAAGACAAACAATGAATAATTAAATTCAATATTTTAAAGCTAATTGTAAATATTACAGACGAAAAAGGAACTAATTTATATACGTGTTATTTCAATCCATTAAAAAGTTTAGGAGAAATTTATCATGACGTATTTTGAAAATTAAATTCATTACTGGTGAAAGCAGGTATCAATACATATACGCAAAAGCTTTTACTATAAAGTTTTGAACAGTAGTTGGATGACCATTTTGTCGTTGACTGAATCAATATTCCTTTAGCAGCTAATTAAATATAGTTATAAAAATAGAATAAATTTAATTTTACATTTCTTCCGCTCATTTAGTAATATGCACAGATTTTCATGATATAAAAAATTTAAAAAATAAAAAAAAGCAAAATAATGAGAACTGAAAATCACTTACATAAAAGAATGCCAAAATGGTAGCCAAATTAAGAAGAAACAGTTTGTAGATTCAGGAGCACTAGGCAATTAATAAAATTCTGAAATTGATCCTATTTTATTAAAACGTTTTTCTGAATTTCACTTGGTGTGTGTGTGTGTGTGTGTGTGTCATCAAATTTTCGATCGTTAATTTAACCAACTTCCCATCAAGCTAGAGCTTTGAAATTTTGGGAATCGTTCGTACTCACCTAACAATGCAATATTTAGACATTTGCGACAAGTTTTAACTAATATTTTCTTTAATAATGCAGTTTAGCCCAAACACTTGGCGCGATTTCAAAAATTGGCACCAAACTTGGCAATTGTTTTTTTTTTTTTTGCTGAGCGTTAAATCCGTGAAACGGAACAGGGTAGCCACATTTGGCAAAATACTGCCAAATAATCCTTGTCGCCAAGGATAAACCTTTCCTGAATTCTGGTTCCCATTTTTTTTAATAGAATGACTTACAAACTTTCAAATGCATGTTTTGATTTTATGAGTATTATGAATTTCTTAATATGCTCACAAATGTATCTTTTTAAGTAAATTTTAAAGTTAAAAATAACTAACAGTTTTAACTAATATTTCAATAATTTTCTTTAATAAACTTTGCTACCATATAAAAACGTTATTTTTAAAAACGTTGGTTTTTATATCGAATTATTTAGTCATTTTTTAAATTTCTGAATTACAAATAAATTTATTTATTCGATAAAATCCCGCATGTATGAAGACATTCGACTGCATTTTGAATAATTTTAAATGTCACTTAGTATGATTTTTTTTTATTAATTTTTCAGATTCTTTTTATCATTGTATGGTCTATAAAGAGTAGTTTTATTCTATTTTTTACTTAGAAAATAAAGAACATATATTAACACAATATGTGGTGATAACTTTGAAAGGTTATAATAATTATGCCTCATATACGGTGCGATCTAAACTAATACATAACCTTTTGCGGTATTAATTTTTTGCTATTCTGTCTTGTTCCATCTAGAGCTGAAAAATTGAGGAATACAAAATAATGTTGGAATATGACAATTACAAAAAGCATGTGCAGTCTCGATGCCTATTGTTTTCAAACACTTTTTTTATATCCCTTTGCTATGGAAGCTACCTATTTATCATATGCATAGAATATTACATAATTAATATATGGATTAAAATAATGAATAACTGTAAAAATTTGTTCCGCTTATAATTTCACTGTAACGTTGTTGTAAATCTATATTGACATACTGCCTTTCAAATAATGATATTAAGTCCTTATATAAGAAAATTCCAAAAACTTTAAGAAGATTAAAGGGTACTTTTCCGTTAAAGGGGACCTATGGCGATGATTAATTTTTTTTTCGACAAACAGGAGCGATATTACGGACAATCGCAGTAGTACTGCGTCGGGAGAGAGGTGAATTCGCGCAACGCGGTTTGACGACCTTTTTACGGCCCCCCTTTAAAGGAAATAATTCGATATAAAAACCAACGTTTTTATATGGTGGCAAAGTTTATTAAAGAAAATTATTGAAATATTAGTTAAAACTGTTAGTTATTTTTAACTTTAAAATTGACTTAAAGAGAGACATTTGTGAGCGTATTAAAAAATTCATAATACTCATAAAATCAAAACATGTATTTGAAAGTTTGTAAGTCATTCTATTAAAAAAAAAATGGGAACCAGAATTCAGAAGAAATTATTGTGATAAAGACACGGCGCCAAATATTGGAAACTTTCTTTCTTGCGAATGATTACTGACTAAAAGTCAGCAACCCTTACTATCTCGGAGATAGTATCTCCCCTTTGCGAGTACAAAAGGTTTACGATAACCTCATGCGGTGTGGGGAGTGCCCGGTGCTCCCAGAGGGGGAAAGAAATTTTCCCCTCAATCCTAAAAGCGCCTAGAGGAAATAATATTTTGACTTATTAAAATTATTGAAATATTGGTTAAAACTTGTCGCAAATGTCTAAATATTGAATTGTTAGGCGAGTACGAACGATTCCCAAAATTTCAAAGCTCTAGCTTGATGGGAAGTTGATTAAATTAACGATCGAAAATTTGATGACACACACACACACACACCAAGTGAAATTCAGAAAAACGTTGTAAAATACCGATTAAAGGAAACCGAAGATTGTAAATAAAAGTATAAAAATGTAAGAATATCATCGAGAAAGAAAAGTGTACATTTTAATAAACGGATACACACTCTTCTATGTATTTAGTTACGATTTCGTGAATTGTTACTTTTCCAATCATTTACTTAACTCGCTATGTTCATATGTATGTATGTAAAAATATTTTTTTTTCCAGTTCAAAAATTGCCCTCGAATTTTACCTCACTTCCTATTCACCAATCGAGCTGAAATTTTGCAAACACAGAAAACTTTTATGACAGTACAGTATTATGGTATGCTCAAGTAGTGATGGACTTACAATGGGGGAAAAGGCTTACACTAAACAGTGTCCGATCCAGTTGAAATTTTGCACACGTCTACAGCTCACGTAATTGCTTTTTTCAGAGATAGATTTCCAGACTAAAAATAATAAATACAAGTAAAAATATTTTTAAATCAAGCTTTCGCTTAAGGATGGATTAAAAAGTATGAAAAAAATTTTAATTGCAAAATGCTGTACAATTTATAAAAACTTCAGGCGTAAATACTTCTTTTGATCTTGTTTAAAGTAAATACCTATGATACTTAATATATTAGCAATTAGCTAAGCATCTTAAATAAGCACTCGGAGCTCTAAAAATTAAATATTTTTTTTTTGTATTTAAAAATTTTCTGTCTTTTAGTCCATCTTTAAATAAAAGCTTGATTTAAGAAGCGTTTCTTATTTTTTTAATTGTAGCAATCAGCGTACGTTATAGTAAATAAAAACAATTTTTACATCACATAACTGGCTATAATTTGGAAATAATCAATAGAATAAATTATGTTCCTTAATTGTAAATCATCGTACCAATTAAAGTTAATTAGCATATATATCATCATCGTCTTATTTTGGATTAGAATTATCAACAGTTTTTTAATTGATTTTATCTAAATTTATGTATCGTTCCTGTTAAACTAAGCTCTTGATATTTTTAATATTTTCGTATAAAATCTTCCCCTTTTCTTTCATAAAAAGTCTTAAAATATTCAGGTATATTTGTCATATCAATTTGCTTTAACAGCAGCAAAAGTTAAAAAGTGAAGAAGAAGTCGTTTATTAGAACAATTCCGCATATATCACATGAATGGAACTCATTGACCAATTCCTTTGTAATAAATAAACATGCTGAGAGAATCGGAAAGAAATGGGGACGCGACGAGATTGACATTTAGAACAATTAGTTGTCCGACATTGAAACGATAAGCATTCTAATGAAAGAAGTAGGAAAGAATGAAATATCATCCATATTTACTTGTGAATAAGTGTTAGAAACAAAATAAAAAGACGTGATTTAAAAGTTCTTTTTTGAGTACATAAAACCCAGAACGGAGAAATTAGGGAATTTTGAAAGCATTTTTAGAGCATCAAAAATTGGCATTCATTCTAGACGATTTAAGAAAATAGTTTACTCAAATAACAATCTAAATTATGATCGATGAGATAGTTTTATAAGTCAACGTATTTAGAATACGATAACTATTAACAGGATGATCGAAACTTAATCACTCATACTTTCTCTGTGCTTCATATCTCTTTAAATAAACATCCCTTACCACAAACTCACCAACGTCTTCTTTATGTCTTCAGAATCCTTCATTTCAATATATAGTAAGGCCCGAATGTTGAGGAATGAACTATTGCTGAGGATGAATGATAAAATGAACTGAAGTAAAAAATTAGGAGAGGGGAAGGTAGCTTATCCAGATAAAATATTGTTACCACGCTGTTCGCACATTAAAACAAATAAAATTCCATTTAATATTCAGAAAAATACAGAAGGTTATGAACACCTTAAAGGGAAAAAGGTGTTCATTTCTTGCTGTGTACGGAACAACGTAAAAATACAAAGGAAAGACAACATAGTCTTTTAAATACGGTATCAATTAAAGGTGTGTCAACCTTCAAGTACAATGTAATATTTCACACGCTGTGTTTGTGCTTTGCACAATTATAACTCACTAACTGTCGAGTTAGTTTGTCCCACTACTCTGTCAGAGAACGGATGAGGGTGCCTTGTTTTGTTGGAGAATGTTTTGACGAGAAAGTAGCCAACCCAAAGCGTCCCAAATATTTTCAATGGGGCTTATGACTGGAGAACGTGCCGGTCAAGCGAGGTGTTGAATATCCCCACTGTATAGACATTCGTAAACTGCGACCGATCGATGACATGATGCCTGGCCATCCATGAAAATAAATTTATCACCGGTAGTAGGATTTCAGCCTTTGACTGTTTCTTTCTCAAATGGAAGCACATTCTGCTTTTAGTCATGTGTCGACCTCTACTATGGAAAGGAGCCGATTATCGGTTCCTTTACTGGAGATTTTCTGGATAATGGGCTGCGCCACTCTCCAACCAGATCATTCAGAATGTGATTTCAGACAAAGCTGATGTGATAATAGCATTCATCCTATTCCTGGTTGGTCGAACTTTAATGCTCATGACATCATTGTAACAGGACTGTTCGTTACACTCTAGACAATAGTTCACACGCAATATTTTAAGGCGTGCAATCCCTTTTTTTCCAAACGTCTTCGATACAGTTTTTCGGGAGATAATTTGTTCTGATGGAGCAAAACACTGATTTGCCGCCTGCTTAGCTGTTGTGCGCCAGTTCCTTTTTGCCGATATTGCAATGAAACTGTCTTCTACTGGCGTATACTTTTACCTCGATATTAACCGTGCCTTTTTCTATGCATTCCAATTATTTTAAACTCTTTCCATGTTCGCGAAATAACTCTGTGGATGATGTTGAACTCTCTGGTAATATTTGTAACTTTCCCTCTTCTTCAAAATTATGAATACAGTCTATGATGAAAAACATTTAAGGTGATGTCGGGAGGACATGCAGAAAATTTCACGTTCGTTAGTTAACTCTTTCCCGACAAACTTCATTTCGAACAATAGCTGTCCACTAATGTGAAATTCTTTAAGTATTTTATCAGTGCTATCACGTGACGAACAAGTATGGGGGAAAATTTGCATACGCACTCCTTTCTTCTTACATCTCGCAATTATTAGAATATTCTACATTTTTTTTCTTTCAATTTTGTCTTTGCTGGAGGGTGATAATGTCATCCGTGTCTACTAGTGTATATATAGACAAAGGTGCTTTTGTGATTATTTTTATCATGTTTTGTTTATGCCCTGATATTTTGTATCCACTGTCCTAAACTACTCATGTATTGTTTTTACATGTATCTAATTATATGAAATAGAACCCATTACTTAATCTTATATATTTTCGTTCTTCTCGTAGTAGAATTGTATTAATCGTAACATGAATATATTAAATATTCTTTCCCTAAATATTTAATGAATTTATTCTTATCCGACAAAAAAAAATTCCATTAATCTGTATTTCTGATTCCCACATTTTATCATTCGTTTAAACTCTATTTCGGAATCGTGTGCATTCGTTGTTTCTTGATTTTGTTGCAGTTGATTAACTTCGCACTAAGTTAAAAATGGGCCCACTAAGGTGAATTTGTAAGAATTTTCAATTTCCATTCTGTAAGTAGTTTTACTTTGATCTATCGATTCTATTCTTTCCTGTAAGTCCTCATTTACTCTTCAAAATCGCACACGCATATGTACACAGAGTTAAAATGAATAGCATTTTCCGCTAAAAGCGTTCATGAGAGTTGTCGAAAGGAGAGACTCATATCGTAAATAGCTTATTTTTAGCCTTCTTTCGTAAATTTTAGTTGCAACTGTCTTATCAAATATTTCTGTTTACCTCAAATTTAAGCCCACATCTCTTTTTCCTCTCAATTTGATAGTCCGTGAAATGTTTTAGTTTAAAAGACGAGAGGAGAGATTCCTGTTGTGAATTGCCTACTTTTAGTCCCTTTGCATAAATTCAATAGCAACCAACTCATTTGACATTTTTCTGTTAAATTATTCTGCTTACTTTAATTACTTAAGCCTACTTCTCTTTTTGCCTCTCAATTTGAGAATCCATGATATCACTTAGTTAAAAAAAAAAAAAAGGAATATTTTCCTATTTTAACT
Source organism: Nephila pilipes (assembly GCA_019974015.1). NCBI lineage: Eukaryota > Metazoa > Arthropoda > Arachnida > Araneae > Nephilidae > Nephila > Nephila pilipes. The sequence continues at coordinate 113,836 of BMAW01093686.1, forward strand.
TGTAGGAGTCTGTCTTTTTACAATTTTTAGAATTACTTTATTTGAACTAAAAAGAGCAGGTTTCTTACATAAATGATGGATATCGTAATTGTGAACTAAAGCAGAAGGTAATATCCACGAGTAATATTCTTTCCTCTAATTTCCACTTGAAGATTCGTGGATTTAATCACCAATAATATGTTAATTTACAAGAATTATTCTTGGAATTTTACATTTTTATTCTATTAATAACATCCAACATTTTTAAGAGGCTCAAAATTCCGATTTTTTTTTTGTCAACGTTATTTAGAAAAGAATATTTTCTTCTCTTTTTACAGGAAGAGTTACCTCTAGGTAAATAGAAATGTATTTTAAATGAGGAAATTAAAAAGTTATCAGAGCATTATTTTCGTATTGTCAATGTATTATATCACCTGAAATTTGATGATTACACATATTTTTAAAAATATGTATAGTTGAGGTTTCTTGAACACAGCTTCAAAAGGGTTTAACATCCCTAATGTAGCTTTTTGCAAAAAATTTTTCTTCTCGTTAAAATAGAACTAGAAACTAATAAAATAAGTTTGTAAAATTTTGAGAATAACCTCCTCAAACCCAAGGTCAACTTTAAAGCATAAATTTTAGAATAATTTGTAATCGGTTCTAAATACACGAAAAAGTACTGATTAAATGTTAAACAATTATTAATTTCAATTTTTATTTTTGAGAAATTAAGTGTCCCCTGGAGGAGACATTGGGACAAAGTGACATCATAATGTTAATTTAAAATATTTCTTTAATATTAATTTAATGAGTAATTCATAATAATTATCATAATAAGCATAATATAAAATCTGAATCACAAAATATTCCTGTCCGAACTATTAACCGAAGAATCCTAATTTTGCAGAAGAACTTTAATTTCCAAAATGTAAAACATTCGTTTTTTTTTTCTCTCTCTCTCTCTCTTTATCTTATACTATTAAATAATTTCTCAATTTTGAGTTGTTTATTAATGAAAACTCATTATTTACGACAAAAAATGTTGTTTACGAGTACGGGAGTCATAGTTTTTTCTGCCCAATATATTCGAATTCTGGAAAATTTTAAATTAGACATAACTACAGTGATCACTAATTATATTTCATTTCATTTTCTGACAGAAAAATATTCTTTCCTGTATCCTTTAAATATCTACATTTGGTGAATTCAGTTAGCAATTAAAGAGTATCATTCCGAGCTGAAATAAACTTCATAATTATAGTTTCAAATCGAGTGATTTTGATATCCATTGACCCAACGTCTCCTACAGGAAATACTGCGTTCTAAATGGGAAGATTTGAGTAAAAAATTAATGATGTTATATATAAGCAGCAAGTTTAAGGAATTCAACAGTGTGTTTAATAATTTTTTTTATACACAAAAAATAAAAAATATGAACACTTAGCGATGCGCAAGGGTATAATTTTCTTTCTCTCGGAAGACACCTTTTTCATTTTACCATAAATAAGTTACGAATGCAAAATGCTCACTAAAATCCTTTTTTTTTCTTCAGAACTACCATCTATTAACAAGAAAATTAACTAATTCTGGGTACCAATGACGCCTTTTGGTTAACTTGGCAGCATTTTTTGAAAGTGTTGTTTAGTGTTTCCTACAGATGACGCTGTGACTGAGGAGGATAACAGTACTGAGCACCTGGCTCTCAAAAAGAATTTTTTTTCAATTAAAGTGACTCCACTGCATTCAAGATCAAGATCAAATTATTGGTAGTAGAATGAGCACTTTTTTGTCTCGGTTGAAAACTCTAGTTGTCCTGCTGTGTTGAGATGGGTGCCTCTATTCCGAAACTCGCCAAATGCAAGTTGAGGAGGGCAATCCGGTTTCTTCTCGAGGAGGGAAACGCGTCCTTTCAACACCGTTTCACGAAAAAAAGAAAACTGTTTAAGGAGGTGGTATCGTGAACCGTTCTGATGCGTGTGAGTGATTTCGTGAGTGTAAAGATCACAAAAAAAGTCAGAAGTGTTGCTTCGGTTTAAAAAATTATAGCATCCGTTTTTTGGTGTCATCAATAAGATTCTTCTCATTGATTTTTTTGCCGCAGGGGAAAGTAGTGAATGCCAAGAGGCACTGAGAAACACGAAAAAACTACGAAGACGATACAAAACAAACAAAAAAGAGGAACACGAACGGAGAGAGTGTATTAGTTGAAAGACTATGCCCCTCCCAACAAAGTCAACGACATAAGCAACTCTTGGGGTCATGTGGTTAAAAGGAAGAGAAGCGTATCACAAATAAACTTCTATCTTCTCTTCTTGAGTAGATATATTTTTCAAAAAGAGATTTTTTTTTAATAGAAAATTTGAAACTGATATATCCAGTTAATGTAAGATTGAATTCATCTGACCATTATGTATTACTTATTACTTTTATTGCTTCTTGCTATGAATGGGTAAAATAAAATTTTAGAATATGTTTATTGTTAGTAATATAAATTTTATAAGTTATTTTGAATTAAAAAGAAAGCAATTTTTTTCATATATTTTTTTTAAAGTTCATGACATTATACTTTTCGTTTTGAAATTGCATTTCCCCCTTATTTTTATACTAAGTTTTGAATAAAGAAAGTTATTGTATTTTCTAAAGACAGAACTTTGTAAATATCTGATAAGAGGATTGTTATTTAATTTTCTTCTATGTTATCACAAGTAAAATTTAAAACAAGATCCTAAGGATTTAACTTCTTTTGATAAATTTAAAATATATATCTTATTTATTTTATAAATATAATTTGAAATTCTTCATTATGTGAAAATATTTTGTTGATATTAAAGAAGAATTAATTTTATAGCTTCTGAACAGAGAATTTAATTTGCTTCTTTTCGATGACTTATATTTCAAGACAATCCTTTGAATTAAAATTCAGAAAATTTCTGTTAATATATCATAACTGAATACAATTTGAGCATGCTGTGTAAGAAAATCAGTTTTTGATTTCAAATACCACAAAATTATTAATCATGTTATGATGTTTTGACTTTCTCATTTCTTAGATTTCGCAAAGGAAATAAAATTAAAGCCTCTCAAATGTAAGTATTAAATTTTGAGTCATTGTCTATAAAAAATGGATTTTACAAAGTAATTCTATTCAATAAAATTTATTTTCAAAGTACCGAAAATTTTCATGCACTGATTAAAATTTATACATCTTCCTTATTAAGAGACTTGATTCAATTTCATATTTTAAAAGACTATTAATATTCCATGTATATCTTGTAGGCATTTATAAAATAAGTGACAATACTTTAAGATGAAATTGATACTGTAAAAAATTCAAAGTACGTTCTAATTTTTCTAAAAATATTTTTTTTAGGTAATTATTTTTAAATATATGAGCGTAACTCATTTATATGTCTAAATTAGTAAAATGAGGATTTATACTCAAAACATTTGGTATATTTTTATGGATCAATTTAATTAAAACTAATAAATCAGTCATTCATAATTAGAGGTTTTAGTTATTGATTCATCTTCAATGCTGCTAGATTTAAATTTTTTGGTAATTGCTTTTAACTTATTTATATACCTTAATTAGTAAAATATGGGCAGTTAGTTCGAATAATTTAGTAATTTTTTAGGGGGGATTTTATGAAAACTCCTAATAAATCAGTCATATATTAGTGTTTTTAATTTTGATTCATTTGCATTCGTTTTAACTTTACATTCAACTATGCATTCTTTCATTAAAAGTTCCTTAAGTTTTTATTGTTTCTTAGAGACAAATAATGAAAATGAAACTTTCTGCATTTCAAGAACGTTAAAAAATCTTTAATAAACCATCAACTTGATAAAATGTTCTTTATTAATTTTTAAGAGTATTCGCTATAATTTAAAGAAAGTCAATTATGCATACAAATTAGAATTGTCAGAAAAATCTGATTAATTTAAACTTGTACTAGTTCAGCAGTCTTCAAAAGACTTGGTCACAGACCTTTAAAGTTAATTTTTAAGAATGAAGATCACTTAATTGTCTCTGCTTAAAATTCTACTAGAATAGAAGTTCTCTACACACTTTTCTAACTTTCATTCTAAACAAAAAGACACTTTTCTTTTATAAAACATTTCTTTATTAATAATTAAAAATACAGGCAATAATTAAAACACAAATAACTTCAAAATAGTTTTAAATTAAATAACGAAGTTTATTTACTGTTTTTAATTTACAAAATTTGGCATTCACAGCCTGGTTGTCTTCAATCTTTGCCATTCTTCACGACTTCATCATGGGAAGGCTGGATGGCATTCGTAAGCTTTTTACGCTGGAAATTTATAAATTTGGATTAATAATCTTGAAATAGTTTTAAGATTTTTCTTGCACAATCATAAATTAATTTTAAACAATAGAAAGAATAATTCTTGAATTAAAATAAGTAATTTTTAGGTTCATTACTTGACGATTGCAAGTTACTACTTTATAATTAATCATTATCTACTGTAATATTTATGATTTTTTATTATTCGTGCATAATATCCGAAATACACTGTTTTATAAATTAAAGTTATATTTTTCCATATAATAATTCTAATCTAATAAACATTTTCATAATAAAGTATGTAATTTCAAGTTTTTTCGATGATTAAATGTTTCAGATAATCATAAATGTATTCGTTGCTTACATATAAGCTTTCTATTATTCTTACATTATTGCTTTTATTAATAATAAATAATTTAGGATATGCATGATTTTTAATCTATTAAAATACAAAATATATTATTTCAATTATAATAATATATACATTTTTTATATTTAAAATCGTTATGTATCATATCTAATATTTTCAATTTTAGGAATAGAAATCCAGTTGAACATTAATATACTTATTTTAATAGAATGCTCTAAAACGATCACAGCTATATCGCTTTATTTTAAATTAATTTAAGAAACATCATCTTATACAATTTTTACTTACTTTTTTTACAAAATTCATTCATGAATTTTTATTTCATTATCAATGTCATTACTTTTATTCCAAAAATTAATCAAGTGTATTTTTATTACACTATAACTTTCTTCCTTTTTCTAACTTTTGATGATAATTTATTCTTAACTTTAAAGCATTTTTAATAAACTGTACTTATATATTTGCTTAACATTATAGTTGTTCAATCAAAATAAATATAGCTTAATATACACACACCAATAAAATGAAACACTTGGAGCTTTTTAATGGTGTCCATATCCATATCCAATGCTGCTGTAGCCTTTTCCTCCGTAGCCTCCAAGACCATATCCGCTGTATCCACCATGACCTCCATATCCTCCAAGACCATAACCTCCATATCCTCCATGACCGTATCCTCCATATCCTCCTAGACCTCCGTAACTTCCCTTTCCGTATCCTCCGTATCCTCCTCCATATCCTCCAAGGCCTTTTCCATATCCTCCATATCCGTATCCGCCATATCCTCCAAGACCTTTGCCGTATCCTCCAGATCCGTATCCACCATATCCTCCAAGACCTTTACCATAACCTCCAAGGCCATATCCTCCATATCCACCATGTCCACCTCCGTAGCCTCCATAGCCTCCTAATCCTTTTCCATATCCGGAGCTGACAATTATTCCATGGCTTCCTCCATATCCTCCATAGCTACCTCCATAACCACCTCCATAGCCACCTTTATAACCGCCTGCACTGACAGCAACAACGGCGCAGACAAGGAGAGCAATCTGAGAAGAAATAAACGAATATTTGTTAGTTAAATTTAGCTTACAAGGAAAAAGACACACAGTTGTAGCTATCAATTGCTAAAGTGAAGCGTAATGGCTAACATTTATGAAATTATAGGAATAAGAAGAAAGTTTATATAAAAATCAACAATTCTGCTTTCTGAATGAGAATTATTTCCATTTTTTGATAGAAATGCTCAAAATGGAATATTATTCGCCTGTCCAGAAATTTTAAGTCATGCCGTACATTTTAAAGATTTGATTCAAAGCGATATCCAAACTTCTTAAAGTGCTCCTAAAGAATTTCAAAAAAGAAGCTAACTGTATAGGGTGGGGGGCGATTTTCAAATGTCTTAAAGAGTACTTGACAAAAACAATAGTTTGTTCTTTTTTGAAATCTGCTTGTTTTGAAACTCTTCTGGTATATTTTGTATCATGTTTTATAAATCAAGAGAATTTGCCACTCGATAGTCCCCAAAATAGTTTTATTTCAGGACATTAATATTTTTAAGAACATTATTATTCTAAAGTAGATATATTTCTATATATTTGCAGCATTACAGAAAATTGTTGTATAGCGAGTGGTTGAAAATGTCATTTTGTTAAGTCTTAAAATCCAACTTCCATTTAAGAAAAAAATTAAAACACAAATGCACGTAAAAATTTTGTTTCCTTCCCAGTAATATATGGTTCAATGACTAATATTTTAACAATGTGTGTTTCTTATACAAGATGCAAGCAGGAAATTATATTTTCTTAGAAAACAATTATATTCTAACAAATTGTTTGCTGGTAGATCTTGATACATGCCTACAATAGTCATCAACGGTTGAACGAACTTATATTTTTAGCAACGAGTGTTTCTCTTACTAAAATCGTTATCAGTAAATTAAATAAATTCATCCAGAAAACAATTCTGTTTCAGCGGAAAAATTGTTGGTAGATCTTAATACATACCAACGATTGAGATATGGTAAGAACAATAATATAAAGGAACATATTTTTTTTCAAAACCTAAAGGTAAAATAAGGAATAGGCAATAAAAAATGAAAATCAATTAGGTGAGCCTTTTGATATTTTTCTTTCTAATTTTAATCAAGCTTTTACTTTCCTTAGTTGTTTTTATATGACCAAAGGAAAAATGAGAATGCTCTGAAATTTATTTTCCTCATAAATAGAAAAAGGAGGTATGTTAGTATGTGAGTCTGAAATGGGCTTCATTTTTAATTTCTTCAAAATATAAGACTTCGATAAATTTAGATAGTGAAAAATTTAACTGAACAATTAAATACGACGATGAAAGAACACATTGTTTGTAGCAAAATTCAAATACTATGAATCCATTAAGAAATTACATTAGAACTTACAGTTCTAAGTTAAGAATCAAGCATTATAAATTAAGTTATATAATAAAGTTAAGTTAATTTAGCTTAGTTAAAGTTAAGGCTCCGTAAAGTTATAATTAAGTTAAATTGTAAACTAATTGTTCTAAGTTAAGAATCAAGCATTATAAATTAAGTTATATAATAAAGTTAAGTTGATTTAGCTTAGTTAAAGTTAAGGCTCCGTAAAGTTATAATTAAGTTAAATTGTAAACTAATTTATAAATTAAGCGTTACCATTAATAGATATAAGCAAATTTTTTGAAATTTTAAGGAAATAAAACAAGAATTATGTGTTAAAAAGACTTCTTAATTAAATGGCTGAAAACATCTAAATATTTGGCGTGTTTTAAACAATAAGTTTTCTAAGATTTAATCAACTAAAAATTACTAAAAGCAAACCATTAGAAAAATTATTAAAATCTATCTGACATAGAAAAATAAATTATTTACTTTCTTGTTTCAATTTACAAAAGAAATAGGAAGAATAAAATAATTTTAAGTCTTTTACTTAATTTGTAATTATTAATATGTAAATAAATAAATAAAATTGTTCTGAACTCATTGAAAATAATGCTAAGATATGAATTTGTTTGACAATCAATAAAATCTTTTACGGCAACTGGACTGTAAACCTTTATGCAACATTTCAAGTAACTGAAGCCTAAAAGTCTGAAGAATCAGTATACTTTGTAATTTTATTTATTTTTTCCATACAAATGTTAGCAAAAGAGGAACTGAACGCACCGTTAAGAATACATACATTTAATTAAACCAGTAGGGAAGGCAGGTTTTTTTTTTCTTTTACTCTTGGATAGCTATTTTTATGAAGATCTAATACCCTTTTCAGAGCAACTTGAAATCTTTTTTAAAACGAAATAGACCTGGGGAGTAAAAAGAGAACTGCAGAACGAAGTAAAGTGTTTGTAAGTAAAAAAAACTGTTGAGAGATTTCAAGGCTGGATGAATAACGTTTAAAAAACTGAATTCTGCAAACATACATTTCTAGGAACTCATTTTCAGTGTCCGTTAAAAAATATCAATGAAACAAAATTCTACTGAAAATCTCTGTATTTTTCCGATTAAGGCTGTTTTTTATTGCACACAAAAGATTGTTGACAATACGTAGTTTTTAAATAGACAACCATGCTTTTATAAAACAATGCTTGGATTACTATTAAACTTATTTGATGTGCCTAACCATCTGTAATCTTATTGGATATATCAATACAGGAAACCTTGAACTAACCAATAGCGGTCATAAAAAAATTATGACTATTATCTATGTGATGTGACGAAGCACAAGATCTTATCAAAGAATGAAACAATATATTTCTTCTCTATAATCTTCGCAAATATTACTGTACCATTGTTCGGTGAAAATACAAAAAGTAAAGCTTATGTGCAGAAATCAGAAAGTATTTGTTAGATAATACTAATTTAGAAAGCTATTTTCCGTTATTTTGTCAGCGGAATACGTAAATTTAGAACGTGTTGACGTTTCCGAAAAACTGCAATTTTTACACTCAGTTAGTCGCACTAACTACCGTGCAGAAGATACAAAATTTATATTTCCCGCAGGACGATCAAATAGTCTATCATTAAGCTTGTTTAGATGATTATTATGCTATTTCGAATCATCTTGCGGAACGGTGATTGGCTACGTACCTATCCACTCTTCCCGGTAATTATAGAATTGATGGGACCATTCGCAGTGCATGTGGCCTAATTGATCACGTGTGTAAAAAAAGAACTCACGCACTCACGAACAGTTTCTCGCGTTTGTGTTTAGACACGGTAAGGCACTGTAAGTTTTGTCAATGACTGGTGATTTGTAGAAACAATTCACTGAAATGGTAAGTATGGTTTTAATGTTAAATTGTTCTACAAGTTTAAAAGCATTTTTCCGAAATCAAAAAGGAGATGTTGCCTTAATGTGGAAGGAAGATAACTAAAATTTGGATTTTAAATGGGAAAAAAAATCTCATTTTATTAATTGTTTTAGAAGTACATACTTCAGAGTAGTTATACAAATTGAGGGGGAAAAAAGGAATATGTAATAGATTATTATCATATAATTGCAGAGTCTTAAAGTGATTACAAGTCTCTCAGAAAAATTTTAATTTTATAACATGCATATATTTTTTCAAGCATAGTGTCATACAAGTTCAAAAATTTACGTTAGAAAAAGTAAGTTTTTCTTTCTGTCAAAAGTTATTCCTTTTTGAAATCCTTGTTTTATTTGATTCTTAAATTGTTTCGACATGAAACGGATTGTGTTACCGGATCAAAGAGAATAATTCTGAATCTTAAATTTCTTCTTAATTAGAAAAGCAGCAATGTACATTTAGTATTTCTACGTTATTTTTTTCTAATTTCATGATGAGATTTTCATATTTCACTTATAGTTTAAATGAAACGAAACTAGCCTTATTCCAATTATATTTATAAGTAAATAAGTATAATGAGATAGAGAGATATCTTTTAAGAATAGAATTTATCAAAAAATTATGTGTTATATATTGGATGTAAGTCAAAATCTAGATGTTTTTTGCTTATATGGACAACATTAAGAATCTTCCTCTGAAAGAAACAGTTAATTACATGCATATCTGCTTATATTCTCATTCTAATATAATTAAATTACTTTTGATATGAGGTTCTTAACATTAAATTATTGGTAATATTTTACTTAAATTAAGACTTGCATAAGACATATTTTTCTAAATTTGTTTTTAATCAAAAGTCTTAATTCAAAAAGTGCCATTAGATAAAGTTTACAAAAGGAATTTACCACAATTAAACAACTAAGAACTAAACTTCTAAAAAGAAATTCTTTTTATATGTATTCTTTTAAAAGATTTCTTATAACGATTAAGATGTTTCCAGTTTATACTTACACATTTCGTTAAAAAAATTTAAGTGATAAGCTATATATACTTGATGAATTTAATGGAAATATTTCGTTGATGAAGTTATAGAATCAATTTATGGGAAGAAAAAGTTTTAAAGGATATGTAGAAAAACGAGGTAGTAAATTTAGCTTAAATTTCTTTATAAAAACAATATTTAAAAAAGAATATATATATGTAAAAAAAAGATGCAACTCACCACGAGTTGGTTCATGTTGAAGGGTTCTTTGGTAGAGGAATAGGATCCTTTCAGTTGCAGAAGGCTTTTGTGAATGACACTCCACAAATGTTGAGGCCCTTATATATCCAAGCCGTGTAAGTGAAATTGGGTTGATTTAGTTCAAGAAAAGTGAAAACCCCGCCCCCATTCAAAACTTTCTCCTCGACCTTAAGCGTCTGGTTTACTGAGTCACATGACATCCAAAGTGGACTAGTCGTGTTCCATTGTTACGTGCCGTGATGAAGAAGAAGAGGGGGAAAAAAACTACCTTGAAAATAAAATATCAAAACTTTAATGACATGATACAGATTAGCTTCTTTCACTCTTTCTCTCTCATCGTGATTAAGCGGATTAATGGCTTGAGTAACAAATCATGGACAAAACGGTTCCCTTAGAATTCTGTGTATCTGATCGAAGGTGCGATATAGCTTTTGTATCGAACGTGTTATGTTTCGTATTATTCTAACCTATAAACTTGTATTATTTTGTCGAGTGTATTATGTTTATACAGTAGAAAAGGGTTGAATGAATTGCGGAGGTGGTCTTCGAAACTGATCGTGGAACGTTTTTTTAGGCTTAGTTGTTGAAAGTATTCTTTTCTTAAGCACTGGAGCGTTGAGTTTCTTGTTGATGACATTCCATTACAAACAAAAACAGTATCCAATATGTATGTATAAAAAAAGATTGTTCTTTACACGGACTTTTTTTCTATTGTTAAAAGTAAATTAATGTTTTCAAGACGCTGTAAATTCTGTTGTTGGGATTTTCGATTAGTTTTGTACGGTTAGTATTATGGTTCCAAGGACGCAAAGGTTGTATAAAATGTTATTTTAAAATGGAACTGAGAAAATTGGATTGCTACCGATGACCTTACGGTTCCTACCATTTTATTTAGATTTAACTCAAAAACATGTCATTGGATTGTCATATTTAGTTTATAGCAATTTTTTTTTTTCCTTTTCAAAACAGAAATGTAGAATTTAAGATGGATTGCTTTCCGATACTGAAATTACAAATTTTTACTGTTTACTTACCGTCCCCCCTTTCATAATGTATAAAAACAACGGAATAAATTTTCTGCATTTTTTTTTTAAAAATAACTCTTGCTGCTGAATTCTGGAAGAACCCTGGTTTTTACTCGTTATGGAATCCTTCACCGAAACAATATTCAATCACTTAAATAAAGAGAAAAATATGTTTGAAAAATATTTCACATTCATACTGTATACATAAATAAATTATAATTTTTTTTTCATAATTGTTCATTTAAAATAACAGTTGTTTAGTTTATAGTATCACAAAGTTTATGCATTAAATATGGTTAATTAAAAATGCTTGGTTCTACATAGTAAGTATTTTTATTTACGCAGATTTATAAATTAAATTAGTTAAAAATAAAGAAAATTTATGCATCATTTTTTGAATCATTATAACTTCCCTTAACTTAATGGAAAAAATGAGATAAATAATAGAAAATTAGTAATTTCTCATCACAGAAGCCTCAGTTGACGGTTGGTCATAAGTCACGAGCTTATAGTCGGTGTTGTTTCTATCTAGTTGTGAATTTTAGTTCTGATTCCAATAAAGTACCTTACACGCAGTGAGGCTGATGCACACAAATGCTGTCGAGGCTCAAAGTCCTCATGTTGGGCTGGTTTGAAACGAGAGTGGGCTGCAGCTTGATATCAACTTGATATACCCGGTATTACTTGAAAGTTAATTGTTTTTTTGTGATACTTTGTTTTTGTTCACCTGTAACTGAAATATAAATCGCAAAAGTTAAAGTTTATGTCAAAACTTTACTCCTTCTTCCTTCTTAATAAAATAAACAGGGATGAGAAATATAGAATTTTAATTAAGATAAAATATAAAAGAGAATTCAATTGGGTGCCAACTCAGGTTTCGTCTTTGTCATTTGACTAAGGTTCGACATTACAAAGTCCTTCGCCTATAGCTCTCGTGTTGCTTCTAAGTGCGATGATAATAAATAATCAATAAATCAATATTAGTGGTAATATAAAAGAAGTAATTACATTAATCAGTATTTCATTTTACATTAAATATTAAGATATTATGTTTATGAATTAAAAGTTTTTGACATGTTTTTGAATTAAAAGTTTTTGACATGTTTTTGAACGAAAAATATAAAATATTAATATATTATACTTTTTTTGATTGCATATTCTTGCTAAAATATATGATACATATTTTAACAAAAATATGCAATCAAAAAAAGGAAACCCTTATTAATGCTTTCAATTTTCATTGTAGCTGGTCAAAATTGGTTTCAATCTTAGTAACTCAAATGGAAATGTATTATGATTTTAATGGATTTGTTAAATTAATCAACATTGGTGACTACAAGAACCCTAAAGTGTTAAAGCATGTAGGAGAAGGAATCCTGATAAGATTGATGCTAATTCAAAACAAATCAAGCGAAACATGATATTAATTATTAATATTGAAAATACTTAGTATGGGAAGATTACTCTGGATTTTGAGCTTCAGTTGGTAAATTTTTTTTCTGTTGAATAAATTCCATAACTTCCAGCAATTCCGAGTTCATTTCCTGCAAGAAGGTAGAATGGATAAATATTTCTTCAGGGAACTTCTAAAGATTTTTCGAATCAATTCCACATCGAGTTTCTGTATTCATCGAGCTAAAAGAAGTCTCTTACGATATTAGATGCTATCCCATTTTGGCATTTTACCGTTTTTACTCCTTTGTTTGTCTAGCAGGTGTTTGACGACTTGAGTCTTAGTCATATTATATATGGACCTTGAATAAATTCTAGCTGTTTCCTACATTCTTTAACCAGTACGACGATTAAAGCCTGTGAGAAACAGCGAGATGATTTTACCAGGACTATGTAGATGTAATTTCAGATGGTAACGCAACTACATGGAAATACTGACGGTAAGCTTGAGTTTAATGTATGTTAGTTCGCCACAGTGTATGCAGCGTTTTTTATTCTCCTAGTTCTAAAAGTATCGAGTTTTATGCCAAGTAAATTGTACTTGTGGAGAATTTCATTACACTATTTTATTCAAAAGAGATCTGCAGCTGAAGTACACAGAATTGTTGTTGAGACTAAATTGTGAGCATACTTTCTTAGAAACTACATGCAGAAACTGGTTTCGATGCTTTAAAAATACTGATTTTGATCTTGAAATAATGATTTTGATTTCTTGATAATGAAATTTCCTCTGCATTTGGGGGGGGGGTCATCAGGGTGTAATTTATTATTAGCTGCTCAAACCAAATGTAACTATCACGGGAGATAGCTATCGACTGCAATTGATGTGTTTGAGCCGAGTTCTAAAGGAAAAACGGTAGCTGTACGAGAAGAGAAGTGACAAGGTAATTTTGATACATGAGGACACGCGACCACATGTTGTGAAAATCTACTTGAGACTGTTAAATTGGAAGTCCTGCCAACCCACCGTATTCACCGTACATAGCCCCTTCCGATTATCACTTATTCCGTTCGATGACTCATGGTTGGGTTGAGCAGCGCTTCCATCCTTTTGAAAATACAAAAAAAAAGGGGGGGTCGATTCTTGGACAGTCCCGAAAGACGTGGAATACATATGCCGCCAGAAAGATAGAAGAAAGTAGAGACTAGTGATGGGCAATACTTTGAGTGACATGTTTTTTACCACATACTTTAAATAAAGCATTAATTATTTTCACAAAAGAAAAACAGCGAGAACTTAGTCTAGGTAATAATAGTTAATTAAATATGTTGACAAATCTCACAGATATGAGACTTTTTAAAAGTTACACAATGGAATTCTGTAGATTATCATATATAATACCGCACATATGATCATATATATACATACACACACACACATATATATATATATATATATATATATATATATATATATATGCATTTTAAGATATTTAAATACTGTCGTTTATTTTAATTGTATACCAAAAACAATTTAGAAGAGATTTGATCATTTCGTTCGATTTCAGAAAAAGACATAATTAAAAAGAAATATAATCATCATTTTGCATTTATTGTTATCGTTAAAGAATTTAACACATAACAATATAAATTAGAAAAATCTGCATATTATTAATAAACTTTATTTTAATTAAATTATATAATTTAATTGTTTAATATGTCTGACTAAAAAATTTCTTATTATCTCACGGAACTTCATCAATGTCATTTGATATCAAAATGAGTTTAGGTTAAAAATTAGTTATTTACCGATGATTCATTTCTATTAAAATATTATACTTTAGTTGTGTGGAGTAAATCTAAATTTAATGTTAAACATTTTTAATTTTTAATTCGTATTGATGTTCTTATTTTCTAGGTATTTTAACGCAAGAAATACTTAATATGGACACTAACTCGATAAAAATGTTTTATTATCTGGGATAATGTTACATTTGTTTTGAAACATTTGCATTTTAAATAAAATATTCGTCTTAAGTCTTATAGATCGATATAAAATACATATCAAACATTAAACATACTTAATTTTATAATTGATGAATTATTTGAATTTACATCTAAATAGAGCTCAAAATTGTTATCGAAAGTAATTCTCTCTAAATTTCATAATATATTTAAAATAGACAAAAATAAAGAGAGAGAGAGACATCATTTTTTCCGAGTGCTCCGTAAAACAATTGAAATAGTTTTTTCTTATTAGCACAGCTTTCTTTATTTTATATTTATTTTTATCTATTTATTTACTTTTTTTTAATTCATTAGAGGGAAAGTACGTGCTTGACATTCCATTATGATGACATCTTTAGTTGGATCTTGTAGCTCGGTAACCTAGTAGTTATGGTCGCTGGCTTTCGGTCAGTGTTGTTTCCGTCAAGTCGTGGATTCGAATCCCGATGACCCACCTAAGTACCCAGCGTATAGAAAGGATGATGCTCCTTACATCAGTCTAGACTCCAATTCCTTCCAAGGGTGTAAAGGAAAGTTTCAAGAATGAGGTTCCAGTTCAGGTGTCACCTTCGTAATTTGACCGTAGTTCAAAATCGAGGACCACCGCCAATAGTCCGATCAATCAAAAACTTAGTTTTATTTTATGTCATTATGTAAGCTATAAACAATTATAACCATCGTGCAATAAGATTTGTTTATGCATTATATGTAATCATTATTGTGTTTATAAATAATCTTTGCACATTTTTAAACTTATGGAAAAACCAAAATGTCAATATTAAATCATACAGTTGTAATCCTGAAATGTTCCTAGAAAATACAAATTTCCTTATTTTTCGTTAGATGATTTATTTTTGAATTTTGATTACATAATTATTACTGTCAATAAAACGTTAAAATATTTAATAATTAATTATAATAATCAATTATTCTATAGTAAATACTAAAATGATTCGTTCTAACAAAGGATTAACAACAGAGTTGATAAAATTCTAAAAGAAATCTAATAATGCTCGCATTATACACAAGTCTCATTTCCTCAGTAAGATCGACTTCCAAAAGTTACTGATTGTTTATAATTTACGAATAAAGTTTTTTTACTTATTATTTATAATTTAAACTTCACGATAGAAAAATGTAAAAATTGCCTTATCTTAATGAGTAATCATAACATGAGCGAAAAATACTTTTTTTTTATTTTCTAACTGTAGCCTTGTTGAATACATTTTCAAAAAGTAAAAACTCATATTGTATTTGTAACAAAATATCCTTGATTGATTTTATTGTTCTATCCAATTTTATTTCTGTCATTTTGCGGTTAACATTCGAAATGAATTATTCCGTTCAAGGATAATTGTCTTCTCAACTGTCACAGTATGGCTTTAGTTTAAGTAGATAATTTTCTTCTCAAGTACATCATGCTTATCATTTTATGAAGTTGTAAACTAAAATTGTGTGACTCATTTCATAAAGCACAAAACAAAGAATACATATCAATTGAAATCGAAACATTTAAAAGGAAGTTGAAGCATAAAATATCAAATTCCATAGCATATTATTTATTTATTTCAGATTCCCATTCCAAAAGAGCTTTAGGAGAATCAAATTTATTATTATTTTTTTAACGAGAAACCTGTCTTTTTTTGCGGTTACCAACTCAATAAATTATGTAACGAGCTTTAACCTAGACTATAAAGATCTGCAATAGTAAATAAGATCAATTAATTAATTAGAAATAAATTAATTAAGTTTCCAAAATTAAATAGTAAATTAAATTGAACCTTAAAAATTAAATAGCAAATTAAAAAAAGGAAGAGTAAAATAATAAATTAAGTTAAATTAAAAACTAAATAATGAAATAAATTAAAAAGTAGGCAATAAATTAATTAAAATATTAGGTAATAAATTAAATTCAGATAATTATTAAATAAATTAAAAATTACATCTTGAAAACAAAAATTAACAAATGGAATAAAACTAAATTATTAACTTGAGAAAAAATTAATTAATTAATTAAATAAGAAATTAATAAGCTGAATCATATTAATAAATTCTAAAGCTAATTTATGAAGTAAAATTACTTTAAGAAATAAAATTGAATTATATACTTTTAAGTTTTATTTACTGAGAGAAACAATAGTTTTATGATATATTTATTCTTAAGTTTTAAACAAAAAAAAAAAATAGTTAAGAACTAAGTCAAATTTTAAAAATTTTAGGAATTAAATTTAAAATACATGTAAATAATCGAATTAAATTGAAAGATTAATTTAAAGAAATACTGATTGCGAAGTTAAATTTTAAGAAATACATTAGAAAGTATGAAACAAAACTATAACTTAAATAAAATTAAATAAAATTGCATAGTAAATTAAATAAAATTGCATAGTAAATTAAATAAAATTGCATAGTAAATTAAATAAAATCCAGGTAGTAAAAATATAATGTAAGTAAAAAATATTTTAAAACTTTTCTTGGATTGTAATAAAACTTGTATAAAAATTGGTTTTCCTTAATCTATCGGTTAATGCATTATCTTAATTTTTACTGTCAAAGTAACTATAAATGTTGTTTAGAAGGGATCTTAAAATAATAATGAAGTCATTAACTTTGTTATATGGTTCGCAAAAAATTTAGCATATCCAAGAGGAGAAAATACTCCCAAGAGATTTGGATATTATTGGGAAAAATAAGGTTACCGTAATTAGGAAGGATGTTAGTATGATATGCGCGGATGTCTTCTTGTGTGCATACTTGATATGGCATTCAACGTTATTGGAAAAACTGAATATTTGTAGGAGGTACTCGCATCGTATTCCAGGAAGCATATTCTTTGATATATTACAGAAGTTGTTAGTACTCGTAGACAATGACATAAAACTGATTGAAAGTATCCCCCTTTTTAGAGGATCAGTAAAAACTAGATTTTTGATATAATTGACTATTTTAATTACTTTGTCAGTGCTTGAATTTAACATTTCCTCCAAAGTAGGATTCATCATTAATTATATGCGAAAGAGCTTCTCTTTGAGTTGAGTTTTCGAATACCTCAGTACTCTTTCGCGTACTTCCAAAAAGTAACGGGTTAAAATTTTAGATTAACTGCTTTTAAAAATATATCAGTACACACATAGTACAATAATCAAACATTTATTTACTTTATGCGTATTCTCACAAATCGAATTTTCAAGAATGTAACGTAAATCAAATACAGATATCATGAAAAAAATATTTTTGTAGTAAATTAGTAAGCTCCGGTATTACTTCCTTCTGTTGTCATTATTAAAGTTATGTAAAAGTACCAAATGAAAAGAAAGTCATAAAATAATGATAATCGAGTTATTTTATTCAGTTGTATGAATAATTAAAAATTAATCGCTAACTAACTGTTTTTGTGAAATAAGTCCCTATGTACATCTGACTTGAAGATTAAAATTGTAAAGAATATTTATCTTATCAAACCAATCGGGCTCGAGTCCTGTGGATTTAGAAATGAAGGTCCCATTCACTGACCCTATGCAGTTTATTCCTGGCAATGATCTGATCAATTCTTATCACTTGTTTATACACTCGCTATCCCTTTGTTTTATAACTTCGACTCACCATGTCTGTGGTATTTTTCAACCATCATTCCGCTCTTGTGCTATACTTCAATCTAATATATAAATCAAAAACTTCTTAACTCCAATTGCAGACACGCAGGAATAAAACAGATTATTTATTTATTATCACTATAGAATATATTTCTAAGGTGGCTCTCTCTAGAATCCCAACTCAGCTCATAATCCTAATTAATGATTTAAGTAAGAAAACTATCTTAAAATTCCACTCCTTCTTGATTTCGTAACTTTCTTTGATAGATACTACGTAGATAAATATTGTTGGTGGAACTTTTTTTCGTTCTATCCACAAAACTAACAGAAGGATTTCAATCTTAATAATAACCCCGAGTCCTTATCTTCTACCTCCCTTCATTATCCATTAATTGTATATCATTTCCCCCCCTTATATAGAAATCACATCACTTCATTTCACTTCTATCTTAATTTAATTTACCTAATCACGTTTCGTTTTGGTTGGGAAGAAATTCTAATTTTATGCAATTCAAGTCAATAAAAGTCCCCGAGGTTAATGAAGAGAAGAGTGCGAATGGCTCAAACGTCACATCTCTACTTACAAATAACTTCATTCGCAGAATGAAATTCTTCCCTGCTTATAAACGTAATTTTTTAAATCTATTCAATACATTAAATCTAATCAGCACAACTCAAATTTCATTCATAGGGAGAGTCTTTCAATGCAAGCAGAGTGACATAAAAGACCCCAAAGTTGAAAGTCCACGGGTTCTATAGCAAAACGCGGTAGAGCCCACGTTACCCTTCCGACAGCATTAATGTTAGAATTATGATTCTACAATTATACTTAACTATATAACTTTAATTTTTATTTCTCTCAGGAAGAATATCTTTTTTAAAATCAATGTGTTATCTTCAAACCTAAGTTTAAGAATAAATATTAAAACAAAAAAAATAAACATTTATGTTATTATAACTGTCTACAAAGATTTCATATAAATCATCCGTTGTAAGATGTTTTAAATCTACTCTCACATGATTAAAATTTGTTATAACGATTGCTGATATTGATGATAATACCCTTGATTCTTGTAAATTTGTAGATAATATTTGATACCAGACTCTGCTTTCTCTCTATGTATTTAAATAATTTTTGAAAAATATTCTTATAATTTGTTTCTTAAATCAGTCGTCTTGATTTCATTATAACACTTGGGGGTGGAGAGAATGTAATGACAAAATGGTTCAGTCGAAATATTTCTATTTAAATTGATAATATCGTACATTCTACTTTTCAAGAACACTTGTTCCTCATTTCATCTGCTAATAAGAAAGAAATTTAATTATATTTTAAATTTAAAGAAAGGGGAAATTTTTTCTTTCTTAGTTTAATATTGGTTTTTGAATCAAGTTACTCAAAATTATTGTAATATTATTTAAGATACTTTTTGATAACATTTTTGAGTTTTCTGAATATTGGATTTTGTTTTAATCACGCGTATACTAGCATACACTCAGATAAAAGAAAAATATCTTGTTTTCCACTTTATAAATAACAAATATTTGCTGGAAATCCCATTACAAAACATGACTGCATGTTTTCAACGAGTGCATATATTTATTTTCCATTGTTTTTCTTAAACTTATAAAGCAGTAGGCCATCTGACGATTTTTCTTATTTATCGTTACAAAGTTAAGCACTTGTTCTATGATTAACACAGAAGAAATACAGAGTGTGACCAAGATCTCATCATTAATCTCAACAATGATCTGAGGTTTTCTACAGTTTAGTTCTTTTTTGGCTCCTGCGCTTCTATTAATTAATCATATGAGGTCAAGCCTGGACTTCATGGACATTATCAGACCTTGAAAGTATTGGCTTCCTATGGCTCTTGTTGTCCGGTACATAGTGAATAATCATCAATTCTTTGAAGTATTTTCTGATTGTTTTCCCTTCCAAACGAGCATGTTAACTATTTTGACATTTCGAGCCATCTTTGCATTTTGGTAATAAATTAAGTTCCTTTATATTTCTTTGCAATTTCAGTTCCTACATTGGTGTTGAATTGATTATCTATATCGTGATTTCTCAATATCTAAAAGAATAGGTGATGTCATACATCACGTAGAAAAAGAATACAAATTTCATTTTTAAGTTTAAATAGATTTTGGAGGTATGAAAAGCTCAAAAAATCATGAATAGTTTCAATATGCCCGTTTTTCTAAGTGAGATTTAACTTTTCAATAAAAAAAGAGGAAATTCTTTTGGATTTCTTAAATTGTTTTTGCCACATTCACTCAGTGAAACATCATACATATATATATAAAAAAAAACTGCGGGAAAAAACCATAAATATGTCTTTAATATAAATACGTACTTCTACTGTATCGAAATGATGGTTTGTTGGTCGTTTTAATTAATGGTCCTGAATCACCTTGAGATATATTGTACCGAACACAAGGTTAAGTTATAACGATTTTTAATAAAATAATTTAAAATTAAAACAGAAGATAGAGAACAAAATAAATTTTAATAGAATTAAATATATTCGGTAACATAAATATCATTTAAGAAGTGAAATAAATTTGATTGGGGAAAATCTTCAATCAAATCAATTAAAGAAAGTTTAAATGATTTAAAATTTTTAAAAAGAATAGAGTTGAAAGAAGAGCATTCATTTAAAATGTAGTAGTAATGTCGCAGAAAGAAGACAAACACATGGATTACACTTAAATAGATCGTCCTCTATAAATGATATGTATAAAATCAATCACGTGTGTCCAATACGTAGACTCGTCAAACTAACGTCTTGTCTTCTACATAATAATGATTTCCAATGAGAAATAATAAGTTTCACTTGATGCAGTTTATTATCTATTTCTAGGTTCCATTTATCTTGCCAATGGTCATAGATAGCCGATTTAATATACAGGGTTCTTCAAAATTATTCCTCAGATTTCAAAATTCTATATTTTCAAAAATGAACGACACCGAATGATAAGTAATATAAAAATACAAAGAAAAAAAATGTAGAAATTTTATATTGTGAAAAATAGAGGGATAAATATTGTGTTGAACAGAATGTGTTGAAAAGGATTGCAATACGGAATCAAATCATTTTTATCACATAAAAATTTCTTTCAGGGAATCGAAATATAATTAAGTTACCATACTGTAAAAGTGTGACGAAATTTTTTTCAGATAGAATATTTTTATATTTCCTATAAACTTAATCAGAATGATGATTATTATATGTGGGTTAAATTATTTAATACTTTCAACCAAATCAAAATAAAAATAAATTAAATGAGAAAATAAAACTCAATGTTTGGTAAAGGTTTTCATGCTATTTTCTTTTCATCCAGGGAGATTGTTTCAATCGATATTTCTTTTTTTTTTGCAATGATTCACTGGCCCACAAATCTTGTATATTACGGTACAATAGCGTATTATAAAAAACTAGGATTAATATTTTTTTAACAAATTAATGAAGACATTTAAAGTTTCCTTCGATAAACCCGGAAGCAATCTACTTCATCAACCGTGTAAATTGTCCTTCTAAGCACGATTTCACGCTGAAACAATTTTCACACTTTGATGAGGAAGTTTATTCGATAATTTTATGAAATTTTCTCACAGGAAAAAAAAGTTTCTTCAAATATTATCTTCCTTTAATGTAACCAATAATCAATAAGTGTTTTGATTTATTTTAGACGTAACCATAATGATTCAATATTTTACGATGAAACCTCTTAAATTTTTGTAGCTTGAAGAAATACGTTACCCAAACACGATTCAAAATGAAAATGGAGCATACCTTTCTCACATCTAAACACAGCTAAATACTTTCATTTAATTATAATCTAATGACATGAAAAATAAAATTTCAAATATCTATATATATATTTTAATTTTCAAAGAAAACTCCAATGGAATATCATATGGAATAATCTGATGACGTATTATCAAAAGACGATTATTAAAATATTTACCTTTTAACAAAATGTCGAAGAATGATAAATATCTCTTAACTCTAGCTGGTATACCCGTTCTTCGCCCGAATTAATTTTCTTAAAAATAATATTCCAGCTTAAAGCATCAATTTTTTTAATGAGAACTAATTTTAATTAATATATTGAGTGATTATTAGAAGTTAGAGACTATTAAAATTGCTCCGTTCTTTTCTTACAAGAAGGTGAAAAATTCATTCGATTCAGTATGTTGTATGAACACAGTTTCAATTATATCAATAGATTTCTGGATAAAAAGGATTTTAAAAAATTTTAAGAATCCAAAGTTTACACTTTTCAACGCCATTTTCAAAAATTCTCCAAAATCAGCCAATTAATTTATATACCCGATCATCAAAGAATCATAAGTTTTAAAAATTTGTTCGAGAGACTTAGCGTATTAATTGTGGAAGAGTATCACTTCAAAATTATTAATTAAAAATATTTTATAAACATAGAAGAAAAATATTTAAAAAAATACAATAATTGATTTTTCAGGAAAATAAGTTCAAAAAGGAAGGGTTTTAAGTAAATTCGATGCTGATGCCTTCTGTCTATGGTGAAAAGATATGTTTTAGAAAAAATTCACTGAAAATAAATTTGAAAAATGTTTTTGACGAGAATATACTTACATCTCTTTTGAAAAATCAGCAAAACTCCCTAAAATATGTAAAGCGATAGGATCAACAGTATGGATTTGTATCACGAATAAACATACAAACATTTATATTTATGTTTAAGTTATACTACCTTTTTTCAGCGTTGTAATAGTGATTTTTTTTAATGAGATTGCTTGTTCTCCTTTAAATATTTACAAGTATCTTATAATAGAATAAAATACTTATTAAAGGAGATTCCAAAATAATATAAGAATTTTATTGTCATGAAAATTTATTTCTAATTTAAATTTCACCTATCAAAAGAATTTATGGAATCGAAAACCTCTAGTAGAATAAATTTTTATCAAAAAATCCTATAAATGTTATATAAATCAAAATTCCTTTGAGAGATATATAATTCAAGTCAAACTGTTTAGATATTCGCTTCAAGCGTAATTATTGAAATTATTAGTAATAAATACCTATAAATTTGTATAATTTTTTAAAATCCCAGCAATTAAAAGCAACACATAAAAATTTTTATAAGGTTATTTTTCAACTTTTTATCACTGACTCAATCAAAATTTTAAAATTACAATATGTGATTTAAAGTTCTTGGTATAATAATATTTAATTTGGAGGATATATTGTTGTTTCAATAAATATGATGGGATAATAGTTGTAGATTAATAAATATCTATTTGAACCGCTATATGATATTCTAATACGTAAATTTGTAATCTCTTTTTTTTTTTTCCAAGGAAAATTTCGTCTCGTTTTTATTTGTTTTAAGAATTTTCGTTTTAGTTATACTTATTTGTTGTGCATTAAAAATTCAATTTATCGATTTCCCAGCTAATTTCATTATTGATCATAAATTTTTGAAAATATTGCGTTCCAAATATTTAAATAAAAATATTTATTACATTTCAGTATATTTCCATTTCGCCGGCGCAAGCAATGAAGTCGCCAAAAATGATACAACCTACACCAAACGAAACATGTGTATACTATGTGTTGTCGCCAATAAAGTCTACTTGGCGAAATTTGCGTCGACAAAATGAAAAAAGTACCTTTATTTCTTACCTCAGTTATAATTTAAGTTATTCTGAGAGAAAGAAAAAAAGAAGATAAAATTTAAATTTAAAAACTTTAAGTAAATTTTTTAACCAATTTGTAAAACTGAGGAGTCCATGTAAGGAGAATTATAAAATAATTATTCCACGGTAAAATTTGAAAGCTTATAAATTTCTTAAAAATAGCAGCTAAATGTCTATTCTAACCGGTATATTATACGGCACATGAATGGTTTGTTGCCAGGTAAGTCACTTCTTTTACTTTCATAGATTGTAATAATTTTGTAAAATATAATAAGATTGTTAACTAGAACCAATTACTACTTTTGATGATAAAAAATATCGCTATAATGTCAATTATTCTTTTTGTTAACATTATTGATCTAATTCTTATTTTACATGAAAATCTTTACTAAATGATTTGTGTCACTACCACTTGTAAACTAAAATTAACTCAAACATTTTGAAATAAATCAAATAAATTTGATAGATTTCTGATGCAGCTGAAACAATCTATAGCATTTTTTTTAAATATTGAGGGAAATAATTCTAAATCTCTTTACCGGTTTTACTTCTTTTATCTATGAGCACAAAAATAAGTCTAATCATAGGATAAATACATCTTTCGACCGATGATGAACAGAGCAATTGATTTCTTAGTTCCTTTTAGTAATTCAATTCATGGATTTGATAATTACCTTCAATATAAAGCATTTTTCAAAAGTTGTTACTGATGGTTAATTATATACTACCTAAGAGTTAAATCTAATTCAAGGATACATAATAAATTAACAAATTTTACCAAAAAATTTGTATTAAACCTGATTTTTCAACCCGTATTTTATTAACTTAAAATATTATGCAAAATATATATTGAGAGTTTTATACAAGAATAAGTTTCGTTGCTGACTGTTATTAGTACTTATGTCGAATATTCATATCGGATTTGTAAACGAAATATTTATTTTATGAAATTTCCTTCTCTAAAATGGACTGTTTTAGTAATTGGAATTCAATAACGTGTATTTGAAAAAGTTATTAATGTTAAGATTTGTATTAGGCAGCGGTTTTCCTTCAATTTTAGAAAATAATTTTAAGGATTTGAAATTTCGCAGACGAATCAATTTTTTCTTGGACAGTTTAATGCATTCTAATAAATACGATGAGAATATATATTGAAGAATGTGATAAAAATCTACATAAGAAGAACATTGCGTTTACAAGCAAGATGACTTATAGATTAGAGCCTAAATTATATATTAAATTTTGTGTGTTTTCGATTCGAAAATTTTCTTGTAATACTTGTTTGACATTTTAGTGTAATCCGGTTGATTTGAAGCGATTCCATTTTATTTCACATTCTATTCGTTTAAAACCTTTTAAACAAAGTTTATAATATCTAAAAGTTGAAAAAATATAAAATATTTTTAAATAAATTCTTTTTAATGAAACGTGTGTTTTTTTTCCCCTTAACTTATACTTTTCAATTAAATCGAAAAAAAACTATTTTTATCCTATATCATTCTTTTTTCCCCTTCTTAATATTGAATAAAATACATTTATTTATACACTTATACACACAATTATAGTACTTTGGACTTTCTTCATTTACATATTCTTAACATTTTCCTCTGGAAATGTTTGTAAATACTAACAAACTTAACCCTACTTTGATGCTTTAGGTCAATAATATTTTTCGAACATTCTTACAGATAAGATAAGAGATACATTAATTTAGAGTCCAAGGCCAAGTCAGTATTTTTAAGTGATGCAATATATAATCCATGAGAAGAAATATCTTATTAATTGTAATTATGAAATCCTACACAAAGAAAAACATTACTTTAGAAGAAAAACAATTATTATTTTTATTATGGATCTAGGAATTTGGAGCAAAGGACATTAAAAAATCTCCTTTCAGATCTTCACTAAAATTTAGTCTTTATCTAACCGGTTTTTAGGTAATATTTAGGGTGTGGCATCAAAAAAGAAATTTAGCAAGAGAAACAAGTATCAATACTCAGAAGACTTCAACCATTTAAAAAAATCGAAGTTGTTTTCATGCTTTCTTAATGTCTATCGCATTGTAAATTCATTCACAATGCATTAAAATGGAACATGGGGTGTCTTTTTAAAAATAAATTATACGTTTTTTAAAGTAGAACATTTCTATAATACTATGAATACACCATTTCAAAGCATACATCTTTTGTGAACAATGATACAGAAATAAGTTTTTAATTAAGTTATGTTGCAGA
Source organism: Nephila pilipes (assembly GCA_019974015.1). Taxonomy (NCBI): domain Eukaryota; kingdom Metazoa; phylum Arthropoda; class Arachnida; order Araneae; family Nephilidae; genus Nephila; species Nephila pilipes. The sequence continues at coordinate 140,004 of BMAW01093686.1, forward strand.
AAGAATTCGAATACAATAATTTTCATCGTTATTTTTTTTACATAAAATTCTCAATTTCGATTCGATACACTTTGAAAATACAATTATCAAAGTAGACAAAGGAATATTTTATGTATATTGGTTCAATAATAGTTCTTTACAAGATTCTTCCTTTCTTTTTCTAGACAACTATTTTCCTGTATGAGTAGGTGTAAAATTATTCATTAATCAAGAGAAAAAGTATTTTGAATAAAGAAATATAACGCATTGTTGAAGAGCTATCAGCAATTAAGAAAAAACATTATTGATAAGAGATAATTTATCAGATGCCGATATAAAAAAAATCGCAAATTTAATAAGGGGAGGGGGGAATAGATTTAATTTTACAACATATTATAATCTTATAGTCTTTAATAAGACTCTGAAAACAGTAATTTTTTTTCTCGTAATTTAATAAGACTCTTTGACGATTTGATAAACGTCGAAATCTTAAAAATAATTAAGGTTTTAGGTTATCACTTCTTAAAAGAACTCAGCAAGACTTTTTTTTTGAAAATAAATTCAATTTACTCTGTTCTTGAGAGTAGTAAAACTTTTACAAAATAATTAACTTTTTAAAACAAATGTAAGAATGTTCAGATTCTTACTTTCCCTGGAATAATATAATATTTACACACACGCACGCACGCACGCACACACACACATATATATATGTATACACATATATAATATGCAAATATATATAATATATGTATATATGTATACACATATATAATATGCAAATATATATAATATATGTATATGTATGTATATATATATATATATATATATATATATATATATATATAGAGAGAGAGAGAGAGAGGGAGAGAAAGTCAACAGAACTTCTATACCGTAAATAGAACGCCTTTTTTATTTTCTATATATTCCGGTAGATCCAATTCTTATTATTTGAGTGAGATGGTTTATTTTAAAGACTAGTCAGGCATATTATCCAATAACCGTGTTATTTATTCCTTTTTCAGATATTTTACACTTCACCAGAAGCTGTGTTTGATTAAAAGAAGCTGAAGAAATACATCTTATATCGCAAGCACACAGGTGAAGCGTATTACGAAGCGAAGAGATAGAAGAGGAGAGAAAGCGGCCGCAACATGTTCAGTGTCGCCTGTTATAATTCTGTTAGCACAACAATAAAAAAGGGTTTTGGATTTTAGTCTTACACGCATGAGTTTTCAAAATGTTACTTTTACACCATATATATATATATACACCATATATTAGACACACCATATATATATATATATGGTGTGTGTGAGTGTGCGTGTGGTGTGTATGGTATACATATGAATAGATAATATTTTAATAAGAAATTATTCCAATACGAAGTAAATCTACTTTACCCAAAAAATATTGTGTCATATTACATGACTAAGAAATGTCTCACATTGTTAAAGATTAACCAAAAGTTCCAGAGAAAGAACTGATTAATTAGAAAATTCTGGAAAATCCGTATTTTAAACCGCAAATTTAGTAGAGCGAACCAAAACATTCTTCACTTTAAAAAAAAAAAAAAAGAAAGAAAATAGCGTTAAGAACTTTTTAAATAGTTGACAGTTATCAAAAAAAATTGATGTATCCCTTGCTCAGTAAGAGTCACTGAACCGGAAAAGGTTAAAAAGTGATGACGTGAATAGAATGCATGTGTATGAGGCATTGGCTGGAAGTAAATGTCAAACAATACTACGAAATTTTGGATGTATAAACTAAAATTCTTGTGCCCAAGTTCATTTTAAAAGAAAAGAAAGAAAATTTTCAATGAGTCAAGTTATTCTAGAATTGTTTTACGTCACAACATTCTCCAATGAACTATTATTAGTCGCGTAAAATCGTCGCATATTTCCCGCCACAAATAGTAAGGAATATTCTAGAAACCGATAGTGCACGCAAAATAATATCTACCACGCCATAAGTCTTCAACAACCTTTCTTGGTTGCCGTAAAACATTCCACTTTTAAATAAGGCGAAAGATAAGCCTTAGATTATTAATGTGTGCACATAGCTCTTCCGTGCCTGGTAAGCTAATGCTTAAAAAAAAAAGATTTTTGTTTTATGAAAAAAACTATTAACAGTTATTCATCTATTTTCGGCTCTTGCATTCAGAGAATGTATGGAATTCAGATGTAACGCACTATCGCCGTTATGTGTATTTGACAACTTCATTCCATAAAGATCAACTCTAAAAATATTTAACCAGTTTATTCGGTATTGAATAAGTTACATAAGAATTAAATAATAATGAGGAGAGTTCACTTAATAGCGTCCTCAATCAGATGGGGAATTTTACTTATCTCAATAACTCTAAAAATTAAACTTAATTTAACTGGATCCAGAGTGCTAGCGACAGGATCCGAACCGAGTGCGTGACGACTGCCTTTCATTATTTAATTCAACTGTAACTGTTCCTTTTAATTAAAATGTTATTAATTGAGAAACTCCAATTGAAGATATTCAAGATCGGGTTAAATTACTTTATTTATTAATGAATCATAGATAAAGTTACTCTATTTCTCGAATCGTAATTAACTCAACAATCATAGATTAGGATTTAAATATTAAATCTTAACTTATCACTCGTTCTGATTCAATCACTTCACAAAAACATCCGATTATTATTTTAATACTTAACTTGTATTCGATTCAATCCACAAAAATAGTTATGATGCTTCAATCTTAATTATAAATTCTTTCTGACACTTTCTGTTTTCGTAATAAAGAGTAATGATAAATAATTCGAGATAAAAACCAACGTTTTTAAAACAACATTTTTATATGGTGGCAAAGTTTATTAAAAAAATTATTGAAATATTAATTAAAACTGGTCGCAAATTTCTAAATATTGCATTGTTAGGCAAGTAAGAACGGGTCCCAAAATTTCAGAGCTCTAGCTTGATGGGAAGTTGGTTAAATTAATAATAGAAAATTTGATGGCACACTGATACACACACAGACAGACACACACTAAGTGAAATACATTAAAACGTTAAAACTAACTAAAATTAAATGGTTGGAATACAGTTTAAACCAACCACCCTTTGCGATAAGAATTATTTGGCAGTATTTTGCCAGATGTGGCTAACCTGGTCCGTTTTACGGACTTAACGTTCGGCAAAAAAAAAAAAAAATCGCCAAGTTTAGTGCCAATTTTTGAAATCGCGCCAAGTGGTAGGGCAAAACTGCATTATTAAAGAAAATATTAATTAAAACTTTTCACAAATGTCTAAATATTGCATTGTTAAGCGAGTAAGAACGATTCCCAAGGTTTCAGAGCTCTAGCTTGATGGGAAGTTGGTTAAATTAACGATCAAAAAATTGATGACACACACACACCAAGTGAAATACATAAAAACGTTTCAAAATTGCCTTCTCCTGCTTGCCTTGCAAAGTTTTCCTTTGCATGATTATAAGCTCGGGAAGAGAATCTCAGTTCCCAGCAGAGTTTTATACAAAAAAAACTCTTATCGGGAGGCAAGTATCTTTCAGGCCTCTATTTGCCCACTCCTGATCTAATAGAAAGTACAACAATGAAATGTTGGGAATGACAACGTTAAGAAGAAAAGCACAATTAAACAAAGAAAGTGTTAGAACAAATTTGAAATTAGTGAAAAACTATATCGAAATTAAAAGGTTTTTTTTTTTTTAATTTTAAAATTATAAAAGTATATTCTATAATGTTTTCAGAAGATTTATTCACAATTTATGAAACAAATTATAGCAAAAACAAATAATTGTATTCTAAAATAAAATAATCTATCACAAAATATAAAAAAGTCTATTCTAAAGTATTAAAAATATCTGTTCTAAAATAGGGAGAAATTAACATGATTTGCTGTGTATGCATTATAATAAATGCAATATCAAACTGGCTTCATAATTTTGAGCTACAGTAAAATCCTCAGTCACAGTATGGAAATTAGGGAACTGGGTGCACAGGTCAGGGATCAATCTCGTCGTTTGACCGTGGCTCAAAATTTCAAGGCTCCTCGCCGATAGCTTTCGTGTTACTTCTAAGAACGACGTTAATAAATAATCTATTAATCAATCCAGAACATTAATACAATCGGAATCAATATTTTGAATTACATATGGATTTTATAAATTACAAGATCCGTTATTTCCCCACACGATTGTCTTTCATCAAATCAAACTTCAAAGCCGCTAAGTTCTTCATGCTATTATTATGGTACCTTAAATTATAAAAAAAAATTATAAATTTATTTTAACAACATCAATTAAAAATGTACATGTAATCGAAAATTAAACAAAAGTCGCAAATAAGCATTCTCAAAATTATTCCAAAGTATGAAAATATTATTCAAAATTGATAGTTTTTATTTCTTTGTTGAATAATTTTTCCTTGAAACATGTTTAAATACAACACCTCTTTTCTATCATATGCTTTATTTATTAATAATTACATTTGACATATCAATGCAGTATTTGGCATTTTATTTCTTATATTTTCATAATAATATTTATTACCGGATTTTGTAACGTGTGTTAAACACATCATGAAAATTTATATTTTTATTTTATAAATTTCGTCAACCTGACCACACATAATTTAAGAACAGATTTTCGTAACTTTATTAGTTTTCAATTTGGAAATCTTTATTAGTTTTCAAATAAGAACGACCTGCTCCATTTCTCGAGTCATTAACTTTTAAAATTTCTCATCAATCACTAACTGAAAGATTCCTTATATTGAAAAGTATCGATAACTTATCTTAAAAAAATAGTCTTAACTATATTCATTTAAAAAAAAATGTCCTTTTCAACATTAGAGCTGTAAGATTTAGGAGTTTAAAAAGTTATGCAATCACTTCGTAAACAAGTATATCATTCCAATAATATTTAACGAGTGAAAAAAAAATTCGTTATGCTATTTTATTATAAAAAGATCTTACCTTATAAATTCATTTTCCTCAAACAAGTTGAAATACACTACTTTATATTGAATTTTAATATATTTTTAATGAAACTTTGTACAGTCATCAAAAGAATAAAGTTCCTTTGATAACTTTCGCAAATCGCAATTTCATCGCAGTTATTTGTACACAAAATTACCCTCATTCTTAAAAAATGAGAGCGAATTAAATTAGTGTTAATTGATTACTTAACTAACACGGATAATTAATTTTTAAAACAGAATTTCCCCTATCATAGAATCCGAATTCTTGTTGAGTTAGATACAAAATAATCTGAATAATCTAAGCTCCGAATTTCATTCGAATCCGGTCATTAGTTCCAATGATATTCGAGAAAAAATAGTTAGGAAGTCATAAAAAAATGTCCATATCCACTGCAAGAAAGTATAACTTCTTATAGTTAATTCAAGAGTCCTTGTGCTAAATTGCCTCTTCTGAGTCAAGTCTCCTTTTTCCGTGTGTCAGAACAGATTACGAACTTTCAGGCCAAGTATGAGACTGTGAAATTGCCTTCAGCTGTAAGTGAGTAAACACTGGTTATATATCAGCACTGATACAAGTGGACAGAAATAGATAACGTCCGGTGAAGATTCATTTTGAGGTTAGAGTTCGCATCTCTGTAATGACAGAAAGTTTCAAGTTTGTTTCAGACAAGGCGACTTATTGAATTCAAAGCTGTAGTCTTTCAACTAGTTGGCAGGTCTGTTGACCCTAACATCGAATATTGTTCTTTGTATTGATTCAACTCTTGGGGAGGAGAATGTGAGCGTCATTTATACCTGGTGGACAGTCGCTTGAGTGTGTGAGTTGACTGAGTGTAAAAAGAAAATATATTCTTCTCTAGAAGACAAAAAAAAAAAAATAATAATAACTAAGCTACTACCCTATGATTCATTTTACTGCTACATGTTTACTATTGCGATCAGATGTACAATGATCACAATCGTGCTATATATTGCATACTTCCTTATTTCTGCATAGTTTCTAAACAGTTATTTGGTAAGACGTTTGAGTTGACTTTGGGAGAGTTTCGGAGAATTCAGTGAAGAAAATGAAATAGTTATTAACTCATCGTTTTTTTTTTCCTGTTTAAAGCTGGTTAATACATTTTAACCCATTATTGAACCTTGCTTTTTATATTCTTAATATTTTTTTATAAAAATAAATAATATCGCTTATTTCTATTATTATCTTTACCTTTACCAAATAAATAATGTGAAAATCTAGAAATTTTAGCATAGTCTTTTCGTCTGAACAAAATCCTGTAATAAAAAGATTATTTAATGAAAAATTGTCAGTCAAGATTTTGAATTTTATAAGAGCCCAAGGATTGAATCATTGTATATTCCACGAATTTCGTAAATGCTTGGATGATGTAAGTATGGTAATGTCAAAAAAATTATAGAAGTGTGGTTTGCTCAGTCGAGGTCAAATGTCAAAATAGATTCTATGATGTACTTCACGAAATCATGTCGATTATGATGTCGAAAGCAAAATATGTGCCAGAATTTCATAATGCTAACTAGGCTTGTAGGCTTAGCATTTTTGGTAGATTTGACTTTCAATGATTTAAACATGTGTCTTTAAGGTAAAAGCCAACTCTTCGGTACAATGTTTCAAACCATATAAACACGTTCGAAATGAAAATGAAATTATGGCAATCCTAAATAAATTCACATTCCTTTTGAAAATTTGTTGGTTGTATATTTTCAGATGAAATGCATCCATCTTAAATATAAATTATTGAAGCCTATGTATTAGACTATTATAAATCATACTTGTACAAAGACAAATATCCTTCGCTAAACAATCATTTGCTATACATATCATCCTAGCTCAGAATCTCACGTTTTCGTTCAATTGCTTACAAAAAGAAGGCAAACAAATAGTAAAACTAGAAGCAGAACAATGGACGATAAACCTTAAGAACCCCTTGAGAATTGCAATTACTTCCAATCCAACCAGATATTTGTTCTTAAGTTTCTAAAATTCAGTGCTAAATATCACTGATTTTGATTCCTATTTTTTTTTAATTCTGACTAAATTTATAATGAAGTATTATATATAAAATACCATACAAAGTGTAAAATGCAGTGTCAATTTGATTCCATGTGTTGTAGCATTTGCAATACAAAACAATAAAATATTTAATTTCAATTACTTAAATACGTTAAAAAACTATATAACTTGAGTATGTGTGCGTATGAACGATTGTTAGTGTCTTAGAGTTAGCTATATTTAGAAATGCCCCAAAGAACTCGTTATCTTCTAATGCTGTATTCGGAGGCAAAAAGGTTGGACGCTCCTGATCTAGAGCCTTCAGGCTGAGATAATGAACCCGTACACTATTTTGTATTTCCAATAAACCAATATTTATTTCAGATTCGATGAGCGAAATTTAATTCCATTTTCGGAACTTTTGTCGTACGTTACATATTTGGGCTTGCTTTTAAGTATGTGAAATAGAACCCTTTTAAAAAAGAATTTACCCTTCAGTTCAAAGCAAATATTTGCGTAAAATCTTCATAGATAGAATAAAATGACTAATTTTCAGTTTTTCAAATAGCCTTACAAAAATATAGATATATACAGCGTATTTTTTTTACCTTCAATTGTCAAAATTAGAATTCTCTTCAAGAGATTAAATAGCTTGTTGATGTAAAAGGTCAAAAGTTAGGTTATTATAAATCAGGTAATGGTTAAGAAATTGACATCTTTTGCAAGGCCATATTCGATAGCTATTAAGATATTGTCAAGGGAGATGGAAGTGCTAATTTATTACTACAAAACTGATTTTTCAGTATAGTAGCTAGTTGTGTTTTTATCACGACTTCCTTAAACGTAATTCTGGCTCAAAGATTCTTAATTTTTTTTTTTTTTTTGACGTGTATGACAAAGTTCTTGAACAATAACGTTCCTTGTATATTTACATGATGAGCATAAGAAGACTAAAATTGTACTTAATCTTAAAACCAGTTCATGAAGGACATAAATAAAATTTTAAAAAAAATCTCAAAGTTGCAATTTTCTCCTTCCTTTTAACTTATGAAGCTCTGAATATCTTAACAAAATTAAGCTTCGGCCAATAAGGAAAAAAAATTCAATATTACCGATGACCTAACATTTATTAATATAGAATCGGTATTTGAGAAAAATGTCTTAACATTCAAGCACGCTCACATATATATATTATAACTTAACAAATCTGCATCTAGAGAATAATTCTATCAGAATTATGTGCAATATTCAAAAAGAAATTTCTAACAGAATTATAGTATTATAAAAGAAAATTGGTGTTAATGTTAGTAAAGTTAAATTAAAACAAGTTTGTCGGCACTAAAATTTTATAAAATTCCTATTAAATTTAGAACAATCATTAATGGATCGAATACTTTTATAACTTTTACCTGTAAAGCATTACAAGAAATTATACATACAAAATAAAACAGATGATTTGAATAGTATTGTCATTACGAAAATCAGGGCTGATATAATTAAATATATTAAAACTAAAGAGATTTATACAATTTGTAGCTATGATTCTTTTCTTAATTCAATACACATAGATCATCTCATTAAAGTTCTATAAAAGATTCATTAGAAAAATTAAGGTTAATAAGATACATGAAAATTTAATTCCTGGTTAGGTTAGTTTTAATTGAAAAAAATATTATTTTTAATCATAAAATAAATAAATAGATTAAAGGTATGATACAAGTTGATTCTGCAAGTGTTTAGCTAATATTTATTTACATATTAATGAATTTAATTATATTGAATATAATAGTTTTATCATGTTTAGATATATTGATGATCTTACATTCCTTCAGAATATTGATGATAAATATGTTAAACCCTTTTTTTTTTATCTTTTTATCTAGAGTATTTAAAATTATTGCAATCTAACGACAATATTAATAAATCGGAATTTTTAGATACTTCTTAAAAAAAAAGGTAATCAAATTTATGACAATATATATGACGGAGAGATACATTTTGCTTAAAGATTCAAAAGTGTCCAATGATGGAATAGTTTCTTAAATCTTACTTTTTTTTAGAAACTTTAAGAAAAATTATATTTTTCATAACTTTAAATTCGTGACTAATATATACGTTATTTACAAAAACTTCGATATTTTTCCCAAACTATGCCGATAAGCTTTTCATTCCTTTGAGTTTTGTTAGAGTAATTTAAAACGAAATAACTATAAAATACAGTAATACTTTTTTTTTGTTTTTAAAGTTTAGAGGTTTTTTAAATTTTAAATTTTTATTTAATTTCTTTATTTTTTAAAAGTTCCCCCTTATTTTTCTATTTAATATTTTCATTTTAAATTTAATTTTTCGTTTGAACTACTGTCGCCCTCTTTCACTGATGAATGGCACTGCTTTCCACTTCCTTGTTTCAAATTTCCGTTGGGTGGACCCTTCGTGTTTTATTTCAAGTAATTGTTTACTTGCGTCTCATACAATTTGTTTATCTCTATAAGTTTTCATCTTTTTAAAAATTCTGCTTGATAATTCATATACTATTTTTTCCCCTTGTTCATGAGATGTATCCAGAACATCACTGCGTTTTGATTCGCATTATAGTTAAACTCCTTCCTCTTTTTATAACTGATGTTTTGAAATTTTGTTTACATAACTTTTCATTCTATAACATTTTTTCTGTTTGGGTAATAATCATCAGTAAAATGAGTTTAATCAAGCATATCTGTCTTCAGTCAGATACAGAATATCAAAATGTTACATTTCCATTTATTTTAGGGTTTTTAATTTTATTTATTTATTTATTTTGGTTTTTCGATTTCAGATTATTACTTTGTAAAATGATTTTATTTTATTGTTCTTGCCATCATTTACAGGTCTAGTATTTTTTGTTCAAGTAAATTTGAATATTTCTCAGCTTTTTTATGTTGTTTTTTCTTTTTCATTTCTGTTTCAGTGATCAGAAACACAAAAATAATTCGATTGTTTTCTTTCATTTATTTATTTTCATTGCTCTCTGCTTATCTTTAGGTATATTTTCTTTTTATAAATGGTCATTCTTTTATAATTCTGTTTTAAAATTTGCTTCTGTTCTATTTTGAATTATTTTATTTATTTTACTCTGTATACTTATTTGAATAACTTTTTTTTGCAATATATATATATATATATATATATATATATATATATATATATATATAGAGAGAGAGAGAGAGAGAGAGAGAGAGAGAGAGAAGAGCAGAGAAATTCACAACAAGAAAGTTGATATTCTCGTTCAAAGAGGGAAACATTAAGAAGTGTTTTTTTTAAAAAACAATTGTTCTTTTTAAATTGATGACTCTATAGAGTTAAACATGAAGATCTATTATCTAGAAATCTAGAACATATAATATTGGTTCCATAATAAATCTGAATCATGCATAAAAAGATTTTTTATTCTTTCATGTACTACATCTGGTAATATAAATTAAACTAAATAATGTAATTAGATTTAAAAAACTAAAAAAACGGGTAAAAAAAACTGAAGATAAATTAAACTTAAAAATAAATTAAAGTTAAAAAAATTAAAGTTACAAAACTCAACAAGTAAATTAAATTATTACAAATTAATTAAACGAACATTTTGTAAGAGATGTAAATTAAGTGAATGGCATAAATTTAAAACAAATGAATTAAATTCAAGGAACTGAGTGAACTAAATCTCCATTACATAAATTAAATTAAATTAAAATCAATAATAAGAATAATTAAAGTAATGATTAGTAATTCTTATTCTATACCCAAATTCTTACTCTATACCTTAAAGAAACTTTTATGGGACATTTTCAGTTTTTTCATTAAATTACTAACAAAAGTGGCTGGAAATTTCTGTATGCAATTGAATGGCCTTTAACATTCATATTTTTTTATTCTAGATCAAAAATGAACTAATTTGTTAAGACCCAACTCCACATAAGTATTCTATAACCTTTGGCAAGACCATAAATGTTCAAAATGTTTTTTATTCAAACTAGCTGAATTATACTCGGTATATCTCCGGAAGTCTGTTTCTCAATACTGTAATCACAAATGGACTTCATAAACCCTTTTTTTTTTTTTGTTGACGTCTATCTAACTTCTCAAAAATGAAACTCCAATTGCTATGTTGCTCAAAAATAAAACTCCAATATTTTACTTTAGTTGTTTCTCTGTTGGATATTGCTTGACAAACATTTCCACTAAAATTAAAACAGGAGATTTAAGATCATTATTAATCTCATTATAAGAGTAAATAGTAATCTAATCAAAACAACACTTTTAAATTTCGGGAAAAAAGTTAAAGGGCTTTGAATTTTTTTAAAAATATCCCTAATGTTTTTAGGGAGTGGGTTTGATTTAGATTTGTGTACCGAAGAAGCAAACCAAGAATTAAACATTCAGTTTTATATTAGATTTTTCCTGGAACAAAACTTGATTAGCCTCTTTATTTTAAACCGATTTTTTAAAAAAAATCTAATTGTATTTAAAAAAATTAATTTAAATGTTCATCATTTGAATGGAAAAAGCTGTTGCATCTTCAAGAAAACATTGAAAAATAGTAGCTAAAAAAATATCACAAAAATTATATTCAGAGAAATTTCTCTGAAGGAGGGGGATATACTTATGGATCCTTCTAAATACAAGCGATGAATTCTAAAAAAATTGAAGTGGTATGATGAGTGGTGAGGCCTTATATATCAAAGGCAGATAAATAAACTTTAAAATTTATATTTTAGATTTTGAGTTAAAGGTAATATAAAAAATTAAAGATTTAATTTGATGAATGATATCCAATGATTTAATAATAATTTATTTTATTTTTTAACGGACAAGCACAATTTTAAAAAAAGATTTCATCAATCATATGTCTCTTGTTTTTCAATTTGTCAATGGGCAAAAAAAATAGTCCGAAACTGTTTTTTATGCATAAACATATTCTCACTTTCGTTACATTTTTTTTCGAAAATGCATAATTATTTTAACAAATATACATTTTTTATAACAAATTTAATGAATTAACTTCAATATATTTATTTCATTAGCTCTTAATATTTTTCACGTTTATTTCGCAAACACTTTTGAATTTAAGAAACGATATTTTAGTATATTCGGAATTTGTTTTTAACTTTCAAATAAAAAAAATAGAACTCGAGACAGAAATTATCAAGTTTTTCAGCACGTTTAATTTTGAAGTTCGCACATTAACTGTTCGCACTGTTCAGAGATTTTCTTCAGAATTAGAAAAAAAATGTTGTAATTTTCTGATATCCAATGTATCAAAAATAAATTAAACTTCTTCTAAGAACTATAAGTATTGATTTTTCAAACGGATAGACGCACCATTAGAAAACACAGTAAAAAACCATGGATCACGGTTTAATAGACCATCGCTTAGCGCAAAAGCAATTAAATAGACCATGAAAATATAACTCTGTTAATTGACATTGAATTTATCCAGATAGGTTATTGCTATTGGAATTAAGATTCTGCTAGAAATCATAGAACACACCAGTTGTGATGAGTCATACATCAATTATTTTCGGTGTTTTGCAAAAGCTGTCCTGAATCATTCGTTCCACTGACATAGTGAGCAAAGAGATTTCGGCGAGTGCCATTTTCTACCCCGTGGTGGGGGAGGTCGGGTGTTCTTGAGTGCCGGCTCGTTTCGAACCTTCAATCTTTGAGTCTGAAGAAAAGTTGTCCGGTCGCTTTTCCCAGTTCTCTTATCAACTAAAACAAAAAAGGATTGTCCTTCGGGCCAGCTAAGGCATTGTAACATCTGTCATCGTTGTTGAGGACAGCCGCCGCTGACTCCCCCTCTTGTATCACCGTAATGATACGAAGAGGAACGTTCAGAACGATATTCTTAGAAAAAATTATTTTTCTAGTTATTACTTCAATTGAAAAATATTGCCTCTCTAAAATATCGATTTTGTTTTAGGGGTTTCCACTTGACATCATCGGCTGGCTCTAGTTAGGATAGGGCTTAGTGACTATCGACTGGGTCTGTTTGACGCATGCGCTGTACCCGGTTAGTTGGGAGAAGTTGTGATTGATGTGCGGATGTCTTAGTTAGACATACAGAGGTAATTTTTTGCGTCGGAGGCATATAAAGCCAGTAGTTCTTTACTGTGCTGTCTTCTAACGTTCATGTCCTGTGTAACCACTTCAGCACGGGAGTAGTGTTAGATACTCTATTGCAGGGGAGGACAGTTTACTTCAAGAGTTGAAGGTAACTCCAACCTTCATTTCAATCTTTGGGTCCAAAGAAAAGTAGTCAGGATTTTTCAGTGCTTTTATCAATTAGCCCAAAAGGGATTCTCCCTCAGGTCAATTACTACGGCACTTCAACTTCTGTCGTTGCTGTTGAAGAGAGCCAATGCAAAATCAATTTGGAGGAATAACTGAAGCGATACCACAGCTAAAACTAGAACTGACTAATATCAGATGCTGAATTCGAATAAAATACAATAAATCACAATCCAGGATTTGAAATTCATTTTTCAAACAATTTTTAGCACGAAAACAGTTATTGTAACATGGCAAAAACAATTTCATTCAAACAAATGTAATTAATTAAAATTGTATTAAAAATATATAATATATATCTACTACCAAACGATATTTTGAGAAAACTATTAATTGGAATTTCTAACAGCAAGTAAATGTTTATTTTTGAGAATAATTTTGCATATTCGCCGGAAAACCATGCTACGCATCCCTGTTTTAATGTACATAACCCCTTTTAGAGCTAGATCGAACTTCGGACATGACCAGAAAACGGCATTTTTACATTCGATAATTATCATGATAAAATGTGAATTTCTACATTTCTTACTAAATCAATCCATGACTCAGCCATTAGATAACTATCGAGAAAAATGTGTTTTGATCCTCTTTAAATTATTTTTTTTCCTTTGGATGTTATTTATAAAATTATTTAAATATGTATAAAATTCACAAATTAATTTAATACACAGTTTTAAACCCGATAAATGGTTTATCTTTTTATTTTCGTTTTTATGTTATATTTCTGAAAAGTCATATTGCTTCAGAAGGCAGATTAACACTCTATTGGGATATCAAGATTTTTATCTTGTAAATTAAATATGATTAATTGTTTCGCTTATTGTTATATACTCATAGTTTGATGGATCACCTGTCATCAGAAGATAGAAAATAAAAGGCATATTAATTATATTTATTCATAACTTACTGAGTAAATATTATTAATTTATAAACACTGGAATATTTTGGATAATTTAGATTCATGTTAGAATTGGAAAAATAAAATGTAACATTTTTAAAATTTAACTGTAGAGGAGGGGGGTAAGAAAATAATAATAATTTTTTTTTTTTTTTAAAAAAATCGCATTTTTTTTTTTTAATTCTTCAATTGAATCAATGTCAGACGTGTGAAAAAAAGAGATTTTTATTTATTTTTGGATCGAAACTTTTGAATTTGTGTTCTTTTTATTCATAATTGATTTTGTTATTACAGTCGGGCCCCACGAACTCGCAGGTTTCATGGTTATCTTTTTTAAGAACCATAAATCTTTTTTTAGTTGACACCAATACTTTCTCTTAAAAGAGGAAATTGAAACTTTTTTTTGTCTTTCTTTTTATATATAGTGAGAAAAAAGTACCATGAAGTTCCAATTTTCAATACAGCAAACTTATCTCTGAAGGAAAGAAGTTGAAAACGTGAGAAAGAAAAAAATCAAATTGTACATGCCCACCTGAAAAGAAGCAAATAAGAAGCGTCGGAGATAGTAGGAATCTTATTCTCGTACAAAACCAGAGCTAAAAGAAATAAATCAACAAAGGATATTTAGATGGGAAACTTTAAAAAGTGTCCAAAAGCAGAAGAGCTGAGACCCGAGTCGATAAAAAGAGGACGACAGAATGAGTCCCGTAGCAAAACTTTGAAGAATCGCGGCAACGAAGTAAAACCTGATAAGAAGATAACAATAAATCCAAGAAAGCGGGTAGAATTTGAAAAAAGATTCTGAAATGTATGAGACAAAGAGCTTTAAAACGAGGTGATGATTGTAAAACCTTATCGCTATCCAAGTCTGAGTAAAAAGGTGGCAAAGCAACGATATATGACACAAAGAGAACATGAAAAAAACTTTAGAAAATCGGCACTCCAAATGTCTGGGGCAAGAAAGGGAGGAGACGAAAGAAAGAAGTCTCCTGATCATAAAGTGCAGACTGTGGCTTTCGTCTCAAAAGATAGAAGATAAAATCCAACAAAGGGGAGATGAACAAAAGGTTATTTTGGGAGACTCACCCAGTGCCGCGGTAGCTAGTGTTTATGGTCACAGATTCACGGGAGACGTTGTTTCCGTCGAGTCACGAGTTTAAGCCCGAGGCCAAGAAGATCTGCCAATAGTGGGTAAATCTATCGAGGCCCCAAATCCTTTCGTTGATAAGGTGTGAAAGTTAGGAGAGGGAAGTACCAGCTTAGGTATCGTCCTCGTCACTTGACCCAAATTGCGAAGTCAGTCATCAATACCTCTCGCGTTGCTTCTCGGTACAATATTTAATAGGCAAACAACTGAGACGCATTTTTAAAAGTTTAGAGCTAAGGGAGAGTCGACCATTTAATACTTTTTTATTTATTATTTACTTATATTTTATTTTTATTTATTTATTTATTTTTAGGATATGAATGTTTCGATTTGATTTGAATTGCCTTTTCTCCAAAAGTGAAATGCTCCAGTTAGGACTTTTTTTTTAAAAAAAATAAGGATTATTTTCAAGGGATTATTTCCAAGATGTCTCGGTCAGTAAGTTCAATCAAATTTTTATTGGTCAAATTTTAAGTTATAAAGATATTTTTCATGTGTAAGTGATTTCTATAATAATTAAAAATAATATCGGAATAATATTAACATAGAGCAGAAAATTCATTTTAATACTGATTTTACATTATCTCTCAATTTATAGTAGTACTTTACGCCGTGGTTTAGTAACCGTGGGTTCCGACTATCCCGAGTTAACAGGATCCAGCTGTATTTCATTCCAATATCACATTCTTGAAATTCAAATTCTTTTCGCAATTTTTTATTGATATGATCAAGGTAAAAAGCTCCTCGATTCTCCCATAACACCACCTAGGCATAACACCAGTTTTTAAATAATTCATAAACGCTTGTATACTTTATATAAATGTTTTCATTTTCGAGCCTAGAGAGTAAAGAATTGTATAGTTTGTATCCGATGCCATACCTTTTGGACTCTAACCTCATTTCCTAAATAAACTACAAATATAAAGTTCATTTTGATGAAAAGAGATTCATGTGTCTCGCACTCAAACATTGAATTACTGTTGGCCTTTTTGAAATAAACAATAACAAACTGTAAATAAACAATAAATAATTTTTCTCGATAACCTTTTTATCACTGCACAAGTATTAAAGTCAAATGTCAAACTGTTTATGCTATTACCTTCAAAATACGGCCAGTTAAAGCATTATCAGTCTCACGAACAACATGCTTAAATTTCGAATGATCGTGCGATAATTTATATATCCTATAATCTGTGTAAAATAACGTGTCATTTATCCAAAAACACCCGAATAGAAAAAATTAATAACGTATTTTTTACACATATAACCTCAAAATTGTTTCATATGTATATATTCAGTAATGATTATTCAAATGATGTGTACTTTTTAGTAGTAGGAGAAGAATTGAAATATTTATTTACTAGTGAAACTAATACATATAATCAGATTGTTATTGGCTTTTTATCATTGTTTTCAACGGTTCAGTGACTGATGTTATCAAGATATTCCTTTTCAATTCAAGGGAAATGCATCTCCGAGACAAATAGCCATTTGGGCAACTTTAAATCTATTACACGTATGCTTACATAGTCTTTGACCTTGGGTTAATCTGTAATCATCTGGTTTCATTTATCACTGAAAACGGTCCTTCAACCACTAAGAAACGAGTATTTTTTTAAAGGTGAAAAAAAAGACACATTTTAACATCTGTAAGCACAATTTTATGAGTTTCTTCCTGTGAATATACCTAAATAAAATTCGGGAGAAGTTATTAGCTTTTAAAATGAGCTTATCAGTATTCAGTGTAGCATATGAGCTGTTGCTATATTTTAAGCACAGAAGATTTCCGATCTTTGTCCTTGACTTACTCTATGTGATGCATCGGGAATTGGAAAATCAAAAAATTCAGCAAATGTTCTCGATCATCTGTCCTGGAATTACCTACTCGTATATCCGGGTGCAGTTTTTCTTCTCACAACTGTCGCTTTGAAAGCTAAAATCTTCTTTTCTTCAAAAGCTATAAATTTTGCATTATTAATGTAATCTTTTCCGTCGTAATTTTTGGTAGGGCTCAAGGTTTTCTTGTTCAGATATATTCGGTGATAAGGTCATATGTTACTTAAGTGTTAGGATAAAAAAAAAAAAAAGGCGATAAGTTTGAGCTGTCAAGTATAAATACCAAAAATCAAGGTATAGCCAGGTTTCTATACGATTACCATGAAAAGAGCTTAAAAATATCGTGCATATGAATACTTAGAAGTAAGTTCAATCAAACCTATTAAACAATAATATCCATCATTATTTTTCAATGAATTAGACACTTTTATGACAATTAAACTGAGAATATCTCATTTTTTCCATTTGAGTGCAACTCTCTTATGGTTGTTCTTCAATCATTGGCGCTAAGATATTGTTGTTTTCGTTTATAGGAGATATCGTTTACCATATTCGTTGAGATGGTGGGAAGACAAATGGATGGAAATGGGGTTATCACAAGCTATGCTGCTAGACATCTAAATGTACCTCGTTGAGTGGTGCAAAGATTGAGATCAATTTAAAATCGAAATTCAGTGTCATGAAGACCTGTTCCAGATCTGCAAAGAGCTACAGCTCCTGATTCTTACTCTTTTGCTCTGAAGGCGGCGGAGGAACACTATCGTGCTTCTGCTCATTTCAGTTCACTGTGCCGCGATTAAGATAATGACAATAATAGCAATTACGGAACGCAGACGGTCTTCAGAATCAAGGACTTGCTGTCTTGTGCCCTGCTTATTCGACGCCATATAAGTGTACATAAGAGACCAAAGCTGTGCTACGCTTTTCTTCATTGCATCTGATATATATTACAAAAGTTTTTGAAATACTGCAAATAGAAACAAAAATATAAAATAGATCATTAAATAAAAGTCATTCTTTAAATGCATCAATGCAAATTCAAAAGCGATTTCTTTAAAAATTTTGAAAGTTAAACTTTACAGAGACAGACAGTTCTGAAATCTGTGTGTGTGAAAGTAAACAAAATATTAATATTATTGTCAAAAGAAAGATCAGTAGTAGCGAAATTCTTATGGAAGGATTAAGCTTAACAAACAAATCTTCTCAAAGACGGTCTTACAAGAAGATGATTAACGCAATAGCAGAAACTCAATCAATTGCAAGCCGCCACAGAATTGATCATTTATGTTACCTGGACCTGACAGCAATAGGTATCTGCACTCTTTAAAGAAGGGTCCCGTTTTTTTTCTTCGAAAGAGTGATACAGGTCGTGTGCTGAGCTGTTGAGAACAAGGAACCAAATACTATCAATCTAACATTGTTGAAGGACATAGCTGCCGAAGAGGTGGAATCGTGGATTTGGCTGGATTCTCTCTCGGTAGTCATACTGGCCTGCATGTGCTTCTTGAAAGAATTCTGACTGCTGTGAAATATCGGGATGATTTCCTTGCTCCATCAGTCAAACCATATTCTAGTGCTATTGATAATGAATTCTTCCTAGTGAATGATAATGCTTGAACTGACTGTGATAGACTTGGTGACATATATATCTGAAGATAAAGGGATGAGGAGAGAATAGAATAGCCAGTTTGATTTGCGGAACTTAATCTGATTTCGCATCTCTTTAGGACTACCTACTTTAGACAGGTGGTTGACTTAAGATTTTCTTTGAAGTCGTTAAATGAGTTCGAACAAGAAATGCTCATGTACAAGCGTATATTTGAGGGCAAATTATTTGATACACAGTATGGATAGTCGTGCCACAATGTATTGTATGAAGGGATGGACACATTCTTGGTTAAATCTTCTTTATTAAATATTTTTACAAAATTATGAGGGGTTTTTTTTAATCAAATATCGGGTTTTTGCCAAAAATTTTAATTATTTTTTTAGTAAATTATGCTTGATGTTAAAACTGTGCAAAATTTAATAAATAACTGCTTAAAGCATCATTCTTTCTAAAATTGTATTCTTATTTTATTTATTTTTCGGCACACAAAATTCTGTATGTACCTTAACTTTTGTATGCTTGTTTAGTTAGATAATTAAAGCTTTCAGGTATTAAGAGGTAACGAATTAGTTTCTAAATATGCTCAGTGCAAGATTATAGATTATTTATCTCGAATAATAGCTTAAAGAGTAAAGTTTGAGTTTTATTTCTCTGAAAATAATAATGTTGTGGATGTCACGTTTCCAACTTAATTCCGGAAATGTAAATGATGAAAATCCAATTCTTAAGGAAAGTGTTTTAAGTCAGGAATAAAAATCGGCAAACGTGTGTGCTATTTTTTGAAGGAAATGACAGCCTCTGTAAGTTTCATTCGTTCCTTGAATCAGCTTTCCAAAGTTGTTTTCTTTCAAGATGGAAATGTCAAACATAAAAACTGGTCAAAATGGTGTAATTTGGTTGCCGTCGAGTCCACAGAATCGGTTATAAGAATTAAAGTTATATAAAACAATGAGTTAAAAGCATATTTAGTTATCTGCACGATTTCGTCATTGTACAATTTTTCATCAGGGGGATTTTTCCACGTCTTACAGCGTTATTAAGATTTTCAAACATTTAAAAATGTAGCTGGTGTTAGTTCAGTGTTCAGGCAATTTCTACAATCAGTATATGCCCTTCCACCTTCGCAATCAATTTTCATATCTATAAAATGGAATGTTGGATGTTCTGAGTCTAATAACTGTCTTTGTCTCTGCTTTCTCTGTTTTCGTTAATTTTTCCAAAGACCCTTTTTAATTGGTAGATCTCTCCGTTAACATTTTACCGTCGCATTTACTTCAAAGAGGAAAGCAATATATTTTTGATTGAAAGCTTTCTCATTGAGTGATTTTATCTCCTTGATCCAAATCGACCCACCATCTCATTGCCATTAGTTCTCATGTGTATAAGCATCCACTGCGCATGACACAGATCTTTCTCAAACTATCTAGACTTCTTAAATGAGTATAAAATTCCTTCGATCAACCAGGTTGTAGTTTGATCAAACTGGAGATTTAAATATAATTTTTAAAATTAATTCCATCATAATACAAAACAATAGTAGCTACATGAACACTTAAATAAATATTTTTTTGATTTAAAAGCACCCTTTCCATCCCTTTCTTATTCTCTACTGAAGAAACTTTTTTTTTCAATAATTGGGAACTTTTTCTGAACAGTAACGATTCTAAAAAATTATTTACTTTCTTTTTTACTAAAAACATAAATTTCGAGTCAAAAATTCCATTAAATACGATTCAAGAATAAAATATGAGTACCTAAGAACAAAATTATGTATGTTTTATATTTCGAAAATTCACTTTTTTATGAAAGATAGACACAAAAGATATATTTTATGGATCTATTACACTGAATTATGAAAAATAATAACTTCATAATTCTCTCAGTGTTTTTTTTCCACAACTGTAGTTGTTCGCTAAACATCAGCACACAAGGTGGACAATTATGTGCAATGCATAACGGTTAAATACAGATTACTGGTTATGAAGCAGAAAGTCCATCACAAAACAAGAGGAAAGAAAAAAAATCACCGGCGAACACGCAACTACTTCAACATAACATATTTTCAAATATAAAAAACAATTAGATTCCAAAAATGCTTGCATAGATCAGTCACGAAAACACTGAGCATAACAAAATCAGTCAACCAAAACAATAATTACAAGACTGTTAAATACCAGGCTATCCTACCTTGGTCCTCCCACCTGATTACACACGTTAATAGGTCTATTATTTACAGTTGTCAGTATTCTGAGAAATTTACAAGGGGATTTAACTCTGTTGCCGTCAATTAACTATTACTAATCAATTAGTTAACGAGGTTTGTCAGTGAGTCTCACCTTGTTGTACTTCGATGTGACAGCGGTTGTTTCCTCAATCGTATAAAGATCTCATGCATACTGTCCTTGGCTAACTCAATCGTTAAGAATCAAGCATAACTCAATCATTATAAGAATCAGGCATAACTCAATCATTATAAGAATCAAACATAACTCAATCATTATAAGAATTAAGCATAACTCAATCATTACAGATCTCAGCTTCAACAAAGACTCATTCTTGTTACGAGAAAAGCGAATCATAGACGATTATCAACACAAAATTTCAAAATAAGAACGTGGCGTAATCGATTTTTATCAAGTCAATAGTTTTAATCAATAATCGCGATAATCGAGTTAGTAGTTTTGTATAAGAATGTGAAAGTAAAATCCATGAGTTTTCCGGTATTTTTTATCGAATGTGGAAAACTACATTAGTAATTTCATCGAACTTAATTAGAAAGTATAACTTTAATGGCTTCCACATAGTATATAACATTTTGTATTATAATACAATGAAAGAAATCTTTAGACTGGACAACTAAAAAGCATATTTCATATTCAATTAACTCTGAATACTTAACACATGTTAGATTAGTTCTTTTTAGAACTATATTTTGGATACATGATTACGATTGATACATTTGTTGAAAGATTCGAAGAATATCTGATGAAGAAAAAATGATTTGCAAGATAAATCAAGAAAGAGTCGAATGCGAAATTTTAATCTCTCCAGTTCAACAACATAGAAGGTTTCAGTTTGGCGTAAATAAATTATTTATCAGTTTTAAGTAGGCATCTCTATAGTTGCATCCCAACCCAAGAGCCTGTCGTCTTTTTAATGTTGTTAAAGGTACTATAAGGACGAAACTTGAAAATTTCATTCTAAAGTTTTAACTTATTAATTTCAACTCATGTTGCATTACAGCTCCACAATTGGTAACCGGTGACGAAAATTATTAATTTCTAATAATTATGTCAAACCATAATAATAATTAAACTTATTCTTTATTCGTCAAACATCCACACTGTATTATTAGTTTCCGATTTGGATACTCAGCTATGTTTTCTGCGAAGCAATCTCTTTCCTTTCCAGTGGTGTCTTTAACAGCTATTCTCGAATATAGAACTTACTTGATATATATATATATATATATATTATTATTATTATTGATGATGATATTGTGCGTGTGTGTGTGTGTGTGTGTGTGTGTGTGTGTGTGTGTGTGTTATTGATACAGTATTGTGTTGTGGTGTGTGTGTGTGTGTGTGTGGTGTGTGTGTGTGGGTGTGTGTGTGTGTAAAATAAATTATATTTGACAAGGCAAAGCTATTTACATCCCTTTGAAACAGAAGGAATGGTTTTGTTGAGAAAACGATTTGCTCTAAGTTAACGTAAAATTATATAAGACCTTTATTTCCAAATGGCGTATTGTAGTGTTCGTCTTCAAAATATTCTGTTATAAAAGTTCATGAATTATTTCGACATAAATTAATGATAAAAAAAAAAGTTAAGATACAGAAGTAAACAAAGAAGTGCAGAAAGAGATAAAGCTATGAAAACTAATACCGCGAAAACCCTTCATTTTGCGGTTAAGTTATTATCAAAGAGTTCATTGAAAATAAACTTTTTCTTTAAATTCTGAAATCCAGCACACCATCTATCCGTCACGACTTTACTATCATACGACTTTACCACAAAGACTCCATTCCCGTTTCCTCAAAATCAACTTTTATTTCAACCGAAGTAGTGCTTTAATTTATTTAAACATCCATTATAACTTAAATTTTAAATTATTTAAACATATTAAACTTGATTTTGAAACATTTGCTTTTAAAATACTGCTTCTTGATGTAGGAACGAACTCTCATTTCAGAAAAATATTATTGCAAACTCTCTTCAGGTCTCTAACAAGTCACTATTAAAAACAACTTGTATAAAAGAAAATCTACTGAAGATATACTCATTTCGTAACATAATAATGTATATTGCATCTTTAAATCCTTTTATTTTTCATTCATGATATCTACGCGAAATAACTCAATTCTTAAAACTAAGATAGAAACATTTCAAATGTATTTATAGTAATGATATTTTTTTAATATTCGTTCTATTATTTTTATTTGTTTCGATTTACGACCATATTCAATTATTTTGATTATACTTCTTCCATATATAAAACGTTCATTTTTCGAATTTTATTTATGCATGTATGCAATACAAAAAATTTAAGTGAAGTATATATTGCCTTTTTGGATTAAGCCTAGAATAGATATTGATGTTTTGAAATATATACTCTTTTTCCGACGAGGATATGCCACCAACCTTCATTTTAGCCTTTACGGGGATTTAACTTGGCGTATTACCACTTTAGATTTTTAAGATAATTTTAGCTTAGTATATTGGTTGTAACTTACGTAATGTCGTTATTTTGTGTTACATTGTTAAGCTAATCTGCTTAACGCAAACTGAAGCTTATTTTTCTTTTACCTCTCAGTATTGTAAATTATTTAGTAAAGGAAAAATGATCATTTTAGTTCTTAATTCTTCTTCTATGAACTCAGCTTTTTAAGAGTTCTGAAAATATGCAAGTATTCAAAACAAGGTAGGTTTCCTAACCATTTCATGATAAAATTCATGAAAATAATACAATCTTTCCGGCTGATGTTCTTGCCAGAATTAAGGGGAGGCTGAACTCTAAAAATGGATAAAATATCGAACAAATTTTTTTCATTTTATTTGTCTAACCTTTTAAATATGTGAATAAAATTGCATAACTCTGGCTACATTATTTAATTAGTTATTCAAATTTTCTTTAACAAAGAGCGAAGTTATTTCATTGACCTTCAAAAGTTTAAACTGCTTTTTGTCAGCTTTTAATTTTTCATGATGGTCATGTACTTAAAATGCCCAGACTTTTTTTTTTTTTTTGGAATCAATATAAGGTTTCGAAAAAAATTTCGGTTGTTTTGCATAATGTGTTTGATAAGTCTGTGAGTGGAATCAGAACTCAAAAAAAAAATAGTTATTTTTTTAAAAAAATCCATAAATTTGAATATAGCTGCTTTTTTACTGTTTCTCGAAGTGTCTGGAAGAAAATTTAAATCCATAAAAATTTATCTAACCCAGTCATATAATTTTGAGAAAAATTTCTTAAGAATATATACACATAAAAACGTTTTTTCAATATTAAAATTCATAGTAGTAGGAATTTTAAAATATTTCAATATTTTGAATAGCCCCCTGAAATACATGTTTTGTATGTGTTTAAATGTAGAGAATAAAAACTTTTTCTTATAAGTAACTTATTTACAAAAGCTTCCCTCAGGATATTGTGTCCTTTAATTAAAATGGGCTTTATGTAAAAAATAATAAAATAGTGTTATATATTTCTATTGCACAGTAAATTATTTATATTCAAATCTGACCAAGAACTTCGCATCAGGTGCTTGTTTTACATGCATCTGCTTAACTTAAGATCTCATGGAAAAATCTATTGTTTTGCTCCATTTCTAGAAAGATTTTATTACATAAACAACCTTGAATGATTATAATTTCTCTTAGCAACATTATACTCTTTTTTATGACTCATAAAAAATAATTCATTATCTTGCAATACTCTGAAAGAAACTTGAAAAGACTGCAGGTGAATAAGAATCGCGGAATCAAAAACTGAAATAAAAATCTCATTATAAATTTCAGAGTTGTTATTTTACTATTGACCAGTGGATCACTAATTGAAGTTAAGGTTAATAAATGTAGGTCATACATTTTATTCTCTCATTTATTGCTTTTCCTTTTACTTATATGAACCATATTTATCCTCACAATAAAAAGTGGAGCATAGAGGAAATTGTAACAAATATTTCTATCGAAAGAAAAAGGAAATAATACATTGGGAAATGAAAGTTCTTTTCAACTTCGTTGACATTTTTAGAAAATTAGTATTATTTAGTTTTGTTATCGGGATCTTTTATATAAATGCAAATGCTTCATCTACTAAAATATGACAAAAATGATATACTCTTTAAACCACCAGTTATAGGTAAATTTTACATTAGAATAAGATTTTAACACGTCTTCAAAATAATAAATAATTTTGTATTCATGTTTTAGATAAATTATAAAAATAAACTTCTTTTTACCAAAAAAAATCACTCATTCAAAACGAAAGAGTCAATTATTTAAACTCTGTTCCTCTAAACAAAATATTTACTCTTTGAGAAATACACTTTCAAATTAGTAATATAAAATACCGATATCATTATAGTTTACTCTATTGACAAAAAAAAATATCTTTTTTTCCCTTTACCAACTTTATTTTTAGTACTTTAAAATTTTTCTTTCAAGAATTAACTTTGATGTTTTAAAGCAAAGTTCATCTCCATATATATATATTCCATGTATTATAAACACATTTTTTACCAAAAAGAATAGAGGAATATTATAATAAAGTTATTGTTGATATGCTTAAGTTTTCTTAACCCTTATTGTAAGAAAATTTAACATTTGAAACGCTTGATTGAAATTCAGGTTTTTTTTTTTTTTAAATTTCCTTTATAAGTGAAATATATCATAGTTCAGAAGTAAGTTTTTTTTATTTATTTATTTAAGCAGCTTTTATGAAAATTTTCAAATTATTTTATTAATTTACAAATGCTACAGATCTAGAAAGGAAGTATACATAGTAATAAAACAAATTAAATCCAAGAAATAGTAATTCTATATATTCAAATGTGGTATGGAATATATTAGAAGTATAAATAGTAATCAAATATAGTCATAATCATTACGTTCAAATATTTTTTACGTAAAATCATTGACTTACATGTTAATATTTTTAATAATAGATAAAAAGAATTATTTGTATTTATTTATTCTATGAATCAACTGAATTACTTATTTTTTAGACAATGGCTGTCATTTTTTTTTACATGAAAATCAGAAAATAAGTGAAAGTTGTTTAAAATATTAGTTACAATTTTTATTAATCTAAATGAACATGCGCGAAAGAATCAAATTAGCTATTTTTATTTTTTGCTCTAAATGTATAAATATATGTTTACTTATAGGTTTTTTTATTTAAGGTTTTTTTTTTTTTTTTTTTTTTTTTTTTTTTTTTAAAAAAAAATATGAATGAGTAAAAAATAATAAATTAGATAAACTAATGAAGTATACATGAGAATTTTGTCTTTATTCTTCAAAAAGTTCTCTTCTATTCTTTCAGAAAATGTGAAATTTATACCACCAATTTTAAGGTAATAAGAATATCTTAATTGACTCTGAAACAAATGTTGAGATCTTTTTCTTAATTCCTTCATTTGCATTCTTTTTCTCGTTTTAACACGGACATTTATGTCATTGTTATTTACTTTTTATTCTTATGACATTAAAATAAAAGGTTGAAAAGATAAAAATATGAAAAGCGTTTTTATATGTCAATGGAATAAAAATGAGTGGGACCATCTTTCGTTAGCTCAGCCCATTGCATTCAAGGTTTTGCCTTACTTGGAAAAAAATCACTCATTGTGATTAGAATTTATTTTTATCGAATAACCTTGTTATACGCTTCAATATACATCGTGATGCTTAGAAGAAGAAAATATTGAATTTTAAGAAAACATACTTATGATATCTCTTCTTGTAAGAATTTCTAATTTTATAGGTGATGTAGATATTAAGTTATTAAATATTAAGTGAACGACACGATAATAAACACATGACCTCCCTCCTACTTAATTAGGAACGGGAGAAAAGAATTTTATTCATTTTCGGCGAATAGGAATTCACATTTTTTTATACAGGTAAAAATGTGTAACAAAGTAATTCGGACAAGGTGAAAGGATTTCGCAAATTGTTAGAAAAGTTACTTTTTATATTGCTCTTCAAGAGCAAAATTTCCTTTAAAAAAATAATGATTCTTTAAGTAAGCCTAAAATGAAATATTTCATCTCAGAAGTTTTTTCAATAATTTCTGTTGTTTTGATAATCTCAGACAACTTCCTTAAAAATAAAAACTCGTATTGGAAGTAAGTAATAAAAATATTACCAATTATTATTTTCATTTATTGTTTTTTCAAATAAACTTATATATTGGTAAAGTTCGATATATTATCTTTTCTAGAGAAAATAGTTTTTGTGCAATATATTTTTC
The DNA here is from genome assembly GCA_019974015.1 of Nephila pilipes. Classification (NCBI taxonomy): domain Eukaryota; kingdom Metazoa; phylum Arthropoda; class Arachnida; order Araneae; family Nephilidae; genus Nephila; species Nephila pilipes. Next base: position 167,247 of record BMAW01093686.1, read on the forward strand.
TCCAATATAATCTCCGGTTTGAATATAATATCTTATTGAATATTTATGTAATATTTGAGAGAAATATATTTTGAATTAGGTAGCAATAAAATGTGCTTATAATTTCAATAATGTGTATCGTTAGTTAGATTCTATATTTTAAGATAAAAAACTCGAAAGAAAAGCATTTTAGAAGGTTTTAAACTTGCTTTTAAGTTCGATATTAAGTCTTAAAAATCGTCTGGGTTATCTTACATTTTATTTTGTTTCCTGAATATTATTAGTTCTGATGAAATCTTTTATTTATGACCCTATTTTTACAGATAAACTAAATAAAGTACGGCTAATAATTCTTGAATCCAATATTGATCTCTAAAAAGAACGATTCATCATTCCAGAAACCATTATAAATATCCTATACATTATTTATGAAACACTTTTCGCTTTGTAACGTCACTCCCTTAATTAACTCCTCAGGCATTGTAAAGTCTAATCAAACAGTCAATAAAGTCCCATTTCCTATTGTATAGATGTCAGAAAAACTACAAACACTCTTTATTAACTTTCTTCACAGATTATGCAAAATCTTCTCTCTCTCTCTCTCTCTCCTAACTCTCTCATTTATCTCTCAATGAATCCTAGCTTACAATTTAACAATAAAGTTTTGTTTTACCAACTGACTCGCCTCGAGAGAGTTTCTTCTCGAATACCACGGGTTCGATTTCTTTCCCCGCTTTTTCAAATCCGAAACTACTTCTAATCGGTTTTAATCGCAGAAGATCAATTACTGCAATTTACATCGAATTCTAACTTACTAATATCTACGACTACTCGCTATCAGCTCTCCCTTTTAACATTCAGCTCTATTTTGCTTATACACACTGTGCGACAGTAAAAATTCAACACCAAGAAGGAGTGACCAGAAAATTATGCAAATTTTAGGATAGACGTACGCTACCAAGTTATGCGAATTGTACAGCTCTCCAGGGCACGTTGAAGAATATATAAGAGAAGGAGCCTGCAGAATGTTCAATTTTCGTGCTGTTATTTCTGCTATGGGAACATTGCAGAAAATGTGTCTCAAAGAAGGGAATATTTCTCTGGCCACTCCTTAGTGATGGATTTTCAATGTCTCGTAATGTATATGACTATTCTCCATTGAAATAATTACACATCTTACCTTCATCTAATTTGCCTAGATCATGTTTCCTTTCATTGGAAAAGAGACGAAAATTTAAATATATAATCAAAAATAAAAACCTTGGTTACTTTATGATTTTATATTTAAAATTCAAATAAAATTGAAGAGTTAAAGGATCTCAGGGCTTACCTATTATAGGTGTACGCAAAAATAAGTAAATAAATGAAATAAAAATAAGAACCAATATAATTCACCATCGAAACAAAGCAGTGAGGAACCTGATACTTTGACCGTATTATGTTCTATGCATTTACATTAATTCTCATATTTCTATGATAGTTTAAAGAAATCTTATGAAATTGTAAAGAAATATGAACTACATAACATTTTTTTTTTCAAACATACGGGAATAGAAATTTCACTGTGCACAGGATTCTGAAGTACTACTTTGATCAAAATTTGCAAAAGTAACATTATTTAACTTTAAAAAATGTTCAGTTTTGAAGAAACACATAATTTTAAGAAATTCAGAAGGAAAAAATTTCAATTCCTTCTTTTTCTTCTAAACTTGTAATAAAGTATTTTCCTTAACTAAGATATTTTATGAATTGCTTCGTTTTGTGTATGTGTATGTCACGTGTGTTTCGTGAGTGCGTGTGTCTGCAGGAATGTGTGAATATGAGTGTTTGTCAAAATCTTGGCGAGCTTCTTATTAAAGTGTGACACCAGGAGAAATGCTGGGTAGTCACAAAGAAAGTGAAAGCTCCCTTACATCCTAAAATCCGATTCAAGCTTCTGAATATTAAATGTGCAATGACCCTCTATGGGTCTTTCATGTGTAAATTCAAAGAGTTCAAGAGAGACTATCCCTAATTAAAATCCCTTGTTTCATGATTGCGAGGAACCACATATCAATAGTAACCCATATGGAGATGATTTTGAATTAGTGAGTTGTCATTTTAGTCGACCTTGTGGCGCTCCAATTTCGCTACTCATGAGTTGCTTCATAAATTTCACAAAAAACAAGAAAGTCAAATATTTAAACTATATATGTATTTTAATTAAAAAATAATAATCCAAAATTTATATTGGTATTGCTAATGAGGAAAAAAAACTTGTTATGCGTTTTCAACTAAAGATTATAAGAAAATTCTAATTATCTGAATAAACCCAAAAGTAGAATCAAGTCAGGAACAATTCAGTTTCCTTCTCATCAATCTGATTATAGAATTATCTCCTAACATTACATGCACACAAATTTTGCTCTCCACCTCAAACTCTTATAAAATTTTGCTCTCCACCACTTATAAACATTTTCAACTTCATTATCTGATCTGTCTTATTCCTTATACTTCAACATATCAGTATTAATTTACATAAATGAAGGTTCACATTCTAAGCAGCGATTTTCAAATCAAATAACGTCATGTGGAGGGCCAAATGGTTAGTTGAATGGAAGTGCTAGGCAGAATATCATCCCCTTACAACATTCATTTCTTCTCAATGAGAAAAAAAAACCACTTGAAGGGGCAACATTTTCGTTATGTCGAGTTGGTGACAGCTGCTAATAAGTCATGATGTCGGCAATAACCACCTGAATTATTCTCCGATGTATTTGCCAGAACATACGTTGTCACAAGTATTTGGAATGGGATGAAGACACTGTCGAAAATTTAATAATGTATTACTCAGAGGATACACATAGCTATCAGATACAACAAGGATTGGTGAAATCGGATAACAAATGTAAAAGGTATTGCCTTCATGGCATTTCTATTCAATCAAGCTTCGTATTTTAACCGCTGATAAAATTGTCGCAATTGGCTGCTAAAATATTTATTTGAAACAATACAAAAATAATCAATCAGCTTACTAGAAGAAAAATGAAAAACACAAAGGCAGAAAAATAAAAAATGCGATATCAGGAACGAGATTCTTTCAATCGTAAATCTATGAAAGAGTAATTAATATTTTAAAACAAAACATGATTTATATTTGGAGAACAGAGAAAAATTTATGTGAAACTGTAGATTTTTTTTCTTCTCCTAAAAACAGGCTTTCTGTGGTGTAAGAAAATAAAAATACAAAAATCATCTCATTATACACTTAACAACTTGTAGAAGAAATTCGCTTTAAAAAAAAAAGAATTCAGTTAGAACATTTATGAAGCATTGTGGTTATATGTCTTACAGAAATTTCTATTGAACGTTAGTTTAAAATTAATTAGAGTAATTTATTAATATTTTAATTAGTATTACTCACTCTTTTTGTTGAATATTTTGGAGAAACAAGTAACAATAATGATTGTACTGAAATTTAACGTAAAAAAATTCTTTGCGGTCATTTAATTAAAATCTTGTCATTTTTTTAAGTGGTTAACCCATTCATTTTATCAATATGGTCAATCAGGATGAATGATTAAATAGATTCAATCACGCACAATGCTCTTACTTTTCTTGTTCGATCAAGATAAGATATATTTTCCATTGTTCTTTCGAGATCTCTAAGTAAGAAAATGTAACAATGTATTAACACACTTTTCCAAATGACCAGTACGTTTCAATCATAAGAAACGTTTAAGGTTATCTTCAAACAGATTTACATAAAATAATAGTCTTATTTACAATTATCTTGAAAACCATTAGGAAAAGTTTTCTGTATATAAATAACTTTATCAAGTTGAATTAAAATATATAATAACGATATCCTTTTACTAAAATAAGTGTTTATTTTACATGATAAAATCCAGAGGAATTATTCATTGTGCATATCAGTTATTATCAGTATTAAATGTTTGAAATATTACAGGTAATTTTTGTAACGCATCTCGACTGCGACTTTACACATTTATCATACTTTCCATTAACTCTGCTTGTTTTTGTTCCTTCGATATTAAAGGTGCTCGTGGTATACTAGCTATGATTCTGAGCATATATTTGAAAAAAGCTGATTAATGAAAAAAAATTACGTATATACCTTATATTAATTGGTAGATACTTTTTCCGAAGAATCGTGCAAACCGAATTTGAGTAAAACGAGATAAGAATTATACGAAAAAAAGTGAATTGATTAATCAAGTTTTAGAGAAACTCTTAATAGGCTTATACACAGTGTATTCAAAAAGTTCCAGGACTGCCGCAAGTAAAACAGTACAGGTAGCGCTATCTCTGCGCAATTCATGGAGCGCGTAGCAACAACCTTCTCCAACGCATGCGCGAAGTTTTATTCCGTTTGGATGAGTTCCAACTTCTCAGCGTTCACTCGAGTGTGGTGTGTCATAGTGGTCGTGTCATCGGTAAAAAATGGAGCAAAGGACGAACATTAAATTTTGTTTTAAATTGGGTAAAACGGCCACAGAAACCTATGAAATGATTAAAACTGTTCATGGTGACGAGGCTATGAGTCGTTCGCGTGTGTTTCAGTGGTTTGCAAGGTTTAGAGATGGAAGAGAAGCGACGGACGATGATGAGAGGTGTGGTCGTCCACGTTCGAGTCGGACTGATGAAAATGTCGAGCGAGTGCAAGCGTTGGTGCGCTCAGACCGTCGAATGACGATAGAAATGATTGCGGAATCTTTAAACATGAGTGTAGGGTCTGTTTTTACGATAATGACGGAGGATTTAAAGAAAAAGAAACTCTGTGCGCGCTTTGTGCCACACACTCTGACTACGGAGCAAAAAGAACACCGAATTGCTTCTTCCGAAGATTTGATTGCCGCGGCCGATGAAGACCCTAACTTTTTGAAAACCATCGTCACAGGAGATGAGTCGTGGTGCCTCGAATATGATCCGGAAACTAAACGCCAAAGTTCAAAGTGGACAAGTCCGGGAAAGGGTCGACCGATGAAAGTTCGTGCGTCAAAATCAAAAAACAAAGACGATGCTGCTCGTGTTTTTCGACAGTCGAGGAATTATCCACCACGAATTCCTTCGACAAGGGTCCACTGTCACTAGTGCCTTTTACAAGGATGTGCTACACCGGCTACGGAAAAGAATGCGGCGTGTGAGACCCGAAATGTTGGACAGTGGAAACTGGTGTCTCTTGCATGACAATGCACCGTCACACAAATCCATCATTGTTTAGCAATTCTTGGCGCGCAGGCAGGTTGTAACCATCGACCAACCCCCATATTCACCTGACCTGTCCCCTCCGGACTATTTTCTGTTTCCAAAGTTGAAATTGAAGATGAAGGGACAGCGGTACACGTCGGTAGAGGACATCGAAGCGTCAGTGACAAGGGACCTGCAGAGTGTTGATGTCGAGGCGTTCCAGAAGGCGTTCAAAGATCTTTATACAAGATCCAAACGTTGTATTGAAGTGCAGGGGGATCATGTAGAAGCTTAATATCAAATAAACTTAATTTTGCTGTGTTATGTTGTCTGTGTGCATTCAGTCCTGGAACTTTTTGAATACACTGTGTATTTATTCAATTTATTTTTAAATGAAGAACACAAACTCAAATTAACGATATTCGGTACAAGAAAATAAAGCGATGCCAAAATCAAATTAATAATGTTTTTTTTTTACATATAAAAATAACGAAAGGCATAGCGGAATTAACACTAAGTTAAACAATAAATTCAAGCATAATTAACCATCATAATAATTATAACTTAGAAAACATATATAAAAATCTATTAAGGATTTTCAGAGCTCTGAAATGCTAAACTTCTCTTTTTGATTGGCTATCGTTATCCAAGATGCGACATCACTAACAAAATCATTAACAGAAAAATCGTCAACATTTCTCATAGGTTGCTGCTTCACTATTTAAGATATTGGCTACATTTTCCACTTCGTTAACCGTAACTGCTTTGCTTCGGAGGGTATGATATCGATGGCAACGAAGCAAGACGTTTCGGACAGATGCAAATACTAGATTAATGTGACTGCTCGGTAGCCTAGTCACGAGCTCGAGACCAGCGAGTTCGTCGAGTTGTGGATACGAGCCCTGTAGCCATTAAAGACCCTCAGTGAAGAAGAGATGATGAATGTTAAATTTGTCAAGCTGTTAAGTCCTGTACTTGTCGTAGTGGGGAAATATGAAAAGGGAGGTCTAGCTAAGATGTGGCTCTCGTCAGTTGACCGAGGCTCGAAATTACGAGGTCTGTAACCAATGACCCTTGCCCTCAGGGGCTTATCTTCTCTCGCAATATTGACCCCGAGGTACGCTAGTGATTTTTTTCATGAGGTTTATTATCTTTCGTAAACAAACCGCCTCCGGGACACCCTTCCCTTTTTCAACTCTGCTTCTTATTGTTTAATTTTCACTTTCCCCCATTTCTTCTTTACGAAGTGTGGCTATTAAATATCGAGATTTTAACTGTAAAACGTTTTATATGGATTTCATTCATATTTACTTATTATCACTTTCAATACACACCCCTCCTCTATCTCTGCAACGCTCCATACGAATCTTCCATTGTTGGAAACAGTGCTGGAAGTCTTCTTCTGTCAGTTCCTTTAGGACTCGTGCCGCTTTCTCTTTCATACCTTCAACGGAATCGAATCTTATTCCTTTCAATACAGATTTCACCATAGGTAGAAGTCGCATGGCTCAAGATCCGGCGAATAAGGCGAAGGGTCTAACACTGAGATGCTGTACTTGGTTAGAAACCTCTTGACCGACAACGTGCAATGGGCCGGTGCATCGGCTTGGTGGCAAAATTTTCTGTATGGATTCTTTGTCGATTCCTACTGTCCCAGTAATCGCACGAATTGTTAATCGAACCAGATTACCGATTTTTTCGATATTGTCTTCCGTTTTTGACGTGGGAGGGCGATCTGGGTGTGAACCGTCTTCAACGTTTTCTCGACCATCTTGAGATCGCTTAAATCCCTTATAAACATGTGTTTACGATAAACTTTCATTGCCATACACTCCTTTCAATAAATTATAAGTTTCAGATGCGGTTTTTCCAAGTTTCATGTGAAATTTCACTACAATTCATTGCTCATTGATCATTTTTCCAGAGAAACAAAAGAATGACCTCATTTTGAATGAAGGCTATGCGGATTTGCTTACAGAAATGAGAGGCACTGCATTTGGAAGAGAAGGCTGAACGCTAAACAGCTATCGGTTGCTGGTGTTTGGCGCATATGCACTTTCTTCTGTGGCAGCGCGAGTCTCGTTATTTGATTGCCACACTTCTTATCTAGATTACAGAATTATTTGTTTTTTCCCCATTATTTACCCGCGACATATTTTTTCCAAAAATGTTTCAAAATAGCGCAGAATAGCCCTTTTGGCTCTTGCGCCACGAACCCAACTGTCACTGCCAACAGCTTTCATGCAGCTTCTAAATGCGGTATCAATAAATAAAAAATCAATAAATCAACTGCATTAATGTGATACGTATTTAATTTATAAATAAAACAATCAAAATAAAATTCAAAACAATATTTTTAATTAAAAATAACTAGATAAAATTAAAATATTATAAAAATCAAGCACCGTACAACACGAAGGATGGTTGCATTTTCGAATTCTACTGCATATTATTCTCAAAAAAATTCTATTCCCTTTCTTTCAAAAATTAATTCGTTTAATTTTTCGAAAACACTTGTTGACTGGAAACAATAAGATATAAAAAAATTTTCAATAGCCTTCAAAAGATTGCATATTTGATTAAGTAATAAAATGAGTATCGTTATTTATCACAAGAAGCAATTCGTATTAAGATCCCAACTAAATTAATGGTTTCATTATATCCTCTCTCATACATTTAACCAATCCAGAATAACTCCTCGTGTGTCATTATAAAGTCTTCAAATTTAAAGAAAGCTAATGTTAGTAATGAACATTCAAAATAAACTCGGCAGCTTCTACGAAAATAATGCCTTTCTTGAGCCGATTTAGAATAGTAATATTATTAAACTTTAAGAAAAAGAAAGCCTCAAGGACTTACAAAATAATATTCATGCTATTTTTTCGTTCTACCTTCCTTTACTTTTTTCAGTTTGCAGTTAAATTGAGATTTTAGAAGAAATAAAAAAAAATAGAGAGTTTCTCCTCTTGTTTCAAGTTCTAAGAATGTTTATTATTTTTTATTCTAAAAATGATTTTTTGGGGTTAGGCGCACCTGAAAACAATGTTTATCAAACTGTAAAGAAAGCGGAGGGAACACGATTGTTGAAGTCTGGTACATTATAATTTTAAGTGACCTTGGGAACACTGGATTTCGTACAAATAGTAATTCTACGAAAATGGTCTGCTAATGATGTAATTTTCTTTAACTTCTAAGATGTATTTATTCGTCTCTGCTTACGTTGTTCATTTATTTCTTCATCTAACATGATATAGCTTTAAGATTTAACATTTTGATCCATGACAAATAACCACTCAAAAGTAACTCCCAGTATATCATATTTGATTCATGTTTCTAATTTTTAAATAAACAATATACTAAACGGATTCATGCATTAAATTTCAAGAATTTATACGAAAGTTTAGGCTCCCGTCTGCTCCTCATTTTGATTTCGTGGACGTAAGGTTAATCCTATAGAATTTCGACTTTAATTCTCACAACTTTGCTATTTGATCTATTTGAATGCAATAAAGTGCATCTGAAAGAGTAACAGCTAAGGAATTACTTTTTTTCTTACGATTTTTAAAAATATTTTTTAAAGATTGGAAAACTCGCAAACGAATCATTAAAATAGGGGTAAAAGTATTTTTAAAAATCAGAGGAAAAAAGTAATTCCTCAGAAACATTCCTTATTGTTTGCTCTTTCATGTGCACTTTATTGCATTGAAATAGATCAAATAGTAACGATGTGAGATTTAAAGTCGAAATTCCATAGGATTAACATTAAGGCATTATCAAAATGGTGGGTAGACGAGAGCCTAAGATATTTTTTGAACTCGAAGCGTATTTAGAGTTTGGTTCAAGTACATACATCAAGGGAGTGATAGTTTTTTTTTTTATTATTATTATCATTAACGGCGCCTTTAGAAGTAACAAGAGGGTTATTGGCGACGAACCTCGTAATTATGATCCTCGTACAAGTGACGAGGATGACACCTGTTTGACTTGGAACTTCCTTCACCAATCTCTCGCACCACACCAAGAGAAGACTTGGAAAATCAACAGATTTAACGTACATCAGCCCTGCTACATAGCGGGTCTCTCATAGTATCAGGATTCGAACCCACGACTAAACCGCCAGACTTCCTCAGCCCCTTGACTAAAATGGAAAAAAAGCCTAAAATTATTTTAAAATTTTCCTATGATATTCTTATTTCGAAATGTATTTGTTAAAACCTAATTTGATCATTGAAAACTAATTTCTAATTTTCTAAATAACAATGTTATTTAAAATACTTCTTATGAAAATTATTTTTAAAAACCTTATTTTAGATTTTCGTTATTAACAATTAAAATTTTGATGTTGCATGGTATTTTATGAGAAAGATCATGAAAACGTATTTTTTAAGTTAAATTAAATATTGCTATACATTAAAATGATTTTTGAAAAAAAGTAAACGGGCAAAATATGTTACTTTATCGTTACCCTGTAATATTTTAATCTTTATAAAATTGTAACATTATTTATTTCGGAAATTTTAAATAATTTCTACATTTTTTTTTTTTTTTTCAAAAATATTTCATTTAATTCCAAAATTATTTTCGTGAAATATAGGATATCGAAAAGCTGTATCAGTTAGTCCTATTACCACGAAACCACCCTCATTAAAATGTATAAACCTCAACTTGTTAGACCAGAATCATCACGATTTCCTAATAACTTACATCCTGTATAATATTGAGAGAAATATGAACCTTATTTGCATTTTAACAAATCGTCTGTGTTTCCACTTTTCTTTTTCTATTTCTTTGTATGTCTAAATTACGAAATTCGTTTGTCTTTGTTCCATCAACCTTATCCGGCCGATAAAACAAGAAATCTACCCTCATGAGTATGACACCCTGAAATTCCACACTTAGAATGGAATACCGTTCTTCTCATGATCGTACGTCCAGTTCTAGGGCGTTTCATGAGCCGTAACAAGAACATTTTGTCACCATAAGTGTTTAACAGTGGGAAAACACGAAACCACCAAACATTCTGAAAGGACACATTCGAAACATTATGAAACCTCGTCTTTGTCCTCCTTTTATTATATTCTCAACAGGAAGTTTACCATTTCTTTTTTTTACTTTTGTTATTCCTCTCCTTCACTTTCTTCTTGTTCGTCGTCTGTTTCACTTTCTAAAAAACAGTAATATATTTGCTCGTTCTCCCGAGTACGTTTTGGTGGGTTATTCCACGTTTAACTGTGTGAGTCCACACAACGAGACCTACAAAGAGGCCATGCAAGGGTTGGTGCGCTTTTGTTTATTATTTTTTTCCTTCCATTTCTTCTGCAGGTGTTCACTCTTACCCTTGGAGAACGTTTCTTAATGCTTTTTGAAATTTCATCCACTGATCCCCTGTAGGGGTTCGTCAAAAAAAAGTCAGGAGGGAAAAACAAGAAATGGTTGACATGTTTGCGCAACTTTGAGCTTGTGATCGGACTAAAAAAAATATGGTGCAATCTATTAATTGTTTCACCATAATCTTGTAATTTGAAGAATGGAACTTTTAACCCATTTTTTATTATTATTTTAGTTTGGAATGATAGTAGAAGACCGCTTGATGGCTAAAATATTGATGAGAAATTTCTCAATAAGGTGTTTCTACCTTGAGGGTGCAATGCTCGGAGCAGTTTCAAATTTTTCTTCCTTCAAGAGTAATTAAAGTAATTATAGCTGAAAGAGTATAAATTACTTGACAGAAGGGTGTTTTCAAGTTTCGAACCTTGAAAGAGTTAGTTGTGGGGTCCATGAAATAATAATTTTTAGGACAGTGAGAAGTAAAAAATTAATCACATGAACCAGATGAGAAAGAAAAACTAATGTCTCTCTGTGATTGAAAGACGCCCTCTTTGTTGCCAAGAGCATTTTAAAGTGTTAACTAAGCCTATAAAGTCATTAAACAACATCATTTTTTTAATTGCAGTACATTTTACAAATTAACGATTTAATCTTTATCTCTTTCAATACTGATTTAATTAATAACATCTTTAAAAAATTACTTATTATACTCATTATGTTTTATTCTACTAAATGGAGCCTTAAGACGTTATTTCTATCAAAAGGAAATAATTAACGATGTTAATTTCTTTTCAAGTCGCGCGACAATATAATAACCACCAATGGAACTCATGTTTTAGTCAACGACAAAATGGTCACCTTATACCTTTTCAAGAATTTATCGTATTTTGCGTTTATGTTTGATGCCTGCTTTCTCCAGTAAGAAACAAAACTTTCAAAAATATGTTATAATAAATTCACTTGATTTTTTTTTTATTCGATTTAAATAAAACACATAAAACTTTATTCATTTTATGGAAGTGATAATTACTTTTAGTTTAAAATATATTCAACTTCATAATTTATCGTTTGCTTTAATTTTAATATCTAAAAATAATATTATTATCCATTTCAAAATATTACCGTTTTGTTTTAATTTCAAAAATTAATTGAGTGATTTAAAATTTTTTATCTTTAGTATACTAATTAAAGTTTGCTTTAATTCTAACATTTAAATGGATAATTTAATAATTATTTTATCGTTTGATCTAATTCCATTATTTAAATAAATAATTTAGTAATTATTTTATCGTTTGATTTAACTCTAATATTTAATTCAATAAGTTAATTATTAAAATGTTAACACTTTTGTTGGCGATATCTGTTCTTTGCAACGCATTGCATAGAATAATTTCTGTTATATAATCCAATAAAGAAATTTTGGATAAATATATATATATATTTTTTTTAATAACAAATTCCGATAAAAGGTTTAAAATAAAATTATTACTCATATATTTGTTAAATTATTTACAATATTTATGTAAATAGAGTAATGTAATATAAATATTATAACATTAATATAATCTTAAAATCTATTACATTACTTTGACAACTATACTATATAATTACATTAGACATAATAGGATGGTATTAATGGATTATTCTAGCATTTTAATATTTGTATATAAATAATAAAATAGTTGTATAAGATACTAAAATTGTATAAACGCATTGAATACAAAATATTTTAAACTTAATAATCTCTCCAAGTAAATGCAATCTGAATATTCTATTTTATTTAAGAAAAAAAATGGCGAATTGTTTCCGCATACAATTTTATAAATTTCTTTCACCTAAATTTTTAGCAAAATGTCGAGTTTAAATCAATTAAAACGTTACACAATAAAAGTGTAAGATATATAATTCCTATTACTTCATTCATTTCCTTATTACTTCATTTTACGAAATAAAGTTGCATTTATATCGTACATTATTAATAAAATTTTTACCGTATGTTTTTATTAATTTAAAAAATTTTGAGCAGTTAAAACTTCTTTCCTCCTAATTATTAGAATCGTGAGATTGTCAAGATATAGAATGAGCTGATAGGAAAAAAGAAATGAAAAGTTTTCAGCGGAAGTCAATAAATAAAACGCTTCTTCAAATAGATAAAGGAATTATGCAAGAAGTTATCTGATTTAACTTTTGAATTATTTATGTGTCTAATTATTTTCAACTGTTTGTATTGGAAGCAAAGTGTGAGAAATGGAACAAATGCTAGAACAGGTTAAACAGTAGAGTTTTTCTTCTTTCTTCCCTAACATTTTGTCCTAATATCTCCCAAGTAAGATATTTATTCACTTTAATTCACTTGTGTTTTATAAACGTCTTAAAGGCAGATGAGTGTTCTTCTTTAAACTACCATGAACACTTCATATTTAATAAAACAAAGGAAACATGAAAGAACATTAAACAATTTTTAATAAAAATTTAATTACATCGTATACAGGTTGTAATTCCTTTATAAAGTTAGTTTAGTTTTATAAAAGTGAAAAATATTTTTTTACATGATTTTGCAGCAAAAGGTTGATACTTGTATATATATATATATAAACTATGAGTTTTATTTTGCAAAAATTATATTTTTTTTTTCTAAATTTTAAAACGATATTTCTACATATTAATGAGATATAAATTTGACAAAATTATTATTTAGCGTACGGTAATAGTCTATATTAAAATTCTAAACCAAAGAAAGTAAAAAGTATGAAGTTATACAATAACAATGAAACAATAATCAAAACATTTATAAACCAAATACAATACACCATAGGATGTCTTAGTATTCATGAAAATGATTTACACAATTGCATTCCTTTTAAAGGAATGTAATTTGTAAACATTTATTATATTTTCACAAATGCCCAAGCGTGTAAAAGCAAACATCCATAAAAAAAAGGCTAAGTCACATAGTAAGTTTTTTATTTTATTTCATTTTCAACAGTTTTGTATTGTTTATGTTTTGCTTTAAAATGTAACTTGCCTCAATTTTTTAATACTCGTGAATTAGTACCTTCCGAAATATAAACATTTGCCTCTTATTGCATGCTGAACCAAAACTATAATACTTTTACTAAAAAAATAATATGTTTTTGGCTCACGTTAATTGTTTTATGCATTCGAGGTTTATAGATAACTATTTTTAAAAAATTCAATGCTTCTCTGAGCAATTGGAATAAGAAATCAACACAGCTACTGATACAAACAGCTAGAACTTTTTAAAATATCAAGGCGAAAGAGCTCAAATTGTATAAAGAAATATCCAGTACACGCGTGTGTGTGCGTGCGCACTCATCTTCTATATTTCTCTCAGAAGGAAGTAAAGTACGTAAATACGCAAAAGATTAAAGTGTCAGCCGCGTCAGAGACGATGAAAGAGATGTCAACAATCACGTGACTCACTGCATCTCTTAGGATCTTCTAAAATGTTCTTCCAAAGCGTGTAATTAATGTTTTAATTGATGTATTAGGGCTAAATTTTTTGTTTTGAAATTCAGAATGCCTTCGAGAAAAAAACGACAGCCATTTGAACAGTTAGACGCCATTGCGAAGGGTTATGCAACTGGACTTCATGATGGCGGATGATAATTCCTTCAGATTGTGCATCTTGTCGGTCGTGCATATGTTACAGTTTCCCGCTATTAACAAAATAAAGTACTAGGAAGTTATCCTTAACGGCAAGCAGGCTCAGGAAGAGCTGCACGGAACTCAAATAATTAAGATATAAGAAACGTCCGGAAGCACGCGAACTGGCAAATACCATTAGCATACGTATACGGTTGCATGCGTCTGAATTGCTTGTACAGAGATCAATACAGAGATTGCACCACAACAACATCACCAGAGACTGCAGTGGTGCCACGAAAGAACAACATGAAGGCATGCGGAATGTCAACGAGTCATCTTTAGTGATGAATCTCGCTTTTGTCTTGGCGAGAATGATAACCGCATCTGAGTGTGAAGGCAACATCACGATGGAAGATTTGGTGTCCATCGCCTTACATCCAGACAGCAAGGTATAACGCTATGCCGTGCATTTCCTACGATATTCTATCACCTTTGTCTTCATCAAAGTCACCTTGACGGTTCAAAGGTAAATTAGTGATGCCATTCGATCTATGGGCATTTGTTATCGAATGCTCATCCCAATCCTCTATTTCAATAAAACAACGCTCGTGTTCATACCGCTGCATCTCAAAACTCGCCAAATCTGCCACCTACAATAATTTTATGGAATTTCTATAGAAGATTTTTATACATGTAAGAGACTTCTCCGTTACCACAAAATTTGCAAGATTTGCATGTTTAAGGATGAATTGCATGGGTTGAGTTAAGATTGTCAATGACTCCACGCTACGATGTGTGGCAGAATGGATTAGAAATAACATTATATTAAATGTTATAATGATTTCACACTTTTCACTTTTAAATCTAGTTGATGACTCTGCTTTAATTTAGTTTTTGAGCTAATTTTAATTTTTATAGATGTCATCTATTTCTTATCTAATGTTAATTTTGTTTTTAAAATATGTATAATATTGCTTTTTAATATATTTTCTTCATTTTTTTGGTTAATAAAATTAATAGTAAAAAATTTTGTTTCATTGAAATCCATAAATTTATTAATAAAATTTATTTTCAATCAATCAATCAGTATTTTGGCTACTTTGGCGTTGAATTCTTTCATGGAGAATAGTGGTAAGCATACGTAAGAACTATATGTAATGTTTTACTTGTTCTTAAAATATTCGGTTTTAGTATGTTTTATTTATTTACATTTCATTTAAGTGTTTTATATTCTTGTATAATTATTAATTATTACTTTCAGCTGATGGTCGTTGTCTTTAAAAAGTTTCTACACTATATATGATGACTACACTATATTTTGTTTTTTACGTGCTTAATTTTTGTTAAATTAAAAAAAATTTAAGATTTTTTAATTGGTTTCACAATTTCTTAGATATTTATTCATATATATTTTTGCTGTTTGCAGTTTAAATGAATTTGATTAATATTTGTACTATGGTACTTTCTTCTCATTTCTATGGTCGGTTTTCTGAATTTTGCTAAGTTTTTGGCTTGTTACCATATTTTATTATAATGTAATTCAGTGAAGTGTGATTGTTTGGTCAGTAATTTCATTACAAACACACATTATTCAATTCGAATGTATGGAACAGTATTAATAACATCATTACCAATATTCTAAATTTTTACTTTTCTTTCACTTGGTTTCCTCTTACAAGTTTTCAGTTACTTAATAGAGTTTTGTTTTTAAGCTTTAATTTTAGTTTGTTTAATTAATTATAATAATTTAAGACTTATATTAATTTCACTTTTTAGTTTATGATTTTTTTTACTAATCTAGTTTTTTATATATTAATGTAAAAAATTTATGATTGATGTGATTAATTTGTTTATGATGTAATATTTAGTGAATTATATTGTTGATGTTTTCTTCTTATATATATAGATCCTTTTCCAATTTATTTTTATTTATTTTTTCTTAATTCCATAGCTTATTCATAAAAGGGAGATACTATAGTTTAATTGAATAATATATTTTGACAGCAAGTTTTAGTTTGGAACAAAAATGTCGGCTTTAAAGTTATTTAAAAATAAGTCAGTTTCTTTTTAGTTTTTCATGTTTTATTTCTTTAGTTTAGTTATATTTCTTTGCATTAGAGCTGTGTTATATTTGACGATTTACTTTTAGATTTAAATTGGGGGCTGTCCTAATACTTTTCCTTCATTTGTTCATTTTTTTCTAACTCGTTTATATTAGGGTATGCAATGGTTTCGTTTAGCTATGTTACTGATTGCCAAGATTTGATCATTAAACATGTTAAAGCAGGGATCGTTGTCCTAACTCCAAAGGTAGTATTAAATAGCTCTTTGGATTTACTTTTAAAAGAGCTTTTTTTTTTCAATTACTTTTTGTGGATTTTCATTCTATTCTTTTTGCTCTTAATATTTTATATTCCTTTTTTTTTTATTCCTTTATTTTATAATTTCTTAAGGGGACTCGGCACCTTTTAACCAATTTTTTTATCTAAGTGTTTAAACATATCTTTTGTGTATATTATTAAAAGTTACTATTAAACATAGTAATTTTACCATGAAAAAAAGGGCTGAATTTGATAAAAAATTTAAAAATTAATTTTTCTTAAAAATTTTTAATGATTTTAAAACTTCTTCTTCTTTCACAATTATCATTATTTTGACACCAAAATTTTTTTAAGGCTCATAAGAACATATGTAACAACTTTAGGGATCGATTTTGCAATAAACTAATTAGTTTTTAAGGAAAAAAAATTAAAAAGCATATATCTATAGAAAATAGGTCAAAAAAACAGGATTTCTGCTACATTTTCTATTATAATATTTTTTCTATTCAAAATATTGAAAAATGGATCACTAATTTTACTAAGCATATTATAACAAACAAACACACCAAAATTTAAGTTTTAAATATATATATGTTAAAGTTTTGTAGCTTAAAAGACCATGGTTTCATGAAAAATCCCAAACTAAAAAAACGTTATTTAAAGAATAATAATCAGTAAAAAAATACCCAAACAATGTCTAATTTTTGTAATAATTTATCAATATGAAGTATAGATATATACCTTTAAAATAAAGCATAATATATTTCAATTTGAAAGCATTTAACAAAAATATAAGCTTTTATAAAAAGTTTGGCTGAGCCCGAAATTGCGAAAAATTTGAAAATCTTCATCTGACTGCTCTTTGAAAGAAACATATATTAAATATATTTAAAAATAAATGAGATATATAAGATAAATAAAGTAGAAGTACATGAAATGTATAATGGAAAATTTAAAATATTTTGTAAAATTTATTTTGCTACTTAATTTCAATATCTAATATAAAATAAAGTAAAACATGTTTAATCTAAATTAAACTATTTTTTCAATCAGATCGTTTCAAAACTTCGTACAGTTATACCAGAGGTATCAAGGTACATTTTGAGCTAAAAATTGAAAAATCGATATTTTCATCGATTTTCGGCCTTTGAAAGGTGCCAAGTCCCCTTAATTTTAAATTTAGCTTCTGATTCTCTCTATATTTCTATATTGTATAATATAGTTATATATATATACATCTCTCTCTCTCTCTCTCTCTGTATAAAGAGAAAAACTAAATTTTGTTATTAATTTTTTAAAGAAAATATTCAAAATATTTGCTGAATGAGTAACTGATTCCATATTTACACACACCCTTTGAAGCCACACAAAGCAGTAGATCACGAAACTCGCTACTTTGAACCATGAGCAAAAGCCGAGCACACAGCTGAATTCTATTTTCCAAACTTCCACACTATCACAACGTTAAGACTTGAAGTCTACGACAGATTTATCGTGCATCAGTCTACAATATGAAAGGCTTTTAGTTGTCAGGACTCGAACGCATTATTGGGGTACCTCGGCTTCTCCATCTCATCCTACCCATTTCGTGTTTCAAGTTCCATCTCTATGGGTTCTGTCGTAATTCAGTAGAAGTCTCGTACAACCCAATGTGGAATGCTAATTTGTAAATCCATGTGTGCTCGAAGTCTCCGTAGTGTCGTATAGACTATTATAACCATTTTTCAAAATTACATAGTCCTTCAAAAATTAGAGCTAGAGTAGCTCCAAGGTAAAGTTCCTTAAAACCAAAGAACCAGATCCAGATCTGTATACTGTTGATTGCATTCTTTAAATGTCCGAAGTACAAAAGAATGATTTTCTGTCGATGTATCAATCTATTTAGACTCACTGATAATAAAAAGTGAAACAAACTCAATCAATTTGAGATAAGAAAATATAAAATTTTGAGAATCAAATAAGGATGTTTCGAAACTCATCGGCAAAGTTTTCAGGATTCCAGGAGGCATTGTGATGTACTGTTATCAGGAAAAGGCCATACCTTCTGAAATCCACCATAGAAATGACGATGTGGAAGAATGTTTTATGCTTTCCATTACAGCACCGTCTAGAGGTTCATTGTTTGCTCTTTGCTCATGAATTGTATGATGAAAATTGTTTTTTGAAAGTGTTTTCTATCACAGCTTAAATTTTTACCCATGAGTTTCGTAACGCCATGTATTTCGAAATCGCTTATTCTAATAATTTATTTTCCCTCTGTTAAGGAATCAAGTGCATAATTATAAGAATAGCATTATGTTCACAGGAGAATGATAGTATTGCATTAACATTTTTGTGAACACCCTTTCTTATAAAAGGTGTTTTCGGGATACCTTGTATTTTAAGAGGCTAAGGGGAACATTTTACAAAAATCTTTAAAATATTTGATTACGCCAAGAACTCTCTTAATGAATGCTTTAAATGATCATTTAGACGCGTATGGTTTCATCTGCGTTATTTTAATTGATTGATTGACTTCAATTTAAGTCACACTTATAAGCAACACGAGGGCTATTGGAGACGGACCTAGCAATTTTAAATCTCGGTCAAATGAAGAGGACGACACCTGAGCTGAAAACTACCTCTCCATACTTCCACATAATGCCAAGGGGAGAACTTTGAACATCTACAGATGAAATGTGCATACACCCCGCTACACGGCAGTTTTTTAGTTGTGTCAGGTTCGAGCCCCACCTGAACAACAACAACGCCGGCAGCGAATTTGCAACCGTGACTACCATGGCCACTCTGCTAGTTATCAGAAATTATGGAAAGTAACGAAAAAAAAGTTTGTGATATATAAAGTATAAATATATATTCAAGACGAATTTATGTTGATAAATGATTGCATGAAAACAATTTGGAAAAGTGTGATAACAGATAAAAGTTCTCAATATCTGTCCAGTAATTTTACAGAATCAAAGAAGGGATAATTTTTTTTCTCACCCTATAAGATACATTTTGATTTTTGGTTTTGATTTTATTGACGTCTCGCCAGTAGCAACACGAGGACTATTGGCGACAGACCTCGTAATTTTAAACCTGAGTCAAGTGACGACTACGACACTTGAGCTGGCACCCCCTTCTAACTTCCACACCACGCCAACGGGAGGACTTTAACAGATTTAATGTATACCAGCCCCGTCTACACGGCTGGTTTTTTGTGACATCAAAGCTCGAATCCGCGACTCGACGAAAATCGCCAGGCACGAGTCCGCGGCCAACCATTTAAGATACAATGGATCCAGATGAATTGAATATTGTCAATTTTTTTTTACTGCACTTTGAAAATGTATATCTTTTTAATATGCTTTTAGAAATAAGTACCGTGAGTAAAGATTAAATATTTAAACTATCCACTGATATAACAAAACTAGAAGCTGCATAATTCCTCTTTTTTCAGATCTTATTTTAACCATCGACTTGGCTTTGGGAAACAAAATGGCTCTAAAAAACTCGATAGACGCACCGAACTGGTAACAAATACTCAAGTTCTACAAGACCCTCCTTTAATTGCAACCCTACTTTCAGCACGATTTTTCGCCATTTGTTTCCGCCAAGGAGTGGGCTAAAATAAGATACTATCATCCAGTTCATTTACATTTAATTGTCTATTAGAAAATCCATTAAATTACTAACATTGTAAATAAAAATTACGCAAAGTTGCACTTCAAAGTGATAAATTAATACCTGAAAATTATCAATAAGTCTGGGTCAAACAAACAGGTTTAAAATTTGTCAAATAAACCTGAATAGATACTTTAGAATGCATACGATTACAAAAACCCACAAGCTAATTAATAAAATGTGTGTTAGTTTAATTTTAAATCTACTAAGACGGTCACACACATAATGACTTTCTCTACGTGTGTCTTTTATTTTCTCTAATAACCTTCATGTTAGACATGTTTTTTCTTTCAGTGCAATATGTTTGTTCTCGTGAAATAAATTAATAGCCTTTTTCCTATTATAATGTTGTTATTATCATATGTTCTTTGTTCTCTCCTTTTCTGTTACGATGTTATCAATAACCATGCTATGTATTTTTGTATTGAAATCAATACAGAACACTGATTTTTTTTTCTTTTAAACCATTATTATTCTGAATCGAAACGTTATAAATGTATAGACGTCACATCTCCATTAATGAAATTATCGATGAATTTGAAATTGTTAATGTACATTTTATTTTGAGTTTTTGTTATCTATATATAACAGTTCGATTGAAAAGTAATCAAACTACTGAAAAAGCAGAAAAAGAGATAGTTTTCCTAGTATACATGCATCAACGGATAATAACAGGACAATTGAAAAGTCCCCGGCCTGACACATAGATGGCGCTACTAGAATTAAATCCATATGTTTTTTTAGTTAGCCCTAATCCTCAAAAGATGCGTGTATAAATTTGACAGCTGTCGGATCATTAGTTTGGGAATTATAGCATTTTGAGCGAAGAAACTTTTGTTATTGTGAAAAAAATGGATAAAAAGGAATTTCGCGGGGTGATAAAATATTGCTTTTTGAAGGGAAAAAATACAGTTGAAGCAAAAACTTGGCTTGATGCCGAGTTTCCGGACACTGCCCAGGAAAATCAACCATCAAGGGTTGGTATGCTAAGTTTAGACGTGGTGAAATGAGCACCGAAAACGGTGAACGCAGTGGACGCCCAAAAGAGGTTGTAACCGACGAAAACATTAAAAAAATCCACGGAAGGATTGTGAATGACCGTCAATTGAAATTAAATAAAATAGCAGACACTCTAGAGATATCAACTGAACGTGTACATCATATCATTCACGAATATTTGGGTATGAGAAAGCTCTGTGCAAAGTGGGTACCGCGCGAGCTCACTTTTGACCCAAATCAACGACGAGTTGATGATTCGGAGCAGTGTTTGAAGATGATCAAGCGTAATGAACCCGAGTTTTTGCGTCAATATGTAACAATGGATGAAACATGGCTCCATCATTTCACTCCGAAGTCCAATCGACAGTCATCCGAGTGGACGATGAACCCGCTCCAAAGCGTGGGAAAACGCAACAGTCGGCTGGCAAGGTTATGGCGTCTGTATTTTGGGATGCGCATGGAATAATTTTCATTGACTACCTTGAAAAAGGAAGGACCATCAACAGCGACTATTACATAGCGTTATTTGACCGTTTGAAGGACGAAATCGCCGAAAAACGGCAGCATTTGAGACAATGCACCGTGTCCCAAGTCAGTGAAAACGATGGCAAAAATCCATGAATTGGGCTTCGAATTGCTCTCTCATCCACCGTATTCTCCAGATCTGGCTCCCAGCGACTATTTCCTGTTCTCAGATCTCAAAAGAATGCTCGCTGGGAAGAAATTTTCTTCGAATGAAGAGGTGATCGCCGAAACTGAGGCCTATTTTGAAGCAAAGGACAAATCGTACTACAAAAATGGTATCGAAAAGTTGGAGGGTCGCTATAATCAGTGTATCACCCTTGAAGGGAATTATGTTGAATAAAAAAAACTAATTTTGCCAAAAAAAAATGTGTTATACTATGGTAAGCCGGGGACTTTTCTATTGACCTGTTATAACGGGATCGCTGGTATACATGCATCAACGGATAATAAACGAAATAAGGAAAGGATCGAAATAATGAATTGCACAAGGAACACTATGTAGTGAATATGAAACTCAGAAAGTATATTTATTGTTTTTATAATCAATTAAAGCTCTGAGTACATTGAGGATGCAATAAAAGAGTCATCAAAAAATATTTACTGTTTAATATTTTAGAAAAAGAGGTAAGTGAATCTCTATTTTATTTTCTCAAACATTCTATTTAATATATAAAGTAAAAAAGTGAGTATGGGAGGTGTGTTGGCGTTATCGTTCGTGAGTGTTTTTACTAGTGAAAAACATGATTTTTTAAAGAAAATATTTGAACTAGAAGAATAATTTCGCATACAGATTTTATGCAATTCAAGAAAAAACTTTTAAAAAATAAATTATTTTGCTCTATTTTATTAATAAGCTTATTTTATCCAAATTACATATAACACGTGAATCCAAACACTTATTCAAAATATATTGAAAGGATTAATAATTTTGAATTCGTAGTGAAGCTATTGTGTTTGTTTCGAGATATTTAATGTTATTTATTTATTTTTTTCATTTAGTTTCCTTTTCACGTGCTTCGGAGTCTGTTGAAACTTTATTTCCCAGAAGGGAATTATTGTAGTTTTTTCACCTTCGCCCACCTCATGGACCCCGAGAAATCCAGTTCTCTGTTGGAATCATCGCCATGATTGTCTGGGAAATATTAATGCTTTGAAAACATATAATCAAGTGAATGTATTTCCTGTGTGTGGCCATGCCAAATAAATATATTACATTCGAAATCGCCTTGATTCAAAGTGTTATGAAACGGTATTTCGAAGCTCATTACAGGGCCAAATGATTTTGATATTTTGCAACGATTTTCATATTCTTCTTTAATTAATCTTTACATTTTAGATAAAATCTTTGCATAATTTCGAATCTACAAATAAAACTGAACGAATTAATTAATGTTCAATAATTGTTTTAATTAGAGTTTTAAGAAATTGTACGATTAAATAGCAAATTGGGGGAAAACGAGATTATCTTTAAATATCTTAAATATCTTTATAGTATTTAGTTATCGCATCATTAAATATCTTTATTTTTTACTATAAATTTATTTGTAACTGATAATAAATAGATATATAATCCGAACTGTTAATTTTTTTAGAATTATATTTTAATCGCAGAATAAAGTTTCCTTAAAAACATTCAATTCCAGCATATCGCCAGATATTTCAGCTGATGTTTATTGTATAATTTTTTCCGGGATGAGGATTTTTTTTTTTTTTTTTTTTTTTTTTTTTTGCCAAAGTTTGAGCATATCCGTAGCCATGCAGGCTAAAATACCACAGACATTAAGTTGATCGAAAAGCCGAATTTCACGCATCTTAGCTCTCGACACAATTCCTCAATCGTATTTGGACTAAAATTGGGCGTAGCTATACACAGTCATATTAAAATTTTGTCTTTAAAGTTAATGATTTTTTCCCGGACAGCTTTCATCTATTTTAGAATGAACTTTGAAATTGGAAGCAGAACTAAAATTATAATTTGAATTGAATTATTTTCGTCAAACTTCCAAATCTGTGAGAATGAACTTGAAATGATAAAGATTACTTGTAATCAGAAAGGTATGTTAACTTTCTCTTTTTCTTTGCTCTTACAAAACCAGTCGAAGAATGTTTCTAGATTTCATAGTTGTTGCACATATATGGATCTATTGCTCGTGTAACAATCTACATGTGCTCCCATCTGAAAATATGAACAGTCAAAGATACACTGATAAAGTTCAATTGCCTCATGTTCACCTTTTCTGTAGTGCTGTCAGAGAAAATAAGTTTTTATGGACAAAACATACTATTCTCAGATCAAAACTCACCAATCTGTCACAGTTCAGGAAAGTCTATACAGCGACGGAATTCAACTCCTCATATGGCCAGCACGTTTTCCAGAATGAACCCCATTGAAAATATTTGGGACGCTTTGGGAAGGTGATTTGCTTGCGGAAAATATCCTCCAACAATCCAGAACACCCTCATTCATGCTGCAAAAGAGTTGTGGAATAAACTGCCTCCAAAGCAGCTGAATAATGTTATGCAAAACATGAAGCGAAATGTAAAATGTTGTATTGTATTCCCGTCATGAGACACCTTTCTTAAAGGTTACTGGTGTTGTTTATATGCATTTTCCCATTGTTCTGTATATAGCATCAAATGAAGACATTTTTTTCTCCTTAAGGTACTTCATAACCTTCTGCATTTTCCAAAACATTGAATGTTATTTGTTCTAATGTCCAAATTGAGTGGCAAGAAGCTTTTATCATGCTGGGCAACCATCCCTGCTAAGTTTTTTCTACAATTCATTTTGTAAGCAATACTTAGCAGTTGTCCTCCAATGTATATGCATGCTTCTAAATTCGATTAACAGGAGTTTGCAGGGGGGGGATTAATCTATCTAGCACAATAAAGGGAGAAGATGTATCCATAAAATTAATTTTCCCCCATTGTTTACATCTGAGCTCAAGTTTGCCGTTTGAAATGGTGTTTATAACACAATTTTGTATTATTGTCTCAATAATTTTTATTCCTAGGGAACATTTTATATTATATTTTTAACAAGACCAATTATTTTGCAGTCATTTTAAAAAAAATGATTCAAGTATTTATTTGTGGAGGATTTTTTTTAATGAATTTGGATTCGAAGATTGTTCCATAAGTACATGTTTTTGACGGAAGATATTGTTGCTACGACAAGTTAGGGTTACCGTTATGGGATTCTATCTATTAAACGACTCCACAATTAATTTGACTCTGATTTATAGATTAGTGTTAATTGTGCAATAAATGACTGCCAAATCAAAATTAGATTGCTGCCGCGTGAAGTTGTCATCGTCATTTTATATCGTCACTGTTGATGAGACCTGAATTTATTATTACACAGAAAATTGAGTTTTAATTATTTCAGTGGTTTTTCGCGATGAATCTGCTCCAAATATTACAAAAACAGTCTCATCAGCCAGAATATAATCGTATAATACCGGACTTCGTAGGAAAAGGGGAAACGACCAGTGATCAAAACTACAGTGATTTATCCAATTCCTAAAACGGGTAATTTTTGAATTTCCATCGTATATAAATCAATAGTTTATCACCACAAATACTTAAGAATTAATATCATAAGCTGTTATACAAAGTATAATAATAAATTCTTATTCGTATATTTTACATCAATAGAGCTTTTTATTACGTTACCGACAGTAAATTATGTTTCTAAAGTTATGTTATTGAATATAGCTTTAAAGCTCTTTTCTTTTTATAGAATTAACGTATTTTATTTGTTTTCCTTGGGCATAGATCTGTTTTAATCTAAAGACAGTATATTTTCTCAGTTTCTAATCAAGAAGTGTTTACAACTTTTTATTATTTTTGATTTTTTATAACATATCCTTGCCTATAATTCGACTATAATTTTAATTTATGGTAGAAATGACCTTTTTCAAAAGACAAACATCCTATTTTCCTTACTAGTATATGGTAAAAGTCTATAAAAAAAATTTTAAGCGAAAACTTAGATAATATATTACATATAGTGTCAGGCTGATTAAAGTCTAATCCTCTTACTAAATACTTATATGACAAAATCCTGATTTGTAGAGCTATATTTTATTCCTTTTCTCGAACAATCTGATTACATATTTTTTTTATTTTATATTAATTACAAGTTATTACTAAGAAATCACATTGACATATAATGTAACTATACCAGCTGGCACGCAACCAGATTATTTATCACCTGTTTTTTGTAAAGAATTTTACAGTTAGGTTTATTTAATTAATTCGATCTTATTTACTTATTTGTGTTTTGGAATATTATTTTTAATTATTATTTTATTTGATTTTTAATATAATTTAAGTACTTTGAATACACTAATCAAATCGAGGAATTATTTTTAAACGTTTTTTTTTTTAATTGTTAATCTCCTGACTGCTTAATTTTGTTCAGACATCGCTTCAAAAATTGTTGTATTTATTTACACCCCCTCTCCAATATTTTAAATTTATATATATTTGAGAACTAAAATCTAATTTTTTTATATATATATAAATTTCTTCTTATATAGATTTATATCATGAAAATCTATACTCTCAAAAAGTCAATTTCACATGTTATCACACTCACACACAAATACTTTTGAGAGAATATTTAAACATGTGTGCGAAAACACATTCTCGTGAAAATCGAAGGATAAACAATCAGGGAGTTAAGAAATAAATATATAAATAAGGGTTTGCAATGTATTGCTAGAGTATTATTCTTCTTTCAGAATATTCTTTTTTTAAAAAAAAGAATGAACAGTATTTTTTAAAAAATGTTTTAATGTAAAAATAATAGCAAATAAACAAAAAAAAAATGTTCTTAAAATTAATTTAGCGGAACTAAATTTTCACTATCGCTTCACTTAAGAAATTAATTTTGTAAGTTTTTAAACATACTTATTTTATTTTACTTAATTCAGAAATCGTAAGCACTCAAAATACTGGTATTCTTTTTCCGCAGTCAAAATCATGTACGGAATAAAACACATATCTATTTTTATACAAGTAAAAATGGTACGATAGTTAAAAAATGCGTTACCATAACTTTCGCATGATATCTAAAGAAACTTAATGTTAATTTTACTGGATTAATTAATTAAAGTAAATATAGATAATTAACGTTTTTTTAAAATTGTCGTTGCATTTTTTAATTACTAACCTAATGTTGTAAATAGTCTCTGTTCCAAAAATTTCGCCAAAATTGATCACTAATCGTAACCGGTATTCAAAACAAAACAAAGAATAGTTTGGGGAAATAATACTGGATTACTCCGTGCAAGCAATATTAGTATCATTTTACCCGTTTCCGATTATCGAATGACACAAAGATCAGTTATGAGAAATTATACATAAATATACGACCCCTTAATGCTGGCCATTTTTTTGATTATTTTATTTTAAATATTCCCTCGGCTATTGGAGGGAATTTATGAAAATTTGAATTTTGGAGGTTTATGAAATGAGAAATCTAAAAACCATTTCCAAGTTACTTCAGTCTTTTTATTTGGTAATTGTATTGTATAATTTACATTTTTTCTAGCTTTCTCGATTTTTTTATACTTACAGAATTTTAAAAAAAAACAATTATCTATTGATTCACATAAACATCTTTGAAATATGTTATGCAGAACATTTTTTTTATTGCGAATTGTTTGAGATACGGAATTAAATTAACAGAATCCATTTTACAACGTTTTTCTGAATTTCACTTGGTGTGTGTGTGTGTCATCAAATTTTCGATCGTTAATTTAACCAACTTCCCATCAAGCTAGAGCTTTGAAATTTTGGGAATCGTTCGTACTCGCCTAACAATGCAATATTTAGACGTTTGCGACAAGTTTTAACTCATATTTCAATAATTTTAATAAGTCAAAATATTCTTTCCTCTCGGCGCTTTTAGGATTGAGGGGAAAATTTCTTTTCCCCTCTGGGAGCACAGGGCACTCCCCACACCGCATGGGGTATCGTAAACCTTTTGTACTCACAAAGGGGAGATAGTAAAAAAGGGGACTCACAAAGGGGAGATACTATCTCCGAGATAGTAAGGGTTGCTGACTTTTAGTCAGTAATCATTAGCAAGAAAGAAAGTTTCCAATATTTGGTGCCGTGTCTTATCACAATAATTTTTTCTGAATTCTGGTTCCCATTCTTTTTTTAATAGAATGACTTACAAACTTTCAAATGCATGTTTTGATTTTATGAGTATTATGAATTTTTTAATACTCTCACAAATGTCTCTTTTTAAGTAAATTTTAAAGTTAAAAATAACTAACAGTTTTAACTAATATTTCAATAATTTTCTCTAATAAACTTTGCCACCATATAAAAACGTTGTTTTTAAAAACGTTGGTTTTTATATCGAATTATTTAAAGTTGTATAACTCAGATATTTTCAAGCGATAATTTTCCAAAATTTGAAATTTAGTCTGATTATATAAATCAGATAAGCAAAAAAAAAAAAAAAAAAAAAAAGGATAGATAAAAAGAAATTCTTTCTCAGAACTTAATTAACTATATTATCTAATTTATTAATGTAATAATATTGAATTTTAAGTACCCTTGAGCCATTAAAAACTGTAACAATTTAATCCATCTGCCATGAAAATTGTGAAAATAATCAAGGGGGCGTTTCCAGATATTTATGGTTACCTGAAGGTCATGGTAGCGGTTCTACAAACATCTCACGAATAATTTGTTACTTAAATTCCAGGAAGTCGCGAATAGCAATGCTAAAAATGCGACTACTCTCTAAAAACACGGAATTCTAATTACTCGAAGTCTCTAACATTACTGTTAAAAATTAACTCGATTACACGATACATATGTACATATACATATCGTCGGTTTATAGGGAAAGCTATTGGTAGTATGTATTAACAATGAAATAGCTAGTTCTCCTAGCGGCCGAGTCGCGAACTCACGACCAATGTTCTTTTCATCGGGTCGCGGATTTCAGCCTTGAGGCCCGCCGTGTAGCGAGGCTGATTCACGTTAAATCTGTCCAGGTATAAAGCTGGAGTGGTGTGGAAGTTAGGAGGGGGGTGCCAGATCAGGTGTCGTCCTCATCACTTGATCGAGTTTCAAAATTGTGATGTCCGTCGCCAATAGCCCTCGTGTTGCTTCTAGTGCGACGTTCATAAAACCAAACCAAACTAGATTTTTATGTTACTAACGTAATTGAAGTGATACGTATAAATATGATACAAGTATTACATTCCCATGAGAGCATCAAAAAAACTAATCACCTAAGCTAATAGAATGTAAATAAGTGAAAAATAATATTCACAATCCTTCATAATGAGAACAATAACTTTTTAAAAGTAAGGTTAATATTATGAAATAATAATTAACTTCAAAAATATTATAACAGCAAAACGATCAATTATTTTAACTGAAAAAAAAATAACTAAAAAAATTAACTATTATATTTCGATTCAAATTAGTTTAAGAAAAGGTATCTTTCTGTCATTTCTTGTATTGAATTGAGGGAGTATTTTGTACTTTGTAACTTAGTATTCAAGTTGGTCTTGCCAGTTTTTAAGCTTTAATTCCAACTGTAGTAGTGTGTTCTTTCCTTTATAAAAATGAATAAAATAATAGAAATTTCTCATGTAACATCGACAGAATGAAAAGACTGAACAACCAGTATATTTTAAATTAGAAATTCTGAAAGCGCAAGTGATTAAAAAATTCGAAATATTCTTTCTTTTTACGTTTCCTAGAAATTAGTCATAGCAAATGAAATATCTACATTATTTAAGAAAAAATTATTTTTAAAAAGATCGAATTCTGAAACAAGCACCGAAAGTTAATTCCGCCCTTTCTTGGTATTTTTTTCGCAACATCAAAAAAAAAAAGAAAGAAAGCTATCAAATCATGAGCTTAATAATAGGAGTCAAGATGGCAGCACAAGTTACAATAACATTGGTGAATTACCATTCATTCGAATTTCAATAACGACATCTCCGAATGGTACCCTCAAAGGGCGTTTCCCTCACAGCATCGGGTCTTTCATATTCTTTTTCTAAAACATCGAAGTAGAATAAGGATTTGAAGGTGTCACGATTGAAAATTAAAAACATCCGGTTAACCATTTGTCGTTTGATGTATGAGTTTAGAAACGATGTGTGGCAACGATGCTAGTAATTGTTTTATCATGGCTTTATTGTCGGGTAAAATAGACATTTCGTGACCCGGTTCTATATTAAATTAAACACGATATTGCCTTCAAAAGAATGATGTACTTTCTAGGCTACGTGTTTAAATAATTGGAAATTTATGTTTAAAAATTGATTGATAAGGAATGTGAAAGGCATATTGTTCCCTTTTTATTATCACTTTTACATGTAAGAGAATTGACAAAGAAATAAACGATAAGGCCGATCAAAGTGCACTTTATACATGAGCTTGTTTTCTAAAAACGAAGGGTTTTGTTCTTCGTTTTTATTGAAACCGAAATTAAGCATTTTGTTGGGAATCAATCATTTCATTTCAAAAATTCATGCACTTGTAAAACTTCACATAACAATGTTTTTCACGGTACGTTTAAATAAATAGTATTTATTGTTTGTGTCACTGTGTTATTTTAGTTATTAATGTAGAATTTATAAATACATTTCAGAGAGCTTATTTAATTTTGTAAATTTTTAAAAAAGGAAATTTTTAAAAAAACATATAATTTATTTTAATTAATGTAATGTATAACAGGTTAATTAAACCCAAATCGATATTTAATTCTAAATAAATTACAGAATTTTATGCTAAACCAAATTCACT
The DNA here is from genome assembly GCA_019974015.1 of Nephila pilipes. Classification (NCBI taxonomy): domain Eukaryota; kingdom Metazoa; phylum Arthropoda; class Arachnida; order Araneae; family Nephilidae; genus Nephila; species Nephila pilipes. The sequence goes on from BMAW01093686.1 coordinate 197,660, forward strand.
AATATTAAAGTAATCTTTATGTTTGGAATAAGACGTAAACCACAATTTATTTGGATTGTAAATATTTATAAAATTAACCTGTATAACTAGATATAATATAAAAAATAAAAAGCCTCCCCCCCACAAACTGTTGCATAAGCATTCAGATTTTTATAACATATTATTTTTAATAGTGTTAGAATTCAGCATTTTTAAGCTTTGTGGAAACGTTTCGGTGTGTTCAGGTTAGCTATTTACAAAAATAGATATTTTGTTTTTAAATTTCCGTTAACTACTTTCTAAAATGTCTTGATATTTTTTTTATTCTACACATATATACTACGACTAAATTTTATGCCTACCTGGAAAAACAAGAGTCATTCAAATGTCTTCGCTTATATTTGATGATAATAATATATTCCCTGTGGGATAACAATTTATATCAAGATATTAAATTTTTTATTCAATTTCCTGCTCAAAAATTTTTGAACATAACTCAATCATAAATATCAAGTTATTTTTCCTGTGGAATAAATAACTAAAAGTGGAATAAGCGGATATGAATCTGGTGAAAAAACTGTGTATAATTAAATTTGGAATAAAAATTTAGATACGAATGTGGGGCGTGAGTACATGACAAATTATGGGATTTTTTTATTCCTCAAGCAATTGCATTCTTCTTTGAGATTTGTTTTTACTTTTTTTAGCTTTATAAATCAATTTTTGTCCACTCCATAATAGTAATACTATATACCTCTGTATGCATTCTGATATTCTAATTACTGCAAATAATGTTCCTTCTATTCTCACTGAGAAAGATATAGGTTGGTATTTCATGGTTCTAAAATATAATTTTAAGAACGGTTCAGTTATTTCACACCACCAATATTTTAACTTCAATATTTCAGAAATGGATGTCGTTTCTGAAGTAAAAATAAGCTTTCTTCATTTATCAAACCAAACTATAAGTGAGGCAAACGAAAATTGCTTGAAAATTTATATATTCGTTCCTACATAACTTTGTGGTCGAAATCTCTTAAAATAATGTTCTTTATTTATGAAGCATCTAAGTGAAGTAAAGGGAAATGACTAGAAAATTTAAGTTAAAGAATAAATATTCAGGAAAGGTAATTGATAGATTGAAAATACGATTGATGCTTTAATTGATACTTTGATTCATCCATTTGTGATTGAAATCTGAATAATATTATTTATTTGTCAAGTATTTGAGTAAAGTAAACGAAACTGTTTTGAAAATTTATGTCGTGCAATTCCCTATCGATGAAGGTAACTCATGGATTAGAAAGACGAATGGCACTTAAAATTATACTTAAATTGATACATTAATTTGTGATCTAATTCTGTTGAAATAATATAATTTATTTATCAAATATCTGAGTGAAGTAAATGAAAATGACTTGAAAATTTATGCTGTAAGATGAGTGTTCTATGAAGGTAATTGATAGATTTAAAAGACGAGTAACACCTTAATTGATACGTTGATACATCTCTTTGTGGTCGAAATCTATTGAAATAATATTATACGTTTAGAATGATACTTTGATTGATATGTTAATTTGTGATTTAAATCTGTTGAAATAATATTATTTATTTATCAAACATTTGAGTGAAATAAATGAAATTTATTTGAAACTTTTATGTTAAGCAATACCCTATCAATGATGGTAATTCAGGGCTTGAAAAAATTGGGACGCTTAAATCAATATTTTAATTGATATTTGAATACCTATGCAGTTGAAATCTGTTGAAATTATATTCTGTGTTACTTTTTCCTTTTTTACATATTATCTTATTTTTTGAATTTTTTTTTTCGAAATTGCAGTTAATTTTTCCCGCTATCTAATACAAGTAATCTTTTTTACTTGTTTTTTTTTTTTTTTTATTTACTAATTCTGAGACTGGATTTTAGTTCTGTTTTTGTAATGTGTTAATTATCCTAAATCGATGTATTTGTTTTCTTTTATTTATACTTGTTTAGTAGATCTTGAATATAGTCTCTTATTTTTTACTCTGATTATTAAAATAATTAAAATTGTTGCGTGTTTGTAATAATAAAGAATCCAATCATTTCTGCTTCCTATTTCGTTTATTATCAAATTCTAAAATAAGAATGGAAAACCCTTGCTTTGATTTTAGTCAGTAAACAAATCTGATGCATTCACGATGCATGATTTGTAATTCCCTAATTTTTTAATGAAGCCGCTAATTTCAAAAATTCCCCCGACATTTAATCAATCATTGAGTAGTTTCCTAAATTTGTCAGTCATCTTGATAAGTAATCTATCATCAATCATTCCGAAGAGTTGGAGAGAAACTAATCTAATTCTACATAAAAATCTTAAGTATTTCGAAACAAATATGGAAGACAAATATATGTTATCGAAAAAATAGGCTTCGTGCTCACAACTGACAACAATTTCCACTCTGACCCAGTGACTAACGCCTTCTGATGCCACCTTTTAATCAAAAAACGTTCAAGAAGTGGATTACTTCAATACTATTTTGCTTCCTCACACCTGTTATACCTCCTGGCAGACAACGAAAGACACTTCCATTCATATTCCCCAACAGGTTGAAAAATCACTGGGGCTGAAACGGCTTTTCCCGCCTTTTTTGCCATTCGAATCACGTTCACTTATGCCTTAAGACGGACAATCTCCACCTCAGGGTGCAGGAAATGGTAGACTGGTATATAATAGTTTTGCCATTCTCTTAAGAAGCGCCCGTGTCTTTGTCGCAACGGATTGAAAATAAAAATGGTTCCATTCTGTGAGCGAACATGTGTCGTATGAGAAGTGGCACTTGGCGATTCTTTGAAGTGCCCTAAGGCGTACGAGTCAGTCAAAATTCGGGACCACGTAGGTCTGTTGAATTTCTTATTTATGGGAGGTAATTGTTAATGTTGGCACTAGCATTTCTTTCTGAGAAAACACTCGATGTCGTTTTTTAAGTGGGATGAATATTCAGCTCGTATCGTATCACCATCTGTCTTAGTTGCTTCAGTTTGTGAACAGATTTTTAAGCTGATTCAAAGTATAACTTGATTTTCTTTCCTTGTTCTTAGTTTAAGAGGTTTTTGTGTTAGTTAGTAGTGGGGGGAGAGAGAGATTCCATTTTTCATCAAACCCCGAATGATAATACGGAAGGGGAAATGAGATATGTTATCTATATTAGGGTAAAAGGAAGAAATACATATTTTATGTTAATTTCCTTCACATTGTCTCGTTACAAAAGCCTTACTTTGGTTACTAATTCCTTTCAAGGAAAAAAAAAACTATTGTAATATTTAAATCATTCCTTTAAACTATTGCAATATAAAAAAAGAATTGCATTAAATAAAAAAAAAATTTGGAAAGTTCAGATAAATTAAATAAATAAATTATAAACTACACAAATCGGTTCCATTTTTTAAGGAAAGTTCTTTTATTTTATTACGTAATTTTCTTGGATGCTCAAAATATATTTTGCAGATGTAGTAATTATCAAGTTTATATGTAACTGGTTTTTAAATTTTTGTCGTAAATAATAATAAAATGCACTGAATTCTAATAAATAAAAATTTTCTTAATTTTCAGAGACATTGCTTTAAAAAAAATTGAAAACAATAGTTCTAAATGAATTTTGAGGTCTTATATTTTCTCATTTATATTTAGTTACCTTCTATTTCAAACAAGCTGATATTTACTACTACAGAACTTTAAAACTTTTCCTTTTGATCCTACCTTCATATAAAACTACTTAAAAATCATTTCAATCGATAGAGGCCTTATAGAATTGCTCATGAAGTAAATTATACGAAAAAGGTGTATAATGTCACTACTTTAAAATGTGTTACTCGGTAAAAAAAAAAAAGTTAGGGCCAAGAAAAAAACGATAAAAATCACTTGCAGGAAAATGACAATAGTACACTTTTTAAAACGTTTTTAAAACATTTTTATGTATTTCACTTGGTGTGTGTGTGTGTGTGTGTGTGTCATCAAATTCTCGATCATTAATTTAACCAACTTCCCATCAAGCTAGAGCTCTGAAACTTTGGGAATCGTTCTCACTCGCCTAACAATGCAATATTTAGACATTTGGGACAAGTTTTAACTAATATTTTCTTTAATAATATAGTTTAGCCCAACCATTTGGCACGATTTCAAAAATTGGCACCAAACTTATCGATTTTTTTTTTTGGCTGAACGTTAAGTCCGTAAAACGGACGAGGGTAACCCCATTTGGCAAAATACCGCCAAATAATTCTTGTCGCCAAGGGTGGTTGGGTTAAACTGCATTCCAATCATTTAATTTACCGGATGAATTAATTAATTCTAGTTAGTTTCAACGTTTTTATGTATTTCACTTGGTGTGTGTCTCTGTGTGTGTGTATCAGTGTGTCATCAAATTTTCTATCGTTAATTTAACCAACTTCCCATCAAGCTAGAGCTCTGAAATTTTGGGAATCGTTCTTACTCGCCTAACAATGCAATATTTAGACATTTGCGACAAGCTTTAGCTAATATTTCAAAAAAAAATTAATAAACTTTGCCACTATATAAGAACGTTGGTTTTTATCTCGATTTATTAACAATAAATTCATTGTCAACATCCATTTTGTATTGTTTTTGTATTATCATGAATGAATTGTTGAATTATACTCCAGCAATTAAAAGGAATCATAATGCAATCCATATTTTGTATCCTTTACATCTCTTGTTTAGCTCCTTCATTAATAATTTAATTCATCAATAACACATAATTTTGTCTTGACCCGAGATATGTACACCTGTTTTTAAACATACAGGGCAAAATTGATTCATTTCTCTGATATTTCGAATGAAATATAACATTATGAATGAGTGAAGTATAATGTAACTGAAAATATTTGAAATAATTCTCGAATAATAAACTATTTGACACAATAATTATCAATTATTGTTTCATACATGTAAAAATTATAAGGAGCGAATGAAAATGTTTTTAAAAGAATTGAATTCGGTAAATAAAGTATTACATTTAATAATGTAATCATTGATTCGTTTATAATGTTCATTAGTAGATCATTTTCAGCATGAGGTTCATTTGATTGGCGGATACATCTGGAGTTTCACTAGTTTATGTTAAGTATAAACAAACATGGGATGATTCAGAATATAAGGGGGGGGGGGGATCTTTTGAACACGTTTGTGTGTACCTCTGTATATATAATATCAAATATGAAATACAGGATAAAAATTATATTATAATTTAGGAATGGGGGAGTAGTTTCTTAAGATATGATTATAAAACAGAAAAAGTCTGTTTAAATCGAAATGTTCAAAAGCATTGATTGTGTACATCATTAAATAGTTACTAGTGAGTAAATAATGAATGCAATTTCATAATTCGTAAATAATTATCTGAACAATAAAAAAAAATTAATGCACAATAGATTTTAAAGCGTTAAAAAACCTGTATACTTTTTTGTACTGAATAAATAGTAAAATATAGAACAAAATTAATACATATGTAACAGATGCAAATACTTAAAATCTAAGCACAAAATGATAACAATGAAAAAAATCTAAAATACTTTTTTATCATGTAACATTGATAAATACAGTATTGTCTTGATTTTAGGCATCTTGATTCAAATCCATTTGATCATCAGCCCTGTAAAATAATATCAATGGCGAAATTAGATTAAAATAGTTTTAAACGTAAAATCACGTAAATATCTAAAATCAATTGAAAATGAATAATAAGCAATGAAAATTTTAATGTTATGAGGAGAAGATATTTACAGCATCCTAAGCCCTGCATTACAATTTGAATTAAATTAATATTTTTAAGAATTAGATCATATTATACAAATATCATTATAACAAAAAACAAATAAATCCAATAACTTCAATCACTAATTGCTGGTTATTATTTTTGAAAACCTCTTTAACAGTGATACGATTTTGGTAACTTTTTAAATTCATTATAATACTTCAAATTTATTATTTACATTCATCATTATTGTTTCAAAACTACCTATTTTCAACGAGTGAGGGCGTATCAGTTGCAAGATGGTGTTTCCATTGAGTTACGGTATCTATCTACACTAAAAAAATTGACACTGATTCATTGGTTACTTTTGATTTGGCAGTCATTTGCTTCTTTAGCAAAATTTGATCAATGCTACGACAAGTTGTTGCCAACGATAAGGTCCGGATTCATCATTATGCATCATAAACCAAGCAATAATCAAAAAATGTATTGATTCCAGTCAATCTGCTCCAAAGTAGGCGAAGATGATCTCATCTGCAGGAAAAGTTACGATGGAGATTTTTTGCGATGTGAAGGGCGTCATAGTGATCGAAAAAGAAAAAAAATCCCATTCATAACACGGGTGCTTTTTGAACCATTTTTGTAATGTCAAATTCAAAATCTAATAACAAAGACTTGTTTTTTCTCTTTAACTGTATAGGAGTTTGTATTCCCAACAAAAGTTTAAATTGGATTCTCAGAAAAAACCTCTCTCAAGGTCACTGGTAAGATAGATTGCATTCTAAAAGCTCTCTAGTCTCGTTCCTAGAATTGTATGAAGATAATCAGATTTGTAGACTGGCAACAATATGGTTCGATGATCGAAAACAGAGAAAATTAAAAACTTTTTGGCAACTGCGATTTAGTAATCAAAGTTGACACAATCATATCTGATCGTCAAGATTTGGAAACTCAGAAAAAACTAATATACTGATCAGTTTAAGTAAAATTATTTCATAATTACTTTTCATGTTATGATAGGAAATAGAGGATAAGCAATCCTTATTCCTTCCTAATTAAAAATTTGTTTTGTCTGTAACACCTTATTTTTACTGTTATATTTCTTTATCATATTTTTAACCATGAACAATGCACGTTAATTTTTCAATGTGTTTCTATTACTTCAGTTTGAAAATCAAAATGTGGGAAAAAATTAAATTTTTCAGCCACTTTTTTTTTTCATAGCAGTCTTTTTTTTTCTGTGGCTCTGTTATTTAAATACATCTGAGATTTATTTTAATATCAAATATTTATTTTATTTAAAAGCAAAAAACTCATTGAATTACAAATGAACAACATATATTATGAAAACTTATTCATATTTTTAAAACTAATTTAATACGGTAAAAGCTGCATCAAACCTTTTTTTGACTAATTATTATTGACTAAATGAATTTTTTGCATGTATAATTTCCCACGAAATAGTTTGGGTTAATTTTTATTAATATATAGAGAAATTTGTATTTTAAACCATTACAAAATTGAGCATTTTAATCGAAGATATGAAGAAAAAATATTAAATTTTCCTTTGATTCACATAGGAATCAGGAAAGTTAGTCATACAAAATGAATTTTTTAAAAAAAGGAAGTGTAAGTGAGTAATAAAGTCCCAAATATAGCAAGAAAATTTTATAGTTGGAGTATAAACTGAAATTAACTTACAAAATATTTTTAACACTCATACACACACGTGTGTGTGTGTGTGTGTGTGTGTGTGTGTGTGTGTGTGTGTGTGTGTGTGTGTGTGTGTGTGTGTGTGTGTGTGTGTGTGTGTGTGTGTGTGTGTGTGTGTGTGTGTGTGTGTGTGCGTGTGTGTTACAGTGTTGCAGTAACTTTTCAAATAATGTTCCACCTGAGAAATAATTATTTTTCGAGTGTTTTCTGAATCTTTAAAGGTACGTGAAATGGGTAATGAGTATATGTGATTTCATTAACATACAAGAAATATTCGCTCTAAAATAATACGGAATATCATTCTACAGCTACTTCCAGACCATCACTTTAAATCCACTTTACAAGAGAAAACCATATATGAATAAACATTAATTGTCCCAGGACCTTCCAAAACATGAAATGACGACTTTTAATATAATGTATAGCATTAATAAACTACAGTTTATCCATTTTCTCTACTTGACATATATTTTTCACATATATACTATTTTTTTTTAATTCAAATTAATTTCATTTAATGGTGGCTATTTTTCAACGTAGCTTAAACTGCTCAATAATTAACTGTCAATCCTTTAACCCCTTACATTTAACACTACATGAGTTTTCAATTATTAATTTAGTTATTAGGTGCGGTAATCACATGTTATAAAAAAAAAAAAATCATATTCATGGCTGTCATCACCAATCAGTCATAATCACTTCAGACTTCTGCGATAAAGAAAGTTGTTTTAGGTGTTGACCATTCGACTAAACCAGGTGTTAAGTCGAATAGGCTCAATTTATGACGTCACATGCTAGATAAATCACGTGTTTCTTTTTCAAAGCTACATAAGAATGATTACTTATACTTTGAGGATTCCAGTGTATAGTTTCAAATTTAATAATCGTCTTAAAAATTCACTAATTTTTTTTCAAAGAAAAAGAAGAGTGTTTTTTTCTTTCTTGTAATTATATATCTTTTTAGTATAAGTATCTTTTTTTTCAACTCATATGTTACATATGATTAATTGAATGTATTTTATAGTCGTGTATTGCAAAAATAAGATGGATTAGCGCATGATCTGACTAGACTGGAAGCCATCTTGTGACCCAACACATCAGCATAAATCCAAATACAGTGGGTTAAAGGGCAGATTTGAAGTTAGTTTAGTTTATATTAACGTCGCGCTGGTAGCTAAAATGAGGGCTATTTGCAGATGGATTCAGTAATTCTTGAACCACAGTCGAGTGACGAGATGACATCGAGCTGGCACCCTCTCTGCAATATCACACCACGCCAACAAACGGGAGGACTTAGGGCTCTTCGACAGATTAACATGATTCGTTCGTCACTCAATAGCAGAGCAAGATAGCAATTCAGTAGTAATCTTTTCTCTTGCAAAGTCTTTTCTTTCTCATCCTATTTCCAAGCCAATGTTTTCAAACAAAAAATTCAAACTAACCAAACTTTAAATTATTCATTTTAAAAATCTGCATTTCAAAAAAAAATATTTAGACTAAGATAATATTTCTACAACTTTGTCTTTCTCGTCATTTTATCCTCCTTTTATTCATTTGAATCAAATTTAAAATGAAAAATCATAATTGTATACATCGTTGTGAAATCAATAATTTAGAAATAGAAGGAAACATTCCGAATGCACTTGACACGACATCATTGTAAAGCAACAAACTTTTCAATAAGTTTAATGGACATTTCATATTTATATCATTTTAGCTACAGCTATCGAAAATTAAATAAATCAATATTAATTTCATACTTGGCTTTTTGCCTTTCGTTTCTTTATGTCACCTCGAATATTCATCTTGTTTGCTGAATACCTGACATCTAAAAGTAATTCACAGCTTAAATCTCAATATACCCAATTTTTTGAATTGTTGCTCACTCTCTCTGTAGTAGGTAACTAAGCAATATAACGAAACAATGGAATCTTGTGTAATCTCTCCCACCGTTTCTCTATGATGTGACATTGTAAAATGCATTTAGCTGCTATGTGTCACACTGGCTAATTTCTCTGAGATTTGGAAATTCATAATAAACTGTAGAGGGAAAACCCAAAAATTCTCTACGGAATTCACTATCATGTAGAAGACAAGACATCGGTTTTAATCGTCTACAATTGACATAAATACTTCTTTTTAGAGAATATCTCCCCAATGAAACGACTGTGTTTGTCCTCTGACTGAGAGACACATTTTGACTGAATGCCCTCCTTTAACTGCTCATTTTAAACATTTCAGTTCATATACATCAACTTTAATTAACTTGTTTGGGAAAATCATAATCACAAAATTTCTGTCTTTCACATTACATAGTTTCCATACATTTAATTTTACAAAACAATTTTTTTTGTTCCATCTTTTGAACAGAATTGTTCCCTTAAAATTGTCTGACTTCAAAATTAAAAAAATAAATATTCTACCTTATATTTGTTACAGTATGTCGTGCAGCATGAATCTCCAATAATCTGCCATCTGTTTTTTGAAATCAAAACTCATAGATTTGCTCCTTACAAACATATTTCAGGAGAAAGTTTCCAATAAGATGTTGAAGAAATTTTAACTCAGAATATATTACTAAACACTACTTCTATGCTTAAGATACGAAAGATTTTAAAAAATTAAATAAAGTCTGATTACAACAAGCTGTTGTCGACGGAATCCAGCCAACGATGAAAGGTAATAGATGATACTCGAAATGATGTGACACCTGTGGGTCGCTAATAACGATCTGTTCCATTGAGAATCAAATCAAGTGATGACGTATTCTTTCATTATTTTAATTTAAGACTCTATTTAAAGTTTAATTAAATAGTTAATAACTACACAATTCCACCAACATACATATGTACAGGACAACACTACCAAATTAACAACCAAATAAGTAAGGTCACTTTCTTTCAAATCTCTCTTAACTCTAGTCAACTAGTTTATATTCTAATAATAAGAAGTCTTAGCAACCACATCACGCGTTCCGATTCAATCACTTCAATTTATGCAGATTCACTTCCGACGAACGATTAATTATGAAAATTCACTTCAATATACACTAATATCAACTTTGTCATTATCCTCTACCTCCCTTCTCTTTCAATACTAATTTACTAAAAAAACCCCAAGATTTAATTTAATTCACAACACTTCTTATCTTCATCTAATTTACCTATCAGATTTCATTTTGGCTGGTAAGTTGTAATTGTATGCAGTTCAAATTACAAAAAAAGTCCTGTGAAGATAGAGAATAGAAAAATATCTCAACGTCAAAGAAAGAGCCAGTTAGGAAAACGCTCAAATTGTTATTCTGTTCTTAAAATTATCCAAAATCACTGCTGTTACGAATTTGGAGTAAAACCATCACGCGCCTTTTGATCAGATTAACTGAAAATTCTTTTACTTCATTCAGTAATTGCAAAAGGGAATTTGGGTCGGAAGCGAAGTTGTTTTTTTTTTGATCAATTCTTAGGGACAGCCAAAGATGACTCACTTAACATTCTGATCCAATGTTGTATGCACAATATGCAAGCTTCTAAACTTTCAAACTCCACTAAACATTTAAATAAGCCCAACTATCTGATCAGCCTTCTCATTATCTGCACTTTTATATGCACAGAAAGGATGTTTCTTTAGTTACGGTTTCTACAAGTCTAGGTTCTCAAATAAAATAGTGTCATGGCATAGCCCAAAGGTTAATTGGAAAAGAAAATACAAGTAAGAAACTAATACAAATATTACTCCAAATTTCCATCAGCCAGCAATAGCTCAGTGGAGCCATAAACTGTGAACAGAAGTCAAATCGAATCTTTTAGATCAGAGTCATGATGCTCCATCATATATCTGTAATAAATTATTTATTAGTGTTTCCATCAATGCTTGTTCTAACAATTAACTCACATTAGCCAGGATAGCTTTTCTCAAATAATACGAAACTGTTTCACATTTAAAGTGACTTTATTAGTGTGCAATATCATTCAAATGCTTGGGTTCACATATCCCTGGGCAACTCGTATCACACACGCCTTCGTTCCATCTTCTCTGGAATGTCTGTGCAACATCTGTCGTCACATAACCATTACATTAACTCACGTTCCCCCCTGCTTACAAAGTGACTCTTACATAAGGGATCTGATTAAGTGGAACTTAGCTTTCCAAATCTCACACAAGGGGTGTGGAATTTAAGAGAGAGGTAAACCTTCGCTAGGGGTCCTCATCACGTGACGGAGCTAGAAATATGAGGCCTATCAAGCTAGCAGTTCGCTGAGCTCTAAAAGGCATCATCCTCAACCAACAGTCAAACTCTATTTTACCCAGTGTTTTGATGACGTTGATGCCAATTGTAGTTCCTTATTATCTATCCATGTTTTTAGTGGTATCGACACTTGGGAGATTTAGACTCTCTTGCCTGAACTCCTCAACTCACAAGATTATCAAATGCATCATGTCTTAAAAATAACAGCTTTTAGCAGGCGTTTATTAATATCATCCAGAATTTTAAAGTCGTAATCAAAAAATTTGACATGCACTTTAAAAAATTCATACATTAAATAAAACATCAATCTCATCACAAATACTGTAAAAATCCTAAGCGATTAAAGATTCTTAGTATTTTCGACGTACTGTCATTAAATATAAATATTTGTGTGTGTGTGTGTGTGTGTGTGTGTGTGTGTGTGTGTGTGTGTGTGTGTGTGTGTGTGTGTGTGTGTGTGTGTGTGTGTGTGTGTGTGTGTGTGTGTGTGTGTGTGTGTGTGTGTGTGTGTGTGTGTGTGTGTAGGCTATGAAAATTTATTGACCTAAAAATCTTTCAGGGTTTTCATTAGATTTCATTAATAGCAGGATTGATTTTCAACCATGACCGCGGGTTTTGATTCGCGCATCGGGCTTAAAACGGACTCCCCTTTTATTTTAGATTACTAAGTTTAATTACGTGTGGAATCAGTGCTTTACATACTAAACGTTAGCACCTGGCTTCCTTCATTATAAAAATTACCGAATTCAAGAAATAACTTCATCGCGGCTATGGAAATGCTCGATAGGCGCAAACTTCCGATACAGGATTCCGACAATATCCAGCTTTGATGTCTCCCCTTCCGCCAACTATGATATTATCACCAAAGAATTAGTCGAGTTTCAAAAGGCATGCTGTCTCTGAATCAAGATTTCTAAATAAGTTAAACATGTTTCGATGTATCCTCGAAAAAAGAAAACCATCCAATCATATATATATATACATAGTTGCTTGCAGTAAAAATGTGTATCACAAAACTAATTTATATCTATAAAGGGTTGATCCTTTTTAGCTGGTACCTTAGCGTGATTAAACAAATAACGTGGAAATTACGCCAATTCAAATCGGTACTTTGTGTGTAAAACCAGTATTAACTATATTTCCAAAGTATTGATTATATTTCAGCACTTTGTACAATGGTTGTTGGTTTCGATTTGTTTCCAGTGCCAAAAAGTGAAAGTGCTAAAATAAGATTTTACTTGGTATTAAGTATAAAAAATAATGAAAACTATCTTATAAAAGTATTCCCAGTATTTATAAACACATATTACACATAAAATACATACGTTGAAATGACTATGTTCCGAATAAAAGCATCAACTCATTTTAATTTCCCGGAAAAAGACGAGAATTACGTTTGTTCCCTGCAACATGTGCTGTCAACTCTGAGTGGCGGATAGCAGGTTCCAAGAATCAGAGCACCGTTTCATGACGCCATCTTGATTCTTTCTGCTGGTCCGAGATTTCATAGTTAAATCTTTGCAAGTTCTGCAATTAAAAAAAAAACTCTTAGAAAATTCTGAAGATCCTAATGAACTAAAAGATTTTAAAAGTATCACAAAGAAAATGTATTTTTTAAAAAAAGTAATTAATAAATAAAACTTATTGCAAGTCTAGGAGAATATTTTTCATTATTCTCAACCGTAAAATACATTTCAGCTAATGAAAACACACAATAGGTAAAACAACGAAAAAAATTTTAATAATTTAGGCTAATTATTGAAATTCATATTGAAATTTAAATAGGATTAAATTTAGTTCATGATAAAAGGGCTTAAAATTTCTCCTGGCGTTTTCACTGTTGCAAGAGATGAAGATTTTATATTTATAATGAAAAATAATAAACAGGTAGATATTTTTTCTCTCTTCATACAATTAATAATTAACCAATAAAAACAATAAATATATTAATTGCGCATTAGTTTGGAATGACTTTGCTTATTTTGTTTAACGTACTTTTATTTTATATGATTTGGTACATTCATTAAACTAAACAGGAAATGGCAGATGTAATCAGAGTATTATACTGAATTCCACATATTGATCATTTTGTTCCGTTTCTTTGAGTGTTGAACATACAAAGCTTCGATCATAGTTGGAATTCATGCATTTTTTTCCACTTCAAGAAACTTCATATGATATTTAAAATTTTGCCTATATATATAGGCAAAATTTTGTAATTAAATGTGAAGAAAATATTCAAATAAAGTTTAAAATAAAACAACATATATTCTCTAAATATTATTTTCAAGTAAGTCCCTTTTTTTTAATCTTACTTTTTCATGAAACTTTAATTTTAAAATATTACAGAATAATAAGTTCTTGTTTTTTTTCTCCTCCTAATGGAAAAAGTATACGAATTCTAATATCCAATTCAGCTTCAAAAAAAAATTCTTAATTAGTTCGTCAAATGAGATCGATAAAACATAGTTTATTTCAAAATACTTGTTTTAAAAAAAATATATATCAGTAAAACGTTTCGCCAATTGAAACATAACATGTTCTGCATTCTGTGATTTTTGAATCATAGCACATTACCTAATGTAAATATTATTCTCAAATTAATCATTTAGTCCTTTGTAATTTTGGTTTTTTAAAAAAAAAATTTAATTCGAAAATGGTGTAAAGGAATAAATTCTTTAGAATTCGCCTAATTTAAAAGTATGTGATGTTTCAACATTCATTTACGTTTCTGAAACTAGTATTTCTTTGACAAATCAGCAAAGTAACATATAAACTAAAAATCATGTAACGAAACAAAGTTTTTTGACATAGTTAAATGTCACTAAAATTGATCGCCGATATAAATATAACAGGAACTATGTTACCAACAACCTACTTTTTATTCTATTGTAAAGAGAAAAAAAATATTGCAAATTTTATTCACAATATTATCATCAACCGTGTTGACTAAATAATACACTTGAGCGTAATAGGCTCGATGTTGTCATTGGCGCTGACAAGAAGTTTCTACTGAAAGTTTTTCCCACTTGTTTGTAGAATCGTTAACAAAGGCCATTTGGAAATTTCCAGGTCGAATGAAAATAATGTCAAGGTTGAAAAATGTCGAGGTTCAATATTGCTTAAAGATTGATGATTTGGGAATTACCAAAATTTCAAGAAGCTAGATCATGCATCTTCCTCATGCAGATTGACCGACCTTTACAAACTAACACTTAACATAACATATTAACAAACTTAAAACAATTACATTATTTTTGTGTTTTAATTTTATTTAAATGAGTTAGACTTTATGAAACTTATAATGACTAAAATGGTTAAAATGTTTTCATCTTCAAAGAACGAAAAAGAAAATTCCAATCAAAACGCTTCAGAATTCAAAATTCCTTTAAAACTTACATTAAATTTGAATGCACACTTTTTTTTATTTATGTATCACGTGTAACCGTGATAAGCAAATGTACAAATAAAAACATCAATTATTCTAGACTAATAAATGAGAATATTTAAAAACTGTTGAAATAGGAAATTTCGTTTGTATCTAAAGTTTTTGAATAATTTATTGAATAAATCTCGCTTCAACTTCAATCCATAAATTGAAGTGGCAGCTGTAACCTAGTGGTCATGGTCGCGACCAGGTTTGTTCTTATCGAGTCGTTTTCATAAACCCTGATACCACTAAAGACTCGCCGTGTAGCGGGACTGAATGTGGTCTCAAATCCTCCTGTTGATGTGGTGTATAAGTTTTGAGAGAGAGTCCCATCTCAAAGAAGACGAAGGCCCTCGCGTTGCTTCTAAGTTTAAAGTTAATAAACAATCGATCAATAGAAATAGCTGTCCCCTTTTTTTGATAATCGAAAACAGGAAGACCAGTTTTATGTCAACATTTACGCATTCTGATTTTTATTACTTTGGGAAATAACGGGTGTATCCTTTTAATTTCTGAACTATAGATATATCTTTGGAAAGCATTGGCTTACACATTGATACGCTTACTATTACTTTATAGCATCCACCCTTCATTATCTAACTCTACATATACCTTAATGTTAATTAAATAGTCAATAAATTCGTAAATTCAATTGAAGAAACGCCAGAAAAATTACCACATTGTTAATTAATCATCATCAGAATATGTAAGGTCACATTCTCTCCCTCTCGTATTCCTCTTGACTCACTTTAATCCAAACTGATAATTGAACAGAAAAGACTTCGCTGAGCACAACGCACTCGCAACTGATTGAGACACTTATTGAATACAGCAGATTCGACTCCTATTACTCTAACCAGGAGTTCCTTCAAACCAATTTTACTACAAACGATCAATTACATTAATTCACTATATTTTACAAACATACATCAGCCTGTCGTTATCATCTTCTTATTATTCCTTTCAATTCTATTACGTTTATATATCACAACCCCTAATACAGCTCATTACATACCTTATCTTGATCTAATTTGCCTAATCTCAATTCATTTGGTTGGCAAAGTGTTGTAGTAATTGTATGCAATTCAAATTACAAAAAGTCCCCAAGATTTGTGAAGAGAATAATAGCTCAACGTCAAGAAGTTCAGAACCAATGTTTAAAATACATTTTGTATAAAAGTGTTTTCTGTAAATATACGGTCGAACCTCTATATTTTTAACTTCCGCTTATCGAAAATCTCTACGTATCGAGCTTTTATAAGGAATCTTCGATTTCCATTATAAAAACAGTTTTTGTACATCGAACAAAATTTCTATATATGGAACACTATTCGAATTCTAGAAATATTTGCATGTGACGAAATCTTAATTGGGGCTGATTACCCACCTGATTAAGATAAATTGAATAACTGCTTTAATCGAGATTAACCCAAAAAAATATAGTAACATCGTATATGAATTATTTAAGAAAAACCATCAAGAAAAGAAATTTTGGAAGTATTCCGACACGGCTCTGATTTATTCTTACCATTCTTGAAGAAAGTTTTGCTTCTCCGAATAAAAGTGAATATTATATTACTTTGAAATGGTTTCAATAAAGTATTATGCTCAAAAAGGCACTAAGCCAAAAGTAAATAAAAATTTAGTTCCATTTTTTTGAATACAAACATTCAATGTTTCATATATTTTCGCAAATTTGTAAATTGCATACATATTTAAACATTTTTCTAACTTAAATTTTGTCTTCGAAACTTTCCAAACAGAAAATCATTCCAATTTTCATATAAATTTGCGACATTGTCATACGTACATCTCTTTATGATACAATATTCTTAAAATTTAGGAACATTCTAAAAGTGCGCCATTTTTCACAAGAATTCGTAAAGTTCAAAAACCGTTTAGTTTTACATTATAGGAAACATGGAACATATTTTACATCAGGATAATTGGACCGATCCAAATAGAAATGAGTAATATTATAAAATACACTGCTCTCTAAATGGTAGCGAAGTTGAAATGTAAAATTAATGTTCAAACACTTTTTTTATTGGAAACGGTGTTCTAATTTTGGGTTCTTTTCTTTAACAATACGCGAAAACAGGCTTAAAATTTAAGTCTTCTTTCTCTGAAAAATATAAAACACACACTTAGCTGTTTTAGAAAGAAAATTTTGAACAACTTTCCATGTGTGCTTCGGTATATCGAAATTTCTACGTATTGAATAAATAATATAAGTAAATCCTTAAATTTTATTTATAGAGATAAAAACTCTTCGCATCCTGTTTCCACTTTTCTCATAAAAACAAAAACATGAAAAGTAAACCGTTATATTTCCTTAAAAAGTAGTGAAGGAATCAAGCAAAAAGAAGATATCATTCTCACTGATGTTTCCAAAGAAGTTATTGAGTCTTTTAAGTGCTGTCGCTGCCACATTTTCTTTTTGTTCATCATCTGATCTTGACATTTTTCGAAGCGATGGAAAAAGATCCATTGTTTCCTTGGTGATGTCGAACAGAAAAGAAGAAAATGTTCTGTTCGAGGTCCCAGATACCAGGGCAAAAGTGAGCATAAACTATTAGAACCAAAAAAATACTATTTAATATACACATTTGCATAATATTTTCATATACTTATTACAATATATCACAATAATAAAATATTAATTCCTCTTTGATCCAATCGTTTTTTAGAGGACATAAGAAAAAAATCTAATTTTCCTATTCTGCTTGCTATTAATACGCAATATATGTTTAAATCATACTCATAATGTTTTTGAAAAATAGTTATATGTTTCAGCTGTAATTATTTTTAAACGATTTTTTTAAATTCCTACTATTAGTTCACACTATCCCTATATATATCTTGTTCAAAATTTCAATCGCAATAAAATACTTTTTATTCATCCACTCAAGTTCAAATACATTTTTTAAGCTTGTGGCGGATGACACTTGATGTTAATACAATTTTTCAAATGTCAATTAAATTTAATTGGTGAAAATGCAGTTTAGCCCAACCACTTGGAGCGATTTCAGAAATCGCCAAACTTGACGATTTTTTTGGCAGAACGTTAAGTCCTTATTAAAATATTTCATTCCAGGGTAGCCACATTTGGCAAAATATCGCCAAATAATTTCTGTCACCAAGGGTGGTTGGGCTAAACTGCATTCAACCATTTAATTTATTTTGCCACTTAATATTGGTATTCTGTCCTATGTATATATACATATATATTAATAGCAATTATTTAATAAAAAGTAACTAAAATAAAAAAAATTCTTTGTTGACTTAACTTGGAATTGACTTAATTTTTTTTTTATATTGCTTGTTCCAACTAAATTTAAATTGTTACATTAGGTTTCAAACTTTAAAAAAATAATATTTTTATAAAATTTCCATTCATGTTTATACCTAAAATCCTTAAATTCACGCAGGGAGGGTCAGGCTTATAGTCAGAACTGAACATTAGGCCGAGTACTGAATTTTTTCTGCGGAGGCAGCCTGGCCAACCCGCGGCCAGCAGAACTGTGTCATCTGAATAAAGATTTGAACTTTTATTGTACATAAAAGTACCAAAGAGCATTCCACCATAAGTCGTTCGTATCATACCTTACTACCACGGGAATATCTCCCTACTTGACTCAACTTTTATCACAATTTTTCTTCTCTAATCTTGTTGAGAAACAATTACAAAGCTCGTTTTAACTAGCTCACCGGCTATCTGGTGTGATTGGATGATACACAATGTATAATTAATGAGCAAACTTACTGAAGAGCGCGGATATGCATGCCTAGACGTAGGGAGGGGATGCGATACACGGAACACCGGAAATAGCAGCAGTCAATCTGTATTTAGCAAACCTAATATATTTGACGCAGAAGAGTATTGTTCCATACAGACTGACTTCTCGGTGACTTTTGATCGCTAATAATTTAGCGCCAGTTTTATGTTGTAACCGTGGACAGTTTTTTAAATTGTATTTCGTGCAAAAATATTTCATTCGATAAAATGTAATTTCTAATAATTTTTAGCAAAATGTTCTTGATTTTTCTAAAGAAATTCGGATGAGTTATTCGCTTCCCACGAAAGGTGAAAGTTGTAGTAGTTTTTAGAGTGAGAATTTGAATCAGCATCGAATTCATCACTTGCGCGAGAGCACACAAAGACACACACATATATAAATATATATATTTATAAACACATATACAAATATATATTTTTTACAGTAAATATATATATTATGCAGTCCGTAATAAAATGTGTTTCCAAAGCGGCCCACAAAATCTTTTGAGTTGGACTGACCTGGTTTTACAGAATGCAAGCCTATTATATATATTCAAATAACTTACATGTAAAATTTAGAGCATTGTAATTTGTTATTTTGTTATTAAAACCGCAGAATCGAGATGACAATAAAAAAAAATATTGAATAACATTATTTAATTTTACTTTTCGGAGAGAAATCCAGTTAGCAACAATAAATTACTTCCATTTTTACAAGGTCAAGCGTATATCTCAGTTGAAATCTTTTAATCTAAAGGAGTTATTCACTAATTCTTAATTAATTTAGATCATAATAATTGTAGTTTGAATTCTCGTTTGTCGGAAAATTCTTTTATAATAAATTTATTTTTATCCATCTTATAATTGACCTTTATTAAATATTTATAATAAGTTATAAAATTAATTATAAGGCCTATGAATAATCTATTGTTAAATAATTAATGTGTATCCAATTGTGCTAAATAATAATAATACCTCAGTAATGTTATATAATAACAACATTATATTATTGTTCTGAAATGTTTTTGTATACCAGAGAATTTTTAAACAAGAATTCATGAAATATATTATGATAATCTGCTTTTAAACTATTCCTGTCATATTTATTATAAAGAAATGTTCTTAATAAGGAAAATTTAAAAACAAGATAAATAAAGTAAAAATCATTTTTCCAGGGTAGTCATTGCCCGATCTGGCCCCTATCTGGCTACGGATCTGACGGGAGTTTGAACAGAATCATTAATAATTAACAGAATTCGGAACTTGCAAGAGTAGGTGTTTTCCCCCCATATAGTAACATACGAATGAGTTATGAATTTTTTTAAAAAGGTCATTGAAATGATCCAAACTCCTAGAGTGATTTTCTATTTTAAAATAAACTTCCAAATAAAATACCGTCGTGTAGTAGAGCTGATGCATGTTTAATTTATCGGAGCTCGACATATTTTCAGCGAAGTATGTGGATGTGGAGAGTGGGATGCTTACTCAGGTTCGACCTTGTCATTTAAACGTGATTCAAATGACGTATTGTCTGCATTAAATAGACTTTTGAGTCAGGCAGAAAAAGGCGACCCAAAACATTGAACAAACAAACGATGAATATAAGCATATAAGCCTTTTTCTTAATAAGCAACAATTGAAATGTGATATGGCATGATAGTTGATGACACATGCGATCAATATTGCAGTAATTTATGTGTTCATTTATAAAAGAAAGGGAACATAAATCGTACGTAAACAATAATCGCTGAAAATAAATATAATAAATGGAAAGCTTTCTTTTATTCAAGTTGATGAATTCCTTGTTATGAACATCGATTTTAACGAAAATTCAGTGCTTCGAAAAAAATAAGGAACTATTTACTCAATTTAAATAGCTATCAGTAAAAAGTTGTCTAAGAAGAAAAAGATTCAACTCAAATATACTTTAAGATTATCTGACTTTGTATCGATAAAAATATTTACTTTTAAGTAAATATATCTGTAATTCATCTTTAAAATATAGTTTAAAAGGAATTTGCCGTTCATTTAACTATATGAAATTGAAATGAAGAAATGTTATTGAAATTTATTATTTAATATCCCGTGAACAAATTATATTAATACAGTACTCCCTCTATAATCAGCCACTTCACCATTTCAATCTCTTCAACCGGCGTGTTTACATAAGTTTACGTCTTGGAAAACAGTCGTTATTGTAGGATTAAGAAAAAGGATTAAATTTTATACTATAATACTTCGCATTAGTTGTTTAAAAATCATTATTTTGGTGATTTTCAAGTAATCCGGTGTTTTCGGTAATAGTGTCCGAAATCTGTCAGATTATTGATTGAGTATTGTACTTGAGTATTAAATTGAGTTTTTCTATATTCTGTTCCATAAAATTATTATTCAATTCGCAAAATCAAGAGATGAAAGAAAAAACTTTTAAAAATGAAATTTATCCCTTAAAAATTATCCTTTAGTCAGCAGATTTCTAATAAATCTTTTACGAATGCAATATATATTCAGAGGAAGTATGTATTCGAATGATTTCATTTCTTTAAATCACACGTTTCTTGAATAAATAAACATTTTTTTAATCATCAGATGAAATTAATGATTGAAACATTTTGTTATCAACAAATTCTTCGATTACGATCATAAGCATCAAATTAAAGTGCTTTAAAATGTTTTTTCTTTGTTTTGTTTCAGAAAAAACAAATTTCCTCTCTCTTTTTAAGCGTGAAAGTAAATATTATATGAAAAAAAAATAAACAAAGAGTCTTTGAGTTTTTCAAATATTTGTTCAAGAAAGCTCTTATTCTTAAGTAAATCCAAGAGTAGTGGTTTAAAAATAAAATGTGCTTTAAAAATAAATATTCTAGTAGTGGTTTAAAAATAAAACTTTCTGTAAATTTCTTTTTTTTTTTTTTTTTTTCTGAATCTCTGCAGATTTCTCCTCTTATTTTTATGTAAATTTATATCTTAGCTGAAAGGCATGCGAAACTTTACACTTAAAAATAATTTTGATATTTCAGAAGTATTAAATCCATTCGAAGGAGGAAATCATGCTTTAAACTGTTTTAATTTACTTTTTTAGTTAAGGTAATTTTTATTTCATCCTATTGTCATCGATAGATGGCGCTTCCCCACAATATTCTGCTGAAAGCACATTTTCATTGGTATATTCGAAATTATGATAAGTAAATGTAGAGAAAATATATAGGTCTCTTTCTACAAAATGAAAAATTGGTAAGTTGTGTTACGGAAACAAGTAATAATTTATCATAAGAGAAAAAAAAAAACTTAGGTTAACCTGCTCTGATCGTTTTATTTAGATAAAATTTAAAACCTCATATTTTCATTTGCCTCAAATTATTATGGCAATATACTAGTACTTCCGATTTAGATACGCGAAAATATGCATTTAAAATTGCTCATTGTTTTCCCTGTGTTCTTTTTCTTTATGACCTTATTGAAATTAAATAAGGAAATGAAGGGGTAAAAACAATGGAATAATCATTCAACCATATATTTCACCTTTCCTTTGCTTTTACTTTTGTTCACAACGAGAAATGTCAGATATGAAGAAAATATAAGAAATATCTATTACATTGTAACCTGTCTTTGTGCCGACTAAGAATCGGAAGTGAGAATTCAGAATATAAAATTAACTTGTGAGAGATTTATTTTAATATATAAGTGCTTGGTTTTTGTAAATTTTCAAATTATCTTTAGTATTAAAGAGAGAGAGAATTTGAGACTAATGTAGTTATTTATATAATAATTTCTTTTTAATTTCAAATTAAATTTAAATTTTTAATTTCTTTTAAATTTCTTTAATGCAAGATTAACAGTCACAACCGAAGAAATAAGAAAGAATATTTGAACCAAGTTTATGTTTGTTTGTTTTTTATTTCAAAATTTACTTATAGTAATCCCTCTGCTTAGGCTATTAATGGAAACCAATGATTAAGTAAAACCATACAATTTCGTTCAATTTAAGGATCCGTTACACGTAAACAAGCATGTTTAGCTTTTACTGGGATATAAATATTTTAACTTGAGGTTTTTACGAGCTTACTGGAAATAAAAATCATAAACATAACAGAGATTACTGTAAACAAAGAACTTTTTAGTGCAACTACCATTTATTTCCGTAGTTAAATGTTACTTATTCGTAAACACTCGTCCTAGATGTATATCATAAGCATTTATCTACGAAAAGTATTCAAGCGAATGAGGAAAATGGAAGGGTTACTTTTGAAAGGATATTTTTGCAAGTCTTAACGAGGTAATCGACATGTAATCTCTTATCTACAAAGGTATATAATTTTGAAAAGCTTAAAAAGTATCTAAATAAAAGAAATATTTAGCATGTCTGATAATACAAAATTATATGTGATGTGTTGTAAATAATTTCATAAATCGAACATAACAGCATTATTGTGATTAAGCTCAATTTTTTTGCTAACACTGTTACAAAGTTCATCAATGTAAAAGCAACAAGATAGTATATTGAAGGTTATTTAGATAAATACTTAAGCTCTTAATAAATAATGATATCCTAAGTATATGTCCAAAAACAAGTGATTTTATTAAAATTTGAAATCAAAATTGCTGAATTTACCAAAAACAACAAAGTAAATCTACAATTTACATCTAAAACACTCAAATGTATCGTTAAAAAATGTATTTTAATTATGAAATTGATAAAACATTTTGCTTTTTTTCAATTCATACAATAAATAATCATCCTTTATATCCTTTTGTAAACGATAAAAAAGAACAAAAATAATATCAAGTAGCTTAAAAAATTCTTCATAATTAATTTCATTTTTAGTCTACATCATCAACAACTTAACTTTACTAAGAAAATGAAGAAAAAAAATTTCTTTGGTTCAATACGTTTCCTTTTTGACAATTTTTTGCAGAAACAGACATTTTTCAAAATTAATATATGTTTGCTTATAACAGAATATAATAATACCTATATTCAAGTTTTAGTTAACATCTTAAGTATAATCGTTCAAATTTACATCCCACTTTTTTGTTACTTTTTTTGTTACTGTATATTAATAATTGAACCAAGCAGTATTATTAGTATAATTATCAACTTGACAACAACAGTTAGAGTAACCTGTTATTTAATTCTTGTTTATAAATATATATAAATGTTCCTAAAGACAACAATTTAAAAAGTAATAAGTAATATTTACAAACACACACAGATCGGTTTGTTTAAAATGTAACTATATGTTTCAAAAAGCATAATTGAGCAATATCGATAAATAATTTTCGTTAAATCATGATTTCGTACTCTAAACCATCCATTATAACATTAAAATACCGAACAAAATATTTATGAAGTTATAATATGTGACATAACACTTCCAAATAAAAAAACCCATACAAATTGATAAATCAGATACCATAAAATATATTTTAATAACCATTGCTACGATGTAACGTAAAGGAAATTCGAACATTTGGCGTTAAAGGGAATTTTCGCACTGGGAAAAATATAAACTTCACTCACCAAAACAAGAAACGCCGACATTATGATATCCATTCAATAAAACTGGCAAATATTGTGAATTTCCTTTGGATCGCTGAATTACTGTGTGTTCATGGTCTAATTCCTCTTACTCAGGAAATAAATAATTACTCTTACTTACTACCCATTACGCTCTGCGGCTAGCGTGTTTAAAATCGCAAGTTCGTGTATTTTTTCGAAGTATTTATTTACTCTTCCTGTTTTGTAAAATTATTCATTCTTTTTATCTGAATCGGTCATGAAATGGAATGCAATATTCCTTTTTTTCTTGAAGTGAAAGTGATGGCTTCGAGCTTCGTTTAAAGTCAAAATTTAGGACAAATAATTCGAGAGAGAAATTTTTAATCGGAAATTGTGTGGATATCAAATTTCGCAATTGAAGACCTGTGACGAATTCAATTGAAATAAAAAAATTTGAAATCGTCATTTTATTGTAAAATGAAGAATGTTTATTCGAATTTTTAATTCCTTCAGGTTTGGAATTCTAAATTTCGGGTTCGATATTTATTTAGGTTGCACTTCTTAATTTTTCGTTCTAATATTTATTTAGTTTGTGGGTTAATTTTTCTATCCTGTACTTATTCAGTGTGTGATTCCATTATGCATTCAATATCTCTTCTTAAATTTCAATAAGAAATATTTCTCAATTCGTTTCAAATCTTAGCAAACTTATTTCGAAATAATCATTTATAATAACTCTATCCTTAGATAATACAAATTTTTTATACATTCTTTAGTCTTAAAGAATAGCATAATTGACACAAATACCCAAGTTTTCGAAAAGATTAAGATCTAATAGATGATTTAAAGGTATTCAGCTTATTTAAATATTAGTAGAACTTACACATGTAAAATAAATGTTACAAATAAATAATAAAAAGAATGCTTTTGGTTTTTTTTAGCATATTACACAATAAAAATTTAGTTTTTAAAAAGAAAAATAATACATTGAAAATAAATCATCTTTCGTCTATTTTCCTCTTTATGAAGAACAATAGCCACACGGAAAAAGTATTGGTTTTCCTAACAAAAATAATAAGAAAAATAATCACACAAAAGATGTTACGCATATGACATAACAATCGTTTGGTATTTAGGTTGGACCAAATGACAATTACAGAAGTCATCGGCCATATACATTTGTTAGTTTTTTTCCCCCTAATTACATTAAATAAGCAATTACATCGAAAAATGTTGAATTTCATTTCCTTTTTGATTGAATAAATTTCAATTTGTTCCATTACACAAACGGGATGTTCTCCCAGTTCTTTTTCTCATAGTTTTGATACAAACACCTTCACTAAGCTACTGAAGAATATTTTTTTGGAAAATTAATTTTAACTCATTCATTCCATCTATTTCAGTTGTGAAATCTAAAATTGTCCATTATACCTGTAGTTCTGAAATAACGTTTTCACAATCTGCTGTTCCACTCAAATTATATTTTTAATTTCCTTCCCAATGTGTGCGTGCGCGCATGTCTCTAATTATCTTATAATACTATTACAATATTCTTTCGGTAATTCGGCACATATCGGAACAGAGTAACGCTGAATTTCTAAAAAATCTCTAACTATTACGCATTTAAACAGCAAAAACCAATATTGAATAAAATTTAATACATTACACGAAAATAAGGCGTCAAACAGAAATAACTAAAACTACAAAAATGTACAAAAAAATGTATTATTTTATTGAAAGCCTATATTATTCCACTGGAGTAGAAGGCTTAAGATGATTGTTAGTATTCTTTTTTAAATTTTCTTCCTTTGTAAAAAAACCGGATTATTCGAAGGGCTGGAAAAGTTAAATGACTGATTATAGAGGGTGTACTTTAGCAATGAATTTTTTCAATGAATTTCTATTTCAGTACATTTTTATTTATTAATGTACTATAACAAACAAAGTGATTTATTGCATTAAATATTTTCTATAAACCTGAATTACATTATTGCAGATATTAAGAAAAGTATGACGAGAAAGAGTAGAAACTTATAAATTACAGTTGTATAAAATTAACATGTCCTTAGAAAGAATATTAGCCATCTAAGGGGCTGTTGTTTTTGGTGGGGCGTTTTGGCGTACCAGATCACTTTTCAATTTTTAATATTTTGCTTCAATTTTAATTACATTTAGCTTTAATATATTCAATTTAATAATTTATTGTTTGCTTTAATTTTCCTTTCAAGTAGCTGATATAATATTAAATTTAATAATTTATCGTTTGCTTTAGTTTTAAATACATTTAACTTAAATGTATTCCATTTAATAATTTATCGTTTCCTTTAATTTTAATATCGGAAAAATATATTATTCTCTGTTTCTCTATATTTCATTGCTTACTTTAATTCTTATATTTATATAATTGATTAATTTAATAATAATTATGAAAGAAAAGCGCATCTTGGGTGGCTAAATTTGTTCCTTGCAAAGCTTTGCATAGAACTTTTTTTTAAAATTAATTTATTTAAAATTGATTTGGGAATTTCTAAGAAGAGTTTTGAAACTGAAAGGTTTTTAATTATTTTTTATTATTAGTTTTCATCTCGCTATCTAAATAATTAAAAACAGTGTTAAATTGATTATCTATCCTCAGAGAATAAAAATTTCGAAGTTAACGTATTCATACAACCAAAGCTAAATTTTTAAATCGGCATTTTTAAATCTGTTTTTCTATTCCACGGCTCATTCCATTTTTTTTAATCCCATTGTAGTTAAATATGGATGGGAAAAATAAATTACGTTGGTAAGAAATAAGAAATTAACTTCTTATTATAGCTAACACATCGATCAATAACTCCCGAGACTAACCCAGAGATGGCGCTCGTAGTAAACCAGTAACCAGGTCTTTCTAGAGTACTAACCTTTGCTTGAAACGTGTCAAAATTTTAAGTCGATCGGACCAGGAAAAAGGTTTTTTGAAGTGAAGTGAAAAAGGTTTTTTCCAAGTGGGTGCCGCGATTGCTTTCGATGGAACAAAAACAGCAACGAGTCGATGATTCAGAAAGCTGTTTATCGCTATTTACTCGCAACAAATATTTACTCGCAACAAAAAAGATTTCTTGCGGGAAAAAAAAAAAAAAAAATGGGGGGGGAAGATTTGGAAAAGCGTTGGAACGATTGTATCACCCTAAAAGGTGATTAACAAAAGGTGTTATGTTGATGAATAAAAAAAAAATTTGCAAAAAAAATGTTGTTTTCAATGTTAGACTCGGGAGTTATTGATCGATGTGTTAATTATTGATGCAAATCAAACACTTATTATATGGTTAATAATAAAAAATATTATGATCAAGTTAAAATAATTAAAAGACATATTTTTTAAATTATTTAGACCAAGGGTTTCCAAACTTTTAAATATTGTACCCCACTTTTCAGATATCAAATCTATAGCGACCCACTTCTTCCTGTTAAAGGTTCCCGTTAACGCCCATGGATATATTAGATAAAGAGGATTATAGTATCTTCGATGCTGTATAAGAATTGAAATAATTTTTCTGAAATTTCCCCGGACTCATAGACACTTACAAAAAGATGAGCAGCACGGATAATAATATAGATAAAGTGAACATCTTCCTCCACGGTTAAGCTAATATTATTCATTAATATTTCTCACATAGTTAAGTATCAAAATCTACTAAAATTAAATAAAAAATACAAGATTTTCCATAATTTCATCTAACCTATAACTTAGAAAAACTCCACTGTCCAATCAGAATGCTAAATTTTTCACCTTTACCCCTCTTACCCCAAGGTAACTTAGTAACTCACCGAAAGACTTCG
Organism: Nephila pilipes; assembly: GCA_019974015.1. Taxonomy (NCBI): domain Eukaryota; kingdom Metazoa; phylum Arthropoda; class Arachnida; order Araneae; family Nephilidae; genus Nephila; species Nephila pilipes. The sequence goes on from BMAW01093686.1 coordinate 225,888, forward strand.
ACATCCCGAAAAATATTCTTTAATATTGTTTTTTTTTATTATTTGAGCTCTTCACAACAGATTTTATTTTAATAGCATTGGACTCTCGGAGATGAGTTCTGTTGAATTTAATACCTACACTGACAGAGGATGAAGGCCCATAAAGGCTATTTGCTCCATCCAACGCATCAATATAGTGAGAGAATAACACCAGAGAGAAGGGGAATCTTTGCAACTTATCACCGATGACGCACGTGCTAAAAGTAAACTGCAATGCTCCCCGACGCAATGTGATAAGCAAATACGAGATGCAAAACAAATTTCAGATGGTGGAAGGATTTTTCTAATTCATTTCTGTCGTCAAAAAACATTGCGATTTTTTTAAGGAGTTCCACAAGTCTTGTTAGCACTTTCCCTCTTGATAGTCAATGTACTTTAGTATACAGATGTTACTTGTGGTTGCTCTCCAGCTGTTCGTAAAGCTTTTCAAATTATGCGATTGTAACAGTCTGGATTTTTTTAAATTCACTATTTTAACAGCAATATCAAAAACATTTTCTAAATCATGTGTTATTGATTTTGATATCAATGCTTCTCTGTCAATGTTGCAGGGATTTTATGATGTATTTGGACTAACTGCAAGCTAACTGCTCTTTTTACTGAGCAACGCTAACGCTTGAGTTCCATCTGTTCAAATCCTGACACATTTCATTCCAACTAATTTTTGATTTTATATAAGTATCGAAGCTTGAAAATTCCTTGAATAATTCCTAGAAATAACTGGTTCGCAAAATAACATACCATCATGTATTGTTCAATGTATAGCACATGAAAACAAAAGGTAATAGGGTCAAATTTCGTATATAAGTTGATCCGAAAGGTAACAGCGTTAAAAATTTACTTTAGGTAACTGTTCGAAACAGTTGATTTCCTTCACACAGGGATATTCCATTAATTAAGCAAGCTCCTGTGTTTTTTTAAAAGTTCTACATCGCTAAGAGCACTAACGTTTTGCCATTTATTCGGTGTATGGTTTCCATTCCTGCATTTTCTGTTATAAATCGGAAGTCTTCGTGTCTTAAGTCCAATATGCGGAACACTAACGCTAACACAGACGAAGTGAACGTCTAGGAACCGAATAAAAAGTTAACTCTAACCGAAGGCTCATCAAATTCAATATTTGTTGAAAACAATAATTGTGATAAGACACA